>JARJHM010000081.1:0-590000 GCA_033356055.1 Carex pumila | reverse complement strand
AAATAATTTCCAAAAAAATGTAAAATTTTGTCTCCGAACACATATTAATATGGAGAACAAGATGAATGGTTCGGATTGACTGTTAGGATTTTGAGAACTCGAATATTGAGCCGTAGCACCGTAGCCTTTTATGTTATCCAGGGCACCCAAGCATTACTCATATGTATATGTGTGTGTGTGCGTGTGTGTGTGTGTGTCCATTCTTATATCTTATATTATGCACATAATTATCCTGATCCACCAACGGCTGAGATTGAAAGATGAATTTTCAAATTTAATATCAACCCTCCAATCACATAATATGTCTTCTTTTGATTAAATACATCTATTTTATATAAAACAGTCCAATTGAATGTGTTTGGAGCACTCTAGTTGTGTGACTCTTTGGAAAGATTATAGGACATTTGAAACCCCAATATAACACTCCAATTAAAGGTGTTTAGAGCACTCTTGTAGTGTCTTTAGAAGGCAAGCTAATAGGGCATTTACAACCCTAATAAAACATTCCAATTGAAAGTGTTCGAAGCACTCTAATAGTGTCTCTATATAGCATGATAATAGGATATTTACAACCCTAATACAACACTCTAATTGAAAGTGTTTGAAGCACTCTAGTAGTGTCTCTCTATGGCAAGATATTAGGGTATTTACAACCCTAATACAACACTCCAGTTGAAGGTGCTTGGAGCACTCTAGCAGTGTATTCATATGGCAAGATAGAAGGGCATTTACAACCCTAATACAGCACTCAAATGAAGGTGTTTGGTGCAATCTAATTGTATCCCTAAATGGCATGATAACAGGGCATTTGGAACCCTAATAAAACACTCCAATTGAAGGTGTTTTGGAGCACCCCCATAGTGTCTCTATATGGCAAGATAATAAGGCATTTACAACCCTAATACAACACCCGAATTGAAGGTGTAAGGAGCACTCTAGTTGTGTGTGTCTTTTTGGAAAGATAATTGGAGATTTGAAACCCTAATATAACACTCTAGTTAAAGGTGTTTGGAGCACACTTGTAGGTCAATCATTAGGATCGCGGACGCACGCGCACACACACGCGCGTGCGCACGCACACACCCACACACGCACACACCCACGCACGCGCACACACACACACACCCACACACACACGCACACATGCACACACATGCAGACCCACACACACACACACACACCCGCACGCACACACACACGCACACAACCACACACACACCGACGCGCGCACACACACGCTCATACACACACCTACACCCACACCCACACACCCACACACCCACACACACACTGATGCGCGCAAAAGCGTATGCACAAAGTTTTAGTACAATAAGATGTACCTTTTAAACCTTTAACACGCGTTTGAGTTAAATTGCAAGTGCACAATTCTATCAAAGTAGTATTTGAGGTATCGATCCACAGGGAGAATGTTTAATTACTATGTTTAAACTTTAGTAGTAAATTTCAGAAAATAAAATAAAGTAAAGTGCAATAAAAGTAAATTGGGGGGTTGTTCTAACAATTCCTAAGGTTGGGTTCAATACCCAAAAGAAAGGAGTTTGAAACAATAATTGTAAATAAAAGTAAAAGAAAGGAATTGATTTGCTTTCAAGATTTAGAGATCTAGGGGTCTTTGGTCTACAATTCCTTGCTAACTCTATTAATTCGGTATTTGTTTGAATTCATGTATGATTTGATGAGGTTTCTAACCTAATATGTTATTAAGGGTTACATTCGTAAATTAATAACATGCCTAGGTAACTCGAACTTCTCAATGAAGTTCCCCACCCTAGCTACCTAGACCTATAAGCTCTTGTTAGTCTCTCATCTCCTCAAATATTGGTACTTCGCAATTAAGTCCATCATACCAATACCCGATTTGAATTGAGATGTCCTAATTAGGGTTTGACTTCACGATTAGGTTCTTCACCAAATTCCTAACCTTAATTTCTATATTTCCGGCTTAGATTAAATTGGTTACAATCTTAACCTAAACCTAAGGTATTTGCATTCATAATTTGGTACTATCCTATTGATCACAGTCAATTTTGATTCTTTCGAATTCAAAACGGGATACTACAATTCAAGTACTAATTATGTAATTAACACAAATTATTAAATCACAGAAATTAACATCAAATCTCATAAAATAATCATAATAAAAACAAATAACCGAATAAAATAGAATTAAACAAGTTCATGCATTGACCTAAACCCCTAGAGAGAGATCTACTCCCTCATGGAGAGATCCATTACAAAAATTGACAAAAGTAAGAAGAAATGAAATAAAGAAATGATTACACCCTTTATTTGATCAAAGCCCTCAATCTTGCCGACTTCTTGCTCAGGAAACCCTTCTTCTCCTTGCTTGAAAGCTTTCCTTACTTCAGAATTTATCGCTATGTGTGTAGAGAGAATGAAAGAATGAATGGGATTAGGGATAGAGAGATGAGATGGGAAGAGATGATGGATTGGATGAGATGAGATGAGATGGGAAGAGATAGAGAGGAGATCTGAAGATGAGATGAGATCCCCTCTTTTATAGCCAAGGATCATGTCCAATTAAGAGCCTAGGAAGTGGAGTTAGTGGGTGTTATATTTGGATTGTTTTTCAGGATTGTCTTGTCCACATGTGGCTGTCAAAACGCGTCCATGATGCACCAAAAATAGAAAAACTGTCAAAAACGTGCAATTTTGGCTTTTTGCGGGTCCAGTGCGGGTGCTCCGAGCCGCACTGCGGGTGGGCTGATCCGCACTGAGAAAAATTTTAGTTTTTAGTTTCTCATGTTGTAGATCTTCTCGCTAGCTTTCCAAAAAGTGGTCATAAGCCTTAATCGGAGTTACGGGTCAAAAGTTATGATCGTTTTAAGTTCAGACTCTATTTTTAGCTGACTGCTACAGTGCGTCCGCACTGCAATCCGCACTGCTACAGTACCATCCGCACTGGGATCCGCACTGCTACAGTATCATTCGCGCTGAGATCCGCACTGCGTCCTAACAATCCGCACTGGGATCCGCACTGCGTCTTCACTATCCGCACTGCGGATGCATCGAGATCCGCACTAGGCTCGGACTTTTCCTGTGCAACCAGAGTGCGGCTGCATCGAGATCCGTGCATTCGCACGGATTTTGATGTATAGTTTATTATATCTTTTTAAAATTGGCGCGCGTCCAGAAATCCATCTAAGTACTTATTTTGGCCATATTCCAAACCGTGTGTTCGCAGTGGGCATATTTCTTCGGTTTTGCACGGATTTTGATGTATAGCTTATTATACCTTTTTAAAATTGGCGCGCGTCCAGAAATCCATCTATGTACTTATTTTGCCCATATTCCAAACCGTGTGTCCGCAGTGGGCATTTTTCTTTGATTTTTCTTCATTTTTCTTTATTTCCTGTAAGTTAAAACCAAGCAAACGCAGTAACTTGATCCTAGGTGTAATCTATTCACTTTATATTCAAAATACAAGATATTTGTCCATCTATGTACTTATTTTGCCCATATTCCAAACCGTGTATTCGCAGTGGGCAATTTTCTTCAATTTTTCTTCATTTTTCTTCATTTCCTGTAAGTTAAAACCAAGCAAACGCAGTAACTTGATCCTAGGTGTAATCTATTCACTTTATATTCAAAATACAAGATATTTGGTGTTATTTCGTGATAAAAATCAGATCGAATATGTATATAATTTAGGCCTATCACACACACACACCCACACACACCCACACACACACCCACAAACACATACATGAGTAAGGCTTGGGTGCTATGGATAGCATAGGGAGCTACAGTGTACGCACGCACACGCACACCCGCACATGCACACACGCACACGCACACACACACACCGACACACACACACACAAACACACACACACACACACGAGTAAGGCTTGGGTGCTATGGATAGCATAGGGAGCTACGGTGCCACGGCTCAATATTTGAGTTTTCAAAATCCTAACTGTCGATCTGAACCATTCATCTTGTTCTCCATATTAATATGTGTTTGGATACCAAATTTTACATTTTTTTGAAATTTTTTTACTATTTTCTTAGCTAGGTAGAAAAACTTGATCTAAAAAATTCTACACCATTCAAATATTTGATTTTCTACCTATCTAAAAAAATAGTAAATAATTTCCAAAAAATGTAAAATTTGGTCTCCGAACACATATTAATATGGAGAACAAGATGAATGGTTCGGATCGACCGTTAGGATTTTGAAAACTCGAATATTGAGCCGTAGCATCGTGGCTCTCTATGTTATCCGTAGCACCCAAGCCTTACTCATGTGTGTGTGTGTGTGTGTGTGTGTGTGTGTGTCTCCATTCTGATATCTTATATTATGCACGTAATTATCCTGATCCGCCAACGGCTGAGATTGAAAGATGAATTTTCAAATTGAATATCAACCCTCCAATCACATAATATGTCTTATTTTGATTAAATACATCTATTTTATATGAAACAGTCCAATTGAATGTGTTTGGAGCACTCTTGTAGTGTCTTTAGAAGGCAAGATAATAGGGCATTTACAACCCTAATAAAACACTCCAATTGAAAGTGTTTGAAGCACTCTAGTAGTGTCTCTATATGGCATGATAATAGGACATTTACAACCCTAATACAACACTCTAATTGAAGGTGTTTGAAACACTCTAGTAGTGTCTCTCTATGGCAAGATATTAGGGCATTTACAACCCTAATACAACACTCCAATTGAAGGTGATTGGAGCACTCTAGTAGAGTTTTCATATGGCAAGATAGAAGGGCATTTACAACCCTAATACAACACTCAAATGAAGGTGTTTCGAGCACTCTAGTTGTCTCCCTAAATGGCAAGATAACATGGCATTTGCAACCCTAATAAAACACTCCAATTGAAGGTGTTTTGGAGCACCGTCATGGTGTCTCTATATGCCAAGATAATATGGCATTTACAACAATAATAAAACACTCGAGTTGACGGTCTTTGTCATTGAACTCACAAAGAGAATCATGAATACTTGTCCACAACTTCTAGAGCAATGTCGACACAAGTAATTGTTTCTTATGAATGAGTTGTAGTTTGTCATGAAGCTCATTGGTTGAAGACCTCTAATCTAGGTCTAACAACGAGCTTTAACATTTGAATATGAAATGAAATAACTACCTGACCAATCGAGCGAGAAGCGTTCACCGAGATAGATATCTGACAAACTACAATGATTAAACAACCATCTCACAGCTTGGATTGTGACCGTCTATACTTTTAACATTCATTTCCTCTAATATTTTTGTTTCATTAAATGTGTTTAATTAGTAGAAATGCAATATTGACTCGTAATAGCAAAAGGTTAAGAATTTAAGATTTAACTGATGTCTTGCATTTATCTGACTTGTGTATTATTTTATATATAATTTACAACTTATATAAAAGATGATAAGGAGGTCATGCAAAATTGGCAATTCCATCTTTAGTGGTTAACTCACGACATATGTATCTCCAATTCATTATATTAGATAGTAGTTACTTCATAGTTTTGTTATCTGTCGTCATGCATATTGAATTTTGAATATATATAATGTTTTGGCACAAAATATGTTAGTTTAAAGGTTATTCCCATTAGCTATTAGGATTTTTTTTTCTTATAACTATAATTAGAAAAAAGATTTTTATGAAACCAACATGATTACATTTTTTTTTACAAAAACCATAAGAATCAAAATACTATTTCGATTCCAAAACTTTTTTTTTGGGACTGAAATGGCAATTCGGTCCTAGTCATTTTTATAATTTTTTAACGTATTTTTTTCTCAAAATACGTGAAAACGACTGGGACCGAAATAGCAATTCAGTCTCCAAAAAAAAAGAACCAAAATGGCATCTCAATTCTTATGATTTTTGTAAAAAAACACAGCAATCAAATTGGTTCGATAAAAAAAAAAATTTATGGTTTCTAAAAAAAATTTGCCCTATGAAAAATATCAAAAGTAGTAATAATTTCATCTCAAGTAATTTTGTTTGATGATTTATTTCACCTTTGAAATAAGTGTCTAACGTGAACGTCTTTTTCTTAGACAATCTTATTTGTATACAAATTACACAAAGAAATAAATCACTTCATCCTTAATTCCATACACAAATTATTCTTTACATAACATAATTTTTTTACACAAATCCAATAAATTAATAGATGAAGATGTAAATTTTTTTACACAAAACTCTTGATAATCAATGATCTGAAATATAATAAAGA
Organism: Carex pumila; assembly: GCA_033356055.1. Classification (NCBI taxonomy): domain Eukaryota; kingdom Viridiplantae; phylum Streptophyta; class Magnoliopsida; order Poales; family Cyperaceae; genus Carex; species Carex pumila. The sequence continues at coordinate 583,761 of JARJHM010000081.1, read as the reverse complement.
GAGACTAATTAAGAGAGTAAATTATATATTCCTACAATTCCCTAGGTGTTGTATTGCCCCTGAGAACCGATAAAGTGAAATTTGATGGAGACGATTCAGACGGAGACGCTAAGTAGTTGCCTAGTTGTAGTTGTGGAGAACGGAGAGTAAGAAACATTTCAATTTTTTGATCGGACAATCGGTGCTATAATTTATAATTTGAAATTGTCTTCTTCAATTTGAGAATTTGTATATTTCAGAGAGACAAATACTTAGTTCTATAAAGGATTTTAATTTAATTTGTTCCTTTCCAATACAAACAGAGAAATAGAAATAAACCTATTTTTGTAATCAGAAAGCCCATTGACATGACTGGCCTAATTATAAATATATTTAACTTTGTTTTTTAAATTTTACATTGAAGTCCTATACTTTTTATATTATTATTAGGGGGGGCTTATACATGTAAAACAAACTATACAGTATTGTTTTTATATACTTAGTAATAAAAAATTCAAACCTTAAGGTGACTTAGCACCTCCAAACATACCTATATATGTTCCGCCACTGTTTCTTATGAATGAGCTGTAGTTTGTCATGAAGCTCATGGGTTGAAGACCTCTAATCTAGGTCTAATAACGAGCCTTAACATTGTCGAATTCCTCCTTGTCGACTGTCATGTTGAATACGAGATGGAATAACTACTTGATCAGTCGAGTTAGAAGTATTCATTAAGACATACATTTGACAAACTACAATGGTTAAACAACCTTCTCACAGCTTGGATTGCGGCAGTCTATACTTTTAACATTGATTTCCTCCAACATTTTGTTTTATTAAATGTGTTTAATTAGTTGAAATGCAATATTGACTTGTAATAGCAAAAGGTTAAGAATTTAAGTTTTAACTGATGTCTTGCATTTATCTGACTTGTGTATTTTTTTATATATAATTTACAACTTATATAAAAGATGATATATAAGGAGGTCATGCAAAATTGGCAATTCCATTTTTAGTGGTTAACTCACGACATATGTATCTCCAATTCATTATATTAGATAGTAGTTACTTCATAGTTTTGTTATCTGCCGTGATGCAAAATGTACCGGTACCATCTGACAATGTTACAACTGAAACAATTCAGCTTTCCTTGACAAAAAATTATCCTATCAGATCCAGTGTTTACCAAACGGGTTGGGTTCGGTCCCATCGGTCCGAACCCGCCTTGGCCATGGTCCTTGGATCCAGCGGATCTACGGGTTAGTGAGGGTTGGGTCCGTCGGGTCTCATTTAGGGGAGTTGGATCAAATCCGTGCTAGATCCTTGGTCCAAAATTAGCATGGGTCGGTCTTGGTTGGGTGCAGATCGAGTCCAAGTTTGGTCCAGATTTATTTTTTTTTTTAAAAAACAGTGCACTATTTCTTGCCGAAATAGGTCTGTTTCTTGTTCAGAGTGTCAGTTAGATCATTCACCATTTATTCCGCCTGACACACTTTGGAAAACATTGCCGCAAAGCCAACTATCAGGATTTATAATTCATTTACTGAGAAAACATAAAAATAAGAGTATACTTTGGTGAAAAACATGACATAACAATCTAAGTTTTGAAATAGTAAGTTTATTCTTATGATTTGTTTTTCAAAAAAGCATAAATTAATTATTATAATTTTTTGTAGCCACAGCCCACAGGCACTTGCTCCCCAACTTCTGTGGCTCCGCTCCTGAAATCGCTTATGTTCGCACTTGAGTTCAATTGCTAATTGAGTTGGAGAACGGTCTGCTTGACCGATTTTCAGACAAAAGCTCAAAATTGAGAGTTAATTGTGAAAGTGAAAATACAAGATAGAAACACAAATTATTTATTGATTCTCGCCTTCTATAGTTCTATAAGCGACTCTTAATGCAAAAAGAAAATTAATTAACTACAACGCTCTAACTATTCTCGTTACGACACATCAGAAGCCATATCAGCTTAAAAGGCTGATGTGTCTCTAACCGGACTCAACGTGTGCCTCCCTCTCCTCTGTAGTTGCTCTTGCCTGCTTCCTCTCCATTTCGGCTAACTCGGGCCCAGTCTGCAGTGAATCAATTCATCAACCTGAGAGTGTTTAATATGTAAGTTGCTTCAGCGACAGTTCAAATCCGAATTATTCGCAAATAATTCGAGAATTTTGTAACTGTACTCATAACACAAATACACCAAGTGAGCATCAAACCCATTACGTTTAATTTAATTCGTAATTATTCTTTTAGTCCTCATTTTAATTCAGTTTATTTATCCAGTCAATTCTCAATTTACTTATAAAACTGGGTTATGGTGCCAACTTGGTGGCACATACCAGCTTTTGGATTTTTTTTTTTTTTTGTGTTTTAAAAATAGAACAAAAGGTGGATTCAAATGAAGGTTTGTTTTGTTTTTAGAAATGGAATAAGTGGATAATTAAAATGCCTTCATATTTTTTTATATTTCCATCCTACTTTTACTTTTTAAATTTTTAAATGACAAAAGTTTTAAAACTCTTATGTTAAAACAAAAAAAATTTGAATGTGAGTTCAAATTAAGTATGTAGCAGCAGGATTCAGAGACTTCTCCTCTATCAGCAATGGCAGTTGCTCATGTGCTCTTTTTCAACTTGAACTAGTGACACCTCAGCTTTCAGCTACTCTTTAGTGGTGGAAGACCCAAGACCATGAGAAATATGTTATTGGAGTCTGGCAAGGATCTTTAACTGTAATATAGCAAAAGGTTAAGAATTTAAGATGTATCTGAACCGTTCAACCCTCTAATCTAGATCCAATAATGAGCCTTGACCTTTGTCCAATGTTAATCTGATTACAAGATAGAATAACTCATCGATCAACCGAGTAAGAAGTTTTCACTGAGATATCTCTCTAACAAGCTACAATTATTGTTTGTCCATATTGTTAATATTGATTTCCTCCAATATTTTGTTTTAATGAATCTTTAACTGTAATATAGCAAAAGGTTAAGAATTTAAGATGTATCAGATTTTTTTTGCATTTTCATGATTTATATATGTGGCTTGCATTTGTAATTTATAACTTATATAAAAGATGAAGAGATCATACAAATTTGATTATCAATTCTTAGTGGTTAACTCACCAAATATGTGTCCCCAATTAACTGTATTAATTAGATAGTAGTTACTTCATAGTTTTGTTGTTCTCTCGTCATACATATTGAATTTTGAAAAAACCAATATTATGTTTTGCCACAAAAATGATTTTGTTAGTCTGAAAAAAAAGAATGTAAACTGCATTTCCAAATATAACTACATTTAAACTCATCTAAACTCTTTTCTAAATATCACATCTTTACCAGTAATGATCATTTAAACTATTTTCCAATCAGAGAAAAAGCTGGGACTTGCTGCATGAACGCTTGCCTCCAGATTTTGAATTCAAAATATGCATGAGAGAGTACCAACACAGATTTATGAATTACCAAATTTGTTTCCATACATAAGATGTGATATTGCCTTCATGATATTTATATGTGTGTGATACTATCTATTTATAAGCTACAATATTTTGTAATTGTTCCATAAAAGATGATTTTTTTACTCATTTCTTTTGTTTAATGTAATGAAAGAAGATAGCATCTTTCAACATTTTACAATTGGAGATCAGAGAAAATCAAGAAAATATAAATAACCGAGTAAGTGAAGAACAAATTTAAAAAATTTACTTGCTAGAAAATTTGGTCTAATGAAGCAAAATTTTAAATATTCTAACTTTACTTAGATCTGAAAGTAACTCAACTGAATGAATAGGTTCGATGAGGAGGTGGAGCTAATGTTCTATTACCAATTGGCCATCTGTGATAAGATTGACAACAAAAGGCTCTTCTAGAACAAGATACGGTGCATATTTGATCTACAAGATTACTAGAATATCTGATGATCGATATCGACGCCATCCGATTGGGCAAATAAGGTAACGAACATCAATGACCGTCAGTTTGCATATCAGTAAAAGAATGGTGTATCTCGACCCAAATTACAACAAATATGTGAGAGAATTATTTAGTGAATGGAATATTGCATATGAGGACCTGGAATTTGACAACAATGGAGCAATATCAACTAATTAAAGAAACAATGAATGAGGTGGAAATGGGAGAATTTTACAATGACAGAGGTGAAGATGGAGAGGTTGAGATGAAAGTGCAAGATGATGATGCACAAGGATTAAAAACCGGAATAATTATACAACGAATTGAGATCCGGCCTAAGCATTAGAATTTTTTTTTATTATTTTGTATTGTTCTTAATATTAGTATTATTATTATAATTTAAAAACATGTTGTGGTTATGTGTTGTCGAGAAGCATAATTTAGTCTATTTTGCTTGACATTTAGCACTATACTTATCAATCACAAAACTAGACTTGATATACAAATATATATACAAATATGTTTGAGTTTTAGGCATTTTCAAATTTTATTTTGTATTGGATATGTTCTATAGCTTTCTTTCATTGTGATTCCGGGGCATGTACAATTTATTAATTAACTGTTATTTTTGCACAAACCCTGATGAATCTCTCATTTATTGGTTATAATCATCTCTTCTTTTTTTTAAACTTGTTTTATTATGTTCTGCAATTTCAATCATCCTATTTTTGTGTAGGTTCATGACAGAGACTTTCAAGATGTTGTGTAAAATCAAAACCTTTTATCAGCATCTGGAAATTAGTTAACAGACTTAAAAAAAAGGGGAATTTCATGTATACCTCTCAAAAACATCAAAATTACGTATTTCATTCTCTAAAATTCATAATATCATATTTATCCTTCTAAATTTAAAAAATAAAAAATTTACACAAATTTATTAACTTTTTTATGAAAAATCACTTCAAATTTATAAATTACCCATTTTACCCTTTATTAAAAAAATAAAAATTCTCCCTCCTCTCTATTATAATGTGAATCTGGTTAATTGTCATGAACAAGAACCCTTGTGATGCAATCTATATCCTTATATCATCATAAACAATTATAGAATCATATTATCAGAGTTTCTACATTGGATTTTCATTACTGAAACTCCAAAATTACTTATTACAGGAAATCATGTATATATTAGTCAATTAATTTCTCTATTTAGCTCTCATTAGTCAAGGAGGTCATTGTGGCCTTGTGGGGTTTTGAAAACTGTGTCGATAACAGAACCATATTTCTGATGTCAGTAAGATCTTTCTCATTTCAGCCTCATATGCTCAGATTGGTATAAAATAAGAAAACGCTTAAGCAAATTATAGAGCGTGTGGCAAAATATGTCGAAAGTTGGAAATGTCGATCCAAACCATTCAATTAAGTTGATCTCCATCTTAAATTGGGCCCTTCAAATGCATTAAAAATTTACCGATTTTTTTATTTATATCCAAAATAAAATATAAATTTAAAAAACTAACCAACTAGCTAATGAAATTACAAAACTACCCAAACCGGTTAACCATTAACCGGACTCAAATCAAATTTCCGGTTATTGGTTTCCCAGATCCATTGAAATAGTCTGGTTAACCATTAACCGGAAATTTGATTTGAGTCCGGTTAATGGTTAACCGGATTTGTGCATTTTCCTTTTCTTTTTCTTTTTTTGAAAACAGAATTTTTTTATTTTTTTTATTTTTTGTATTAAAATATTAGAAATGTTGAATATATTTCTTTGAAAATAAATGGAATACAATATAATTTGATTTATTAGAAAGACTGCAACTAATAACCCAGATCAATATTTTTCAGGCTGGATTTTTCGTGGCTGTAAGAAAAATTAATATATTTCTTTATGTGCTATTGGAAAAAAATAAAAATGCTTAGATTCTGAGTTATTGATCCCAGTTCAAAAGTCACTTCTATGTAATCTAGAAAATATTGTGATCATTCTAGGACATTTAATTTATGAAAAGTTGTATCTATTTTTGAAAAAAAAAACAAAAACTTTAATTTATTTAATGATTGTTTTTAAAAAAGAATTCTCAAAATAGATATAACTTTTTTATAAATTAAATGTCCTAGAAGGATCACAATATTTTCTATATTACATATAAGTGACTTTTGAACCGGGATCAATAACTCAGAATTTAAGCATTTTTATTTTTTTCCAATAGCACATAAAGAAATATATTAATTTTTCTTACAGCTGCGAAAAATCCGACCTGAAAAATATTGATCCGGGTTATTAGTTGCAGTCTTTCTAATAAATCAAATTATATTGTATTCCATTTATTTTCAAAGAAATATATTCAACATTTCTAATAGTTTAATACAAAAAATAAAAAATTTCTGCTTTAAAAAAAAAAAAAAAATGCACAAATCCGATTAACCATTAACCGGACTCAAATCAAATTTCCGGTTAATAGTTAACCGGACTATTTGATGGGTCCGGAAAACCAATAACCGGAAATTTGATTTGAGTCCGGTTAATGGTTAACCAGTTTGGGTAGTTTTGCAATTTCATTAGCTAGTTGGTTAGTTTTTTAAATTTATATTTTATTTTGGATATAAATAAAAAATCGGAAAATTTATAGGCAAAGCAATTCACACAAATTGGCAGTTTCCAACTTTTCAACATGTAATAATTCTCTAGCTTTGGACCTAAAATATGACAAAACTTCTCTGCTTTTAGAATGCAATGTATGATGAGTTGATCACATACTATGAACGCTCTCATCCCTAAAGGGTTGATGATTGCTTCAAAGGTAGGTAATTGCCAATTTGTGTGAAGTTTCGTTTATAAATTTTGAATGCATTTGATAGATTTGTACCTGAGTTCACCACATTGAACTGTTTTTCTTTTATTTTTTCAAGATACAAAATGGAAACAAAAACTACAGTTGAGATATTGAAGGAAACTAAAAAATTAGTTAACTATATTCTGAAATTAAAGTAATGCATACATTTTCTAGAAAACTGAGTTTCCTTTAAGATTCCCATAATCTTCTCGTTGATTTTCAAACGATCGATAATGATTATTAATCTTTTCAAGAATATTTATCTAGTAATCATATCATCAAAAGACTGAAAGTAAAAATCCAATTTTGCTTCCTAAAATATTTTTGGGTTCGTGCTTTGTAAAAACACACAATCCGTGATGAAATTTTGAAGCGAAGACATACAATGAATTCATCATCAATGTACTTGGATCCTTATTAGAGAGTTAAAATTGCATTGGAGTTGCAAAAATGCCGAAGGAATTTTCTTGATGAAATTTGGATTGATTATATTACAAAATTATATTAAAACTCTAGTTAGATTCTATCAAAATGTAAATGGACTCTACTACGATTGTAATAAAATTATAAAAAGTGTGTTTTCAAAAGAGTTTCCTGATAACTTGCAATTAAAGTCTACAATATTAGGTGTTAGAAGCGTAATTTGGTCTATTTTGGTTGACATTTAGCACTATACTCATCAATCACAAAACTAGACTTGATATACAAATATATATACAAATATGTTTGAGTTTTAGGCATTTTCAAAATTTATTTTGTATTGGATATGTTCTATAGCTTTCTTTCATTGTGATTCCGGGGCATGTACAATTTATTAATTAACTGTTATTTTTGCACAAACCCTGATGAATCTCTGATTTATTGGTTATAATCATCTCTTCTTTTTTTTAAACTTGTTTTATTATGTTCTGCAATTTCAATCATCCTATTTTTGTGTAGGTTCATGACAGAGACTTTCAAGATGTTGTGTAAAATCAAAACCTTTTATCAGCATCTGGAAATTAGTTAACAGACTTAAAAAAAGGGGAATTTCATGTATACCTCTCAAAAACCTCAAAATTACGTATTTCATTCTCTAAAATTCATAATATCATATTTATCCTTCTAAATTTAAAAAATAAAAATTTACACAAATTTATTAACTTTTCTATGAAAAATCACTTCAAATTTATAAATTACCCATTTTACCCTTTATTTAAAAAATAAAAATTCTTCCTCCTCTCTATTATAATGTGAATCTGGTTAATTGTCATGAACAAGAACCCTTGTGATGCAATCTATATCCTTATATCATCATAAACAATTATAGAATCATATTATCAGAGTTTCTACATTGGATTTTCATTAATGAAACTCCAAAATTACTTATTACAGGAAATCATGTATATATTAGTCAATTAATTTCTCTATTTAGCTCTCATTAGTCAAGGAGGTCATTGTGGCCTTGTGGGGTTTTGAAAACTGTGTCGATAACAGAAACATATTTCTGATGTCAGTAAGATCTTTCTCATTTCAGCCTTATATGCTGAGATCAGTATAAAATAAGAAAACGCTTAAGCAAATTATAGAGCACGTGGCGAAATATGTCGAAAGTTGGAAATTTACAGTCAAGTTTGCAGCACCATATCCCACAAAAAAGTAGGCAGGAATACCTAACTCAGAAATCACATCTAGTGCATCGATGCAAGCCATGTCAAGAACTACACCGGAGATCGGTGAGGTCTCAGATTGCTCTACGAGAAAGGAATGGAAACTATCATTGTTGATTTTCATCATGTTGAATAAGTTAACAATCAGTACGGGGTGTGGATTTAAAGGAGTAACAGTCTAAGGGAGGATGTGGAACGAGATGTTTGTATGATTGGAATTGCAGCAAATTTCTGAGACCAAATCTGGAGCTGCTCCGACATTTATCACCAGTATAGTGATGGAGATGCCGTGACCAACAAACTGCTTGGCTATTTCTACCATTGGCACAAGGTGGCCTACAAAGAAAGAGATACAAAATCACCTTCTTGCTCTTCATCATGTTGGTTGATTCTATTATTCGTTGGTGGTTTTGTGAATGATGGGTTAATAATTGAGAGGGTTTCACTATCTTACCTAAAATACTAGGGAAAATTGGTTATTTGTCACTTCAAAACCTTCAAATTGTCAAAATTCCACTCTAAACTTTGAAATTGTAAAAATACCACTCTAAACTTCATTAATTCCTAATTTTTTTCATTTATACTCAATTCTTATACTATTTTTATTAAGAATTAACTGAAAAATATTGTTTTGAAATACGTATTTCAGAATTGCACAACCCAGTACAGAAATACGTATTTCAAAACATTATTTTTCAATTAACTTTTAATAAAAATAGTATAAGAGTTAATTATAAATGACAAAATTACAAATTAATGAAGTTTGGAGTGGCATTTTTACAATTTCAAAGTTTAGAGCGGCATTTTGACAATTTGAAGGTTTTGAAACGGCATTTTGACTATTTTCCCAAAATACTATTAAGCCTACCTGTCACATCCCGGGACAACCCGCCACGTATTTACACGTAAGGCGTGTGCACATCACATACATTATCAATAACAATATGAATAAAGCCACACTTATTTCATAATCAAACGAGTTTAACAAACGATCATGGCGAACATGGATAGTAATACAAACACTGCCAAGCCTGCTCAATGTATCAATAATTGAATAATGGAAACAAAAATAAACAACATGTGGCATTTATCAATCACAAGCCTTTCCGTTGATTAGTCTCACTCTTGTCCTTGCTCGACTTCTTCATCTTCATTACCTCTGCTCGTTGACCTCCTAATCCATGCCCCTTCTATTAGTGCTCATTCCTGGCCTCGTCTTTTTCTGGAACCCACATAAAAGTAGAACGGGTGAGAGATCGAACATTCTCTCAGTGCGGAATTTAGTTCCAGCCCGGACCTTTATAAAATCTTCCTTTTATTTAATCAAGAACTAAAATGCAATCTATATTACCCTATCGTGCAATGACTACCGTTCATATGAGCACTTGTTACTTTAAAAATCTTATTAATCACTGATCATTACTTTGCTTATGATACGTTATATCTCAAACTCGACTGCAACTAGCATTCCCTGCATATTGGTCCCGACCACGACTAGCAATCCCTGTGTATTGACCTTTCAACTATCAAACCCGACTGCGACTAGCAATCCCCGCATATCAGTCCCGATCGTGATTAGCAATCCCCACGTATCGGCCTTCCAAATATCGAACCCGACTGCGACTAGTATTCCCCGCATATTGGTCCCGACCACGACTAGCAATCCCCGTGTATCGGCCTTTCCAACATTGAACCCAACTGCAACTAGCATTCCCCGCATATCGGTCCCGACTGTGACTAACAGCCCCCGCATATCGGCCTTTCCATTCATTCATCTCACAACAATCGTTCGTTTTCTTATGCTAATGTTATACTCAATCGGTATATTATATTCATATCATATGTTCCAAACGAAATAATCATATTATTTATTCTCTAAATAAAGCCAAAGGGGTTGTTCGAATCAACATGCACAATTTCATAAGTAAAAATATAATGCACACAAAGGAATAAGTAAATAATTTTACAAAAAGTTCAAGAAATCCGCACCTGATATTGAAATAATTTTCTTGATCGTCTCTTGCGTTGTTTAAATCTTTAAAAGATGAATCTGATACAATAATATATACCTCTAATTAATAATGTATAATATTCACTCGTTCTCATTGTCTAAAACTTCTTGATTATACTATTAGTATTATGTTCACATATTATTAATTCTAATATTATACTTTAATTAGTTTTACTTTGACAATTCATTTTGATTTGCAAACAAATTTGAAATCTTAATATGATGTATCATAAAATTAGTATAAAATAACTCAGCAATAAATTAGCGAGAAAATCATTTAATTATTTTTATTCTACTACTATTTATAATTGATCAGAAGAGATCTCTAAGTTTTATATTTGCTGAAATTTATATTTAAATAAGGATTTCCTAAATTTTATATTTTACTGAATTTACTTTTAGATCTATAAAAAGATAATTGTAAACAATTATGAAAATGAAATCTTTACTACTAAATAAATTAATATTGTAATGTCCATATTATATGCTTTCTGAAATTGGACTCAAATTTATGGAAATATTATTTTGGTATGGTTCTCCTCATTAAGAAATTATAACAATCATATAAATAATTCTCACGCAGAAAGAAGAAACAAATTAAAAATATATTAAACAAATTAAAAATATTTTTAAATTATAAAAGAAATAACTAAAACTTAATTTCACGTGACCTTGATTAATAAGTACTATATTATGATTACAACGTAAATACTACATTTAATGAAATCAAAGACAAATTATTCAGATATTAATATAATTAGATTAATACTTGTTAATAAATATTATTTCCAGATTTCTAATATTATTAAAGAGATTATTACTAACAAATTCATATTATATTATAATTAATGAAATTAATATTTATAAGAAAATACTACCTAATAAATTCCAGATAAATAATTTCTTATAACTAAAATCATACAATCCAATGATAAAATTTATTCTAAGCCCATAAACCTGATTATCTTATCCCAATCAATTCAATTTATTGTACTGCCAATTTAATATCAAATGATATAATTTTAATTACCTTAGTTGCAGATTTTCCGAATGAAAGAGGAGCCTTGATAACTTTAGATCATGAGATATATAAATACTAATATCTAATAGTTTTGAGATGGAGAGTTGGAGGTTTGAGATAAATCAAAATAAAAGGGTTGGGTTGGTGGAGACAAAAAAAAACAACAATCAACGGAGGCGGCAGGGAATTAAATAAAGGGTGCGTAGTGTAGGGTTTAGTGTTTAAATAGCAAATTAAGAGGAGGGAGTTAATAGGATTCACGTAGTTTTAATTTTTGAAGGGTCGGTTATTTTGAGGAATGGGCTGCTCACAATTAATTGGGCTGGCATCTCTTTTGAATTAGTTATAAATTTTATTTTGTAGCCTACCAATTTATTTAATTAATAAAACTAAATTTTAATTGGGTCGTTACTCAAATTTATTTCTTAAGTTACCACGTTACATCGATATTTATTATGCTTTTAAATCTCTCAGGTTAATTAATGTCAATAATGTTGAACAAATAAAAAATAAAAAAATAAAAAAAATTACGTGACAGAATGTTACACTACCAACTTGGAGATATCTTTCTTTTTTTTTTTCTAATAAACTGATTACATTGTTTCAATTCATTTGTTTTTGAGAAGCATAACCGTCCGAAAAAAATTTTGGTTATCACCTCAAAATTTCATAATTCGCACTTTACCACCATTTGGATCAAAATTCAGCAACTAGCATGTGCGCAGACCCAGTCTCTGTGCACCATTTTTTTTTTTCTTGTTTTGTTCGATTAACAATTCAACCACAAAAAAAGCCAAAGATTAAGTGGGTCTGCGCACCAAAAAAAAAAAATGGTGCACAGATTAGGTTTGCACACGTGGTAACTTCTAAATTTTGGTCCAAACGGTGATAAAGTGTGAATATAAAATTTAAAGGTGGTAACTAAAAAATTTTCGACATAACCTTCTTCGTGAAATATTTGTACTCCTTGGAGAAGATAGATATTCCTTCCCCAGGTTTGAGCATTTTTCAAAAGTCCCTTCGGTTGATCGATCCTACTTTTCACTTTGCCTTCGTGATATTCTTATTTTTATTTTTATTATTTTGGTATTAATGATATTATGATCATCGGACGGACATAGTACTACAAAGCCATTAATCAGGACTAATCAGCCGATTAGTTGAAGAAATCTGTAATGGTTTGATCGTCTCTAACGATTAATCGGCCGATTTATCAGTCTGACCGTATTTTACAACATTGGTATATCCATATTTTAAATGTCAATTGACTAAACTGATCAGCAAGAGAGGGTACCAGAAGCAACATATATTATATTTCACTTCACCAAATACTAAAATAAAACTGTTTATTTTCACACATATGTATCTATTCTCAGTTCAAACATTCTAAGAATTCAACAAAAGAACTGAAAGATGAGCCCCCTTCTTTCAATGCCTCAATTGCACTTTCCTTCATCTTCATCATTCGATTCCGGAGTTCTGCGCCCTCTTCCGACCCAATGATCCATTTCACTTTAGCTTCGATTTCATCCGCCTGCACAAAACCTTCGTCATACCCCTTTAATTCGATGCCAATCTTCATTTCTTCTACCAAAAACACCTTATTTATCTTCTGCTCTGCAAACAATGGCCAGCATATCATTGGTACACTGAAATTCACCGCCTCCAGTATCGAGTTCCAACCACAGTGACTCACAAAACAACCAACTGCCTCATGTTTTAAAACATCGACTTGCGGAGCCCACTGTTTTACAATTAGGCCCCGATCTCTAGTTCTGTCTAAGAACCCTTCTGGCATGAGTATATCGAGATCCGGCTCAGCAGTTGGCTCAGAAATTATAGCCCGGTCAGGATTTGGAGGGCTCCGCACAACCCATAGGAATCTCTGGCGGCTATGTTCTAACCCAATTGCAATCTCCTTGAGTTGCTCTATGGGGAAATCACCCACACTTCCGAAGCAGAGAAATACCACACTTCCCTTCGGTTGAGCATCCAACCATGATATACATGGATGCTGCTGCTCTTCTTTATTTTCTCGATTGGCAATTAACGGACCGATACAGTAAATAGTTGGTGTGGAACGGTTCAGAAAACAGAGCCCATCTTTTAAAGCCATGACAGCTCGAGGCTCCAACGAATCAAATGAATTAACAAGTATTCCCTTTCCCTCTGACAATCGATCAAAGATGCTCATCAGAAGTTTATACTGCTCTTTTTTGGGGTCAAAAGCTTCGTTTGGCAAATGGGGGAGATCCGATGCCAGTAACGGTTGAACACCATGAAAGGGTAACAAGGTTTTACTTCTACCAAAAGAGTGTGTGGCAAAATATGTCGAAAGTTGGAAAAATACAGCTAAGCTTGTAGCACCAGATGCCATAAAAAAATAGGCAGGAATACCTAGCTCAGAAGCTACATCTAGTGCATCGACACAAAACATGTCGAGAATTACAGCAGAGATGGATGATGTCTGAGACTGTTCAATGAGAAAGGAGCGGAGACTGTCATTGTGGAGTTTCATCGTGTTCATTATGTTGACAAATGGTACTGGGTGCGGGTTTGAAAGAGTAACCTGTGGGAGGATGTGGAAGGAAATGTTTGGAATAATATTGGAATTGCAAAATTCCAAGACGAAATCTACAGCTGAACCAACATTAATCACCGGTATGGTGACGGAGATGCCGCGGTCAATGAACTGCTTGGCTAGTTCTACCATAGGCACAAGGTGGCTTGCACCCATGGAGCATGCACACAAAACCACCTTCTTGCTCTTCATCTTCGATCTTTGGTTGAGATCTTGTCAGAACTAAATTTTGACAAGAGCTTCAAATGATTTTAATATAAATCTCAGTTTATAATGTTGGTTTGGTATCGTATTTTGGTATGGACTATATAAAGACTTGGAGGCTCTCTTAATCATGGTTTAGTTTGGAAATTCCGCCGATTCCGAGTCAACTTGGTATCGGCCGTGTCCTGTTAGAGTTTCACCCAAGTCTTAAGCCCATGCGATTATTTTCAACAAAACTCAGTTGAACAGTGTTTGACTCGGCTGAGTCATTCGATTTCAAGCCGAGTCTGGTCGAGTCAACAATTTTTTTCAATTATTTTTATATGCTTACTCAATAAAATGAGAATAATATCCAATAGATAATGAGTGAAACCAAAAACCACCAATGAATTAATATACGTTCCAAATTCTAGGAGTTGATCAGTGCATTGCAAAAAAAAAACGACTAAAAGGAAAGAATCTAATGGAGCTTTTCGCCAATATTATCTATTGTATCTATTTATAACCATGAATTGACTGCATAAATCATGAACTGATTGCATAAACAAAAAAATATTACATAATTGATAACAAAGATAATATATTTAAATACACGTAACTATGTTTAAAAAGTGTTTTATTTGTAATGCTTGTATTACATTATGTAATTGGTAGATATTTTGAGTGTAATATTTTGTCTTAACATAGTTTTTTTTATAATTTTTTTATCAATTTTTTCCTACTTTTTGGTTACAAAACAAGTTTTTGCCAAAAAAAATAAAATCTGAGTTATCGATCCGATTCTTCCGATTCTAGCCGGTTCATCTAATTCCGATTCCACAGTCAAAATCCCAATTCCAATTCTGATTTTGAGTTTCAGAACCATGCTCTTAATTGTTTTGGGTTTGTTTTGTGAAAGTAGAATAAAAGAAGGATCTAATTCGTCGGTATTCTGATGTATTTATATATAAATTTCAAAATGGTTGATTATGATCAACCATGAATGAACTCATTTGGGATAATTACAAACGATTTACCTGACTTCATGCCAATTTGTGTGAAGATTCATCTATAAATTTTGAATGCATCTGGTATAGGGTCCAGTTTGTTCCTAACCTCGCAACATTTTTAATGCATTTAGTTTGGACTAGAAATGTAGTTCGAGGCTCTCTTAATTGTATTGGGTCCAGTTTGGTAGAGATTGAAAAAAAAAAAAACCCAATAAATTTGTTAATTATATACTGAAATTAAAGTCATACATACAATTTCTAAAATGATAGCTAGAGCTATGAATTTTGGACGGCCATGATTATTAAACTTTTGTATAATAATCAACAATTAACGTTATTATTACACTTGTGTATAATAATCAATATCGAAATGCATGCTGATACTATAAAATTGCTTCCTAAAGAAATGTGAGGTCTATGTTTTTTCAGAAACACATGAACCATCAAGGAATTTGGTCTTGGAAAAATGCTGGAGGTCTATGATTTTCTTGATCAAATTTGTATTGAGAACACAATTTTGTTGTGCATTTTAAGAAATTGTGTTATAACTCGAGTTACATTCTGTCATATTGCGACCCAATTCTATTCATAATGTAATATAGTTATAAAGATCTTGTGTTTTCAAAATAGTTTCGTGATAACAGTATTGGGTGTTAGTACGTAGCGGAATTTAATTGGCCTATTTTGCTTGATGTTTGATATATTAACTAAGGCCTAGATGTCTGATCCACCGACAACTGTAATTAAAATATTAAATTTCAGATTGAATATCAGCGCTCCAATCAAATAGTCTTCATTTTTTCTTATTTGATGCATCTTTTTCATTTTTTTACGTGTATAATTGCAAATTTTATTAACTTTCTGATCGGTATGTCCTAATTTATTTCCATTATTTCAAGGATCATGTTAATTGTCCCCGCACCTCTATTCCTCATTTATCCCCACACTTAACTTTTATAACTGCCTTAGAGTCCACAAAAGTTTCAGCATTGATTTTTTTCTAAAGTATTAATCTCAATGCACATAAGTATTTATATCTAAAAACGAAAGCATTTATATATATAAGTTGAATAATTTTTACATAAATAATTATCTCTCCAACCAAATCTCAAATTACATGAGGGACCAAACACGTTTTTAGAGTTGAGTTTTTTTTTTCTTCATTCAATTCCATCCACATTTCTGACGATCTATGAAAATTTTTACGAATATAAAATCACGAACGTCTTCTAAGTAATTTTCTCTTCAAATGCAATCCATGATGACATACTTTCAAATTCATCATCACACAAGTATTTATATCATATCAAGCAAGTATTTATACCTATAGTTGAAAGTATTTTTGACATATGACACTGACTAACATATGAAAGTATTAACATCAAGTATTACAAGTAATTTACACCTCTACACTAGAGTATTTATACTTATGTAAAAAATACTTGAATAATCACCTTCACCTTGTATACGTTTATCATGATAATTATTTTATTGTATGGATAAATAATTAGTAGGGACCATAGCACAATCTCTAATTTTAGAAGTGGACCCTTTAATTTTAAAAGTGTTTAAATAATTAGTGGGGACCATAGTACAACATTTAAATAATTATCTCATTTCTTAGTTAACATGGACCCTCTAATTTTAGAAGCGTTTAAATACTTAGTGGGGATCATAATATTCATTCCTAAATTGTAGCTGTGGGGATAGAGGGACGATAAAAGTGTGGAGATAAATATAATTATTTTTTTTAAATGTCATTTAAGAATTTTTTTTAATTGATTGATAATTAATTAGTCATGTCTTTATTTCTGTCTATTTTTTATATATCACTTAAAGAATGTTATATGTCATTTAGTGGGTCTTTTTTTATGAGATTTTTATAAAAATATGTCCAAAAGATCCAAAAAATATGTCATAACGTATGTTATTTATTATTTAGTCTAAAATTTTTTATGAAAATATATTATTTTGTATGAATTTTTTTGTGATTTTATAGTATGTTTCCGTTGCAATGCATGGACAAGGTACTAGTAAAATTCAACTATGATGAATTGGTTTTAACATCTAATTTGTTGGTTTTCTTTGGTCATTTCATCACGTTCATCACCATTGTACTCATCTAAAATTCAACCAAAAGTGATTTTTTTTAAGTAAACTAAGCTAAAATAGTTTATCATTTTCATAATATATAATATATATCTCAATCTCATATTTCAATTGATATCCATATATATTTTCCAATTTAATTTTCATAATAATATTTAGCAAGTTGGATCTCCAATAAGTGTTAATTATTTTCTGTCTTGTATCATATACAGGTTGGAGATTTCCAAGGATAAACTTAGAAAATAATAACTATGCTTTGTTACCAGGCTTTGGAAGTCTGCAATGCAAATGGGTTTTACCCGTATCAGATGCGATACGGATCTGATCGATATGCCAGTTGATCTGATACAGCGATACGGATTGAAATGTGCCGATACAACTCCGATACAGATTGAATCGGACTGATATGCTTGATACGTGCACCCAAACCCAATCTTGTGCACTACGCGTCACCACTGATAAAAAAATTTCTAGCGCCATCCAATTGATTCGAAGCGTGCTCCACGAGATAAGCAACATATACCATTACCACCACAATAATTCACACTTAAAGCTTGTTCAGCTGCCAGGCGAGAAAGAAAATGGGTTTGGATTCGAGTTCAATTTGAATGGCCGAAACACTGTGCATGTGGAAAAAAAATTCACTCTGAGTGAATTTATTTTTCCCACAGACATAGTAGCAGTCGAATAGGGCCTTATTATTTGAAAGTACTAGCAATTATATATAATTTATATTTGAGTTGATTTTTTTATATTATAATTTGTAGAGCAAAGCTAAGGTGTGATGTGCTCACCAAGAGAGTTTAGTGAGCATAACTCCAAAAGTATATCAAATCGACTTCAAACGTCGAATTCAAACCATTGAAATTGATAATGCCAATTTATATAGTGAAAATCACTACTTTTAAGTACGAAAAATGATAAAAAAAAAAAACATATGCAAAGTAGTCATTTTTTCATATTATTCACCGCAAACGTGTTTTGAGGCTATTTTGGCAAGTTTTCAAGAAAGTTGCATTTTTAGGCCAAAAACATAGCAAAAAGTCATATTTAGGTCAATTCTGAAAAAAACGTCAAAATAGAACATCACATGGAGCACGCAACACCTCACACGAAGTGCACAACATGCAACATGGTGAAAACACAAAAAAATCGACTAAGTCAAGTGCCATGTAGATTGGAGTAGGTCGAAAGCTGGCTCAACGCCTAGGCTGCACAAGCTCACATATTGGATCCATAGGCTGTTTTGGTTGAATTAAATCTCAGCCGTTGAGCAGCAACCGAACCTACAGCCATGGTAAACTTGCTATGATTGGAAGTTTATATATGGCGATGTTATTTATAGTATTAGAGGCTAAAAATAACCTCGAAATGCTAAAGATAGCCTCCATGACCACCTTGGTTACACCCTTAGGACTACCATATAAACCCCTCTTGTAATAGGATTTAGTGTGCATGTTTTAGTTGTGTAAGTCCATAAATTAGAGTATAATAGTGCACAAAATTTGGAGTTAGAAAAGAGAAAGCACTCAAAGTCTAAGGCAGGAGAAGAATACATCATCTAAGAAAGAAGAATCTTCAATCTTCAAGTGTTATAGTTATGTTTTTCTTATTTTATTCATTTTATTTTGTCATGGCTTTGAATATCTAAGCTTATCTTCTCTAGTGTTTGAATGTATTGAATTTTATATTATTTCTTTATATATTTATTGTTCTCCTATGTCTATTTGAGATTTTGTTATTCTTTTAATGTTATTGAAATATATCATTGCATACATAATTATGTCTACTATATGCCAATGTCCTTCACATACCAATAAGTTAAGGTCATCGTATATGGTAACAGACGTATATGAGTAAGTACTAAGCACTTCGATTAACGAGGCTTGGCAGCAGTTTAAAGACTAGGGGTAGAACCAAGTGGGCTCCTTTGGTAGGATATTATTAGATTGTATGTTGTATTATAATTAGGAATTTATTTATTACTTCATAATAAGTAGGGTTTAGGGTTATTACTTAGCGAGTAATAGGAGAATGTGATGAAGTAGATTAGTGTGGGTGGTTTAATTATGTTACATCATATGATAATATTAATTGTTCTCCACAAGCCGACCTTAGAGTTGGAGAACCTTTCAAATATGCATAAGACCGGACCTTGGCATCCGTAGGAAATTATAGTAGCGATGTGCAGCTCTTTCTGCAGGGTAGTTTATACCGTATGAGGATTAGTGACAGTGTCATATGCGAGTTAACATGAGTTCCATAAATATATTCTGAAATAATTATAAAGATATCATCTAAAACCTTATAGGCTACATATTTTCTAGTTCACAGCAATTAGCATCTCCAGATATAACCAAGCCATAGTAAACTGTAAATCAAACCTATACTTATTGTTATCACCCAAACAAACAAATCAGAGAACCTAGCTAGACTAGTATAACGTTGTTAATCATTATAAGATCTATACATGTGGATCGACACTCGATACTACTACACGGTAGAATTATATATATGCTTGCACTAATGGAAAAATTGAAATCAGGATCGGCCTATTTGGATCGGCTGTATGAACCAACCGATACTAATACCTATCTGGATCGGTTTTATCAATAAAACTGATACTAAAAGCTAATGAAAACATAGCACATGAACTAATTGGATCGGTTCCTAGCTAAGAACCGATCCTAATACTTGATAATTAGGATCGGTTCTTAGCTTAGAACCGATCCTAATACTATTTTTTTTTCAAAGATGGTTCTGCAAAAAAAAAAATAGTATCAAGATCGGTTGTTTATAAACAACCGTTCCTGATGCTATTTTTTTTTTCAAAGTTGGTTCTGCAAAAAAAAAAAAATAGTATCAGGATCGGTTGTTTATAAACAACCGTTCCTGATACTATTTTTTTTTCAAAGTTGGTTCTGCAAAAAATAAATAAATAAATAAATAGTATCAGGATCGGTTATTTATAAACAACCGTTCCTGATACATTTTTTTTTCAAAGTTGGTTCTACAAAAAAATAAAAAATAAAAAAATAGTATCAGGATCGGTTGTTTATAAACAACCGATCCTGATACTATTTTTTTTTTTTTGCAGGACCAACTTTGAAAAAACTTTGAAAAAAAATAGTATTAGGATCGGTTGTTTCAAAAAACCGATCCAGATAGTCCATTTTAGGTTTTTATTTTTCCGCGCTCATCCCTTTTCTCCTTGCGTCTCTCCATTATTCAAAATTATAACTCTCTCAACTCCTTGTCTCCTCTAGCCGCAAGTCTCCTCCTCTCCCTCCGTCTTGCCGTCTCCTCTCAGTCTGATCGGCTCAATAAAAAGAGTGCTCGGTGCTCAATGCAAGTGTGCTCAGCGCAATAAATCCACTCACTCGCTCGGTGCTCGGTGCTCGGTGCTCGGCCCTCTCCTCTCAGTTCGCTCGCCTCTCAGTTTAGGTAAATTTGCTAGATTAGTTTTGCTAGTTTAAGTAATTTCAAATTATCAAATCAATTCAATTCGGTTTCAAATCAATTCGGTTTCATTTAAATCAATTCGGCTAGTTTAGTTTTGGATTGAAATCACATGGGATGGTATTCTATTTTATCAAATCAATCTGGTTTCAATTCTTTGGGTACCATAAATCCTAAAAGAATAATATTGCAATTTTTCTTCAATGAAATGACAAATAGAAGCAAGTCCGATTGTGTGAATAAATGGATATGATATATGTTTTTGGGTAAATTGATATATATATATCTCTGTGCTTAGATAAATTATGATCTATGTTTTTTGAAACAACTGATCCTAATACTATTTTTTTTCAAAGATGGTTCTGCAAAAAAAAAAAATCATATCATGATCGGTTGTTTATAAACAATCGATCCTGATACGTTTTTTTTTTTTTTTTTTTTTTTGCAGAACCAACTTTGAAAAAAAAAATAGTATCAGGATCGGTTTTTATAAAAAAAAAAACAATCCTGATAGTTTCTATTTTGATCGGTTATTTAACCGATCCTGATTATTGTAGTATCAGTATCGCCTTCATCAGGATCGGTTGTATTCCGATACTAATATGCGTATATAACCGATTCTGATTCCATATTTTCCAATTGTGTTGTTTGAATGAAAGATCTGCTCTTCGTTTGGTTCCAAATTTTGGTTTGAATCTAAGATTTCATCCAAAGGCTGGTATTGATTTGGTACCAAATATTGGTATGGTAGTTGGGTTTGATATGGGGCTTGTACGTTTTAGGTAATGTGAGAACTTGTTGTAATTTGTATGGTAGTTGTGTGTGTGATGTTTATTTCTCTTTCTTTCGGTCTCACATGTGGTTGGGTGGGTTGGGGTGAATGAATGTCAATTGTAAGGAACAAATTCGTCGGTTGTGCGAATGTGATGTGCTATTATTAATAATTTAATATATAAAATATCATGGGATGTAATTAGGGGTGTACACGGATACAGATAATCCAATCTGTATTTGCTCTGTATCCGGAGATTATCTTAATCTGAATTAAACAGATATGGATATTTTTGCATATGGTGAAAAATTATCGGATACTGTTACGGATAATTTCATGAGGGTGAATATCTGTATCCTTATCTGCAATTATTCGGATCCGAAATTACTCCCAACAAGCTTTGACTTTACTATTCTGGATAAAAGTTGTAATATATTATCTCATATTCATTTCAGTCTGGTTGTGTTATAAATGATAATACAATATGATTTTCAATTTAATATCTTTTTCACTAATGATAGTGCTATAATAATGCAATTTTATTTTCTTTTTACCTCCATTTATTTACTCTTTATTTTTTTCCGTTCAAGACTTTAGCCCATGAATATAGCATGTTTTTGGTCTCTGTTAAATTAGTTTTAGCCACTATTTCAAAACAACAACAAGTCACTCTTTTGTATATTAAAGTGCATCACTCAATTATCCGACAATTATTTGTTTCATATCCGTAGATTATCCGTTCTGTATCTATATCAATTTAAGGCAGATATAGTTTAAAATTTTGATATATGTTTACTATCTGTATTCGTATGCGTATGTGCTCATTGAAAGACGAATACGAATATGGCATTAGCATTATCCGCTCCGTTTACACCCCTAGCTAGATGCATGTAATGGGCGGCTTTTTGTTCCACCTATTATTTTAGGTATTAACAAATTATTGGTGTACCAATAATAATAATTGGTGTACTACTAATAATAATAATAATTTCAAAATCTTAGAGTTGTTCGACTCAGTAGAACTAATTAATTTTTTTATTTTTATTTTTAACTTGTTGGTACTTTGATCTGGTAATAATATAACAGTATATCGAAAATAGTCAATCATAATCAGAAATAATTGATTAATTAGTCAAAAAAATATACGTGATATGCAGTTTAGTCATTGTTAACGATTAATTATTAATTAATAGGTCTAAATGATCATTTTTTTACAACACTGATTAGTTTTAGTATTTGAAGGAGTGGTAATTAAGAGCAATACATGTAGCAAATTAATAAATATGTTTTTGATAGATTATGAATATATGATCTGTTGAAATATAAGATTAAAAAATGACCTCGGTTTAGTACTAATCATTTCATTAATAAATGATGATATTTCATCTATTGAAATATAAAATTCAAGAAAAGAAAAATATGGTTGGAGTATTATATTTAGTTCACCCTTAATAATGTAAGGTTGACAAGCAGAAAACGAACTTATGTACATGTTATATTGGGATAAAAAGAAATTAAGGATGAGTACTATTTGACATCTCATCAGAGGTTGGTATATTAAATTTCAAATTAAGTGCTTATTTTTTATGAAGAGAGTTCATAGGTGTGATTAATTCATCATTCTAGCTAGATGCAGAGAAGTTTCGTAATATTTCAAGTCTAAAGCCTGAGACTTGTTACATGTTCAAGGTAGGTGAATGCCAATTTGTGTGACGCTTCGCCTATAAATTTTTAATGCGTTTGAAAGGGCTCAATTTGTTCCTATAAAATATATATATATATATGACATGAGCTACGCTACTTCATAGAATAAAACATATTTGTACTCCACACTGTATTTTCATTTTGAAAGTCTAAATGACCAATCCAAACCATTAGATGTAATATTCATATTGAAATGTGCTTGGAGACCAAATTTTACATTTTTTGAAATTTTTTTGCTATTTATTAAGCCACTTTGAAAATCGCTGATCCAACGGTGAACTCTTGATTTTACTGTTTGGCAAGCCACCGTTGGATCAGCGATTTTCAAAGTGGCTTAATAAATAGAAAAAAAATTCCAAAAAATGTAAAATTTGGTCTCCAAGCAGATATTAATATGGAGAACAAGATGAACGGTTCGGATCGACTGTTTGGATTTTGAAAAATCAAAAATGGGGTGGCAGTACTTCGGCAGAAGTGCTACCAAAAGCATATTAGTCAATCTCTCTCTCTCTCTCTATATATATATATGTGTGTGTGTGTTTTCATAAGCATATAAGGGTACATGCTTATAAGTCATTTTTTTGTTTTCAAAATTCAAAAAGTCGATCTAAATTGTTAGATGTGATCTCTATATTGAAATGTGCTTGGAGACCAAATTTTTCATTTTTTTGAATTTTTTTTACTATTTATTAAGCCACTTTGAAAATTGCTAATCCAACGGTAGCTTCTGATTTTACTGTTTTGTTAAGCCACCGTTGGATCAACGGTTTTCAAAGTGGCTTAATAAATAGTAAAATTTAGCAACTTGAATCAATACATAATAATTAATAAGAGTTTACGCATATTCCAAAGCGAAAAGGGTATAAGAATTTAGTTTACACATACCAAAACTAATTCAGTGAATTGACTCCATTCATACTTCTTAGCTTCGTCCTGCGTCTATACAATTAAATATCAAACATAAAGAAACAATATGTTAGATTTATTGAGAGAAGAGTCGGCTCTATCTTTTTCTTCTATGTTCGGAACCTAAAATTCAAATTCAATTGCTTAGCTTGATACACCAATAAGCCGAGTATATGAGTGTGACCTAACTCGCTCCTTAACAGCTCATTGCCACCCCTAATAACTAGTGTTAGTTGTTATTTTAAATCTGGTATGGCACTTGATAGAATTATATTTGTGTGGCTCCTTATATTTCAAGGATGAATATATAAAAGGAAATTAATGTTGCTAGCTGCTATTCAACTCTTTGGTACCACTGATACAATTGTGATGTAATTTTTTTTAAAAAAAAAAAAAAGGTTAATTTTCTATGTGTCCTTCAACTCTAGTTAATTTTCTTATTTCTTCCTTAACACTTTAATTTTTAGAATATGCCTCTCAACTCTTGAAAGCTTTTCTTATTTACCCTTCCTATTAACACATTTAAGTTAACACTTAGATAAGAGTGAGTCTATGGTACTATGCATATTACAATTTGTTACCGTGTTACGGCTCTATATTTTAGTTTTCAAATCCTAACGGTCGATCTGAACCGTTCATCTTGTTCTCCATATTAATATGTGTTTGGAGACCAAATTTTACATTTTTTGAAATTTTTTTACTATTTTTTTAGATTTATTGAAAATCACTATTTTTGGATGGTCCAGAATTTTCAGTTCAAGTGATTTTCTAAATATCTAAAAAAATAGTAAAAAAATTTCAAAAAATGTAAAATTTGGTCTCCAAATACATATTAATATGGAGAACAAGATGAACGGTTCAAATCGACCGTTAGAATTTGAAAACTCGAATATAGAGCCGTAGTACAGTAACAACCCATGATATGCATAGTACCATAGACTCACTCCTTAGATAATATATCAACTCTTTGGAGAAAGATCCCTTTCATTTGAAATGTTCAGAAAAAAGTCCCTTTGCCTCTGAGGAAGGAGACAAACCGTCTTTCTTATCAATCCTCCTTGATGCATCCTGGATTAAAAAACAATAAAATAGAATAAAAGATGAACAAACTTAATAGCACCAGTGAAGGGAAACATAAATAAAAGGGAATGATAAGTGGTACTGAAGCAAGCATGCACTGCCAATTATCGTATACAAGTAAAAAAAAAAAAAGAACGAAATTGGTGTCATTGTATGAAAAATGGTATAATTGGCTAGAGTTGGCACCTCATATTTGGTTTAATTCCTAAAATACATACTAAAAGAGCTCAAGAAAACTGAACTGGACATGATTTAGTTCAGTTAGGTTGGGGTTGGGTTATTCATTTTACCCTTCATGCATATGTCTGTTTACTTCTGGCAATTTGAGCCCTTTTTGAAAAAAACAAAAAACAAAAACACTAATGGTTTGTCCAAGTTCTAATCAATTATCATGTAGAATCTAACATGTTGGATTTTATTTTCTTCTTTTAATGCAAATATCAAGGAAATTAAATTTAGGAAATTCTAGCTATGTGGATTGTGTTATTATATTTGTTATCTTTTAAACCAAAACAAAAATGGTTCCCCAAATAAGCTATAAGATCGTTTCCAATGCTTAATTAAAGGGTTGAAGTCTGAAAATTTGTATTGGAAAATTAAAATAAGTTAGAATTGTAAATTTTAACTTTTGTTTTGATTAAATAAATAATCTTATAAGATCCTTCAATTCTTGTAGAAGTTGAAAACGAATAAAAAGAAATTAATTGGTAAATTTCCGTGTTATCAATAAAAATGTAAAAAAAAAATAATTTTATCAGAAATATTCAAGAACTAGAATCTTAGTTTTTTCTACATATATAATTTAATGACTACAAATTTAAGAAATGTAATTGTTCTTTTAATTAATCTAAAAAAATAAAACATACATTTTTATGCTTTTAGTTTGACCATCAGCTAGTTATAACAATTTGAAACTACATTCAACTATTATGCAAAAAAAACTTTAATCTTTTTCAATTTTCGATGGTGTTTTTGTTTTGAACACCTTCAACTCATCATCATGACTATTTCCCATTTTCACCTTTGTCATTGGACTCACATAAAGAATCGTGAATACTTGTCCACAACTTCTAGAATGATGTCGACACAAGTAAGCTTTTCTTATCAGGAGCGGAACTATGATTTGAATATAGGGGGAGCTAAATAATATCATTATTTTTTTAATAAAAAAAATCTATAACACAATATAATACAAGATAAAAAGATCCTTCACAATTTGATTTCACAAAATGAAACAATAAATAACTAACTCCAATAAAGTATCATGTCTATGAAAATCAATCTAAAAACATAATATTTATATACTATTATTTAAATTTCATCCTATGATTTCCTAAAAGATCAAAAGCAATAATAATCTCATCTCGAGTAATTTTGTTTGATGATTTATTTTACCTTGAAATAAGTGTCTAACGTGGATGTCTTTTTCTTAGACATAATATTATTTGTATACAAATTACACAAAGAAATAAATCACTTAATCCTTAATTCCATACACAAATTATTCTTCATACATAATATTATTTTTTTTACACAAATCCAATAATTTAATAGATGAAGATGTAATTTTTTTTACACAAACCTCTTGAGAATCAATGATTTGAAATAGAATAAAGAGAGACTAAGAGAGTAAATTATATATTCCTACAATTCACTAAGGTGTCATATTGCTCCTGAGAACCAACAAAGTGAAATTTGGTGGAGACGATCCAGACAGAGACGCTAAGTAGTTGCCTAATTGGAGTTGTGGAGAACGGAGAGTCAGAGACATTTCAATTTTTTGATCAAACAACCGGTACTATAATTTATAATTTGAAATTGTCTTCTTCAACTTGAGAATTCTATTTGACAGAGACAGATACTTAGTCCTATAAAGGATGTTAATTTAATTTGTTCTTTTCCAATACAAACACATAGAAATAGAAATAAACCTATTTTTGTAATCAGAAAGCCCATTGACATGATTGGTCAAATTATAAATATATTTAACTTTTTTTTTAAATTTTAGATTGAAGTTCTATACTTTGTATATTATTATTAGTGGGCTTATACATGTAAAACAAACTATACAGTATTGCTTTTATATACTTGGTAATAATTCAAACCTTAAGGTGGCTTAGCACCTTCAAACATACCTATGTTCCGCCACTGTTTCTTATGAATGAGTTGGAGTTTGTCTAATAACGAGCCTTAACAATATCGAATTCCTCGTCGACTGTCATGTTGAATAGGAGATGAAATAACTACTAGACCAATCAAAAACTGCTGTTTTACTGTGAATAGTAATAAACAGTAAAAATTTCTGAATCATCGGATCAACGATTTTCAAAATTGCTTAATAAATAGTAAAAAAATTTCAAAAAATATAAATTTTGGTCTCCAAGCACATTTCAATATAGAGATCATGTTGAGCAATTCGGATTGGTCATTTGAATTTTCAAATCGCAAAATATAAGTGTGAAGTAAAATAGTCGCTTTACTTCGCAACTCACTCGGCATGCAGCATATATGATAAGAGGACCCCGAAAACATCACCCCCTTTTGGGCCTGGATTTGACAACCTAATTGGGCCTGAGAAACAAACAGGCCAACACCCCATTTCATTTCAGTGTTCAAAGAAGAGTCTAGTCCTTTCAAGCGAATTCAGGACGAATTTGTTAGAGAACTCCAGACTTGAGGACTCTCTAGCAGCTCCCACACTTGTCAGGAAGTAATGCACTTCTATTCGCCTCTGGAGAACTCCAGACAATTAACAAACCATACTATATATATTTAGCAACCAAGTTAGGCAGAGAGCATCACCAAGAGAATTTAAGTAAACACAACTTAATTCCTGCTTGTTTATTAATTCTTGACTTGTTCGAATAATATCAACTAAAATGTCGATTGTTAGGAGCAACACTTTCGATCCTTTCTCGGTCGACCTCTGGAATGCATTGCAGCGGTGTCCTGTCTTTAATCCCTCTGCCATTGCCCCGTTCAACGAGACATCTTTTGTCGATACACGCGTTGATTGGAAGGAGATGCCAGAAGCGCATGTGTTCAAAGCCGATCTCCCGGGTGTCAAGAAAGAGGAGGTGAAGGTTGAAATGGAGGAAGGAAATGTGCTGAAAATAAGCGGAGAGCGTAGCAGAGAGAAGGAAGAGAAGAATGACAAGTGGCACCGTGTCGAGCGCAGCAGCGGCAAGTTTTTGAGGCGGTTCAGGTTGCCTGATAATGCAAAGGTTGACCAAGTCAAAGCTTCCATGGAGAATGGGGTGCTTACTGTGACTGTGCCTAAGGAAGAGGTGAAAAAGCCTCAGGTGAAGGCTATTGAAATATCTGGTTAATTAATTTGGACAATTAATGGTATATTGATATACATATATAAATTGTGGTGTATGCTTGTGGATTTCTATTTGTACACTATGACTAGAATGTTTTTTCTTTGAGTAGATGTCTGCTGTTTGATACTTTGATCTATTGTAATAATAAACTACTTTGTGTAATTTTATGAGTAATTGGTCATTTCTCACAATCCTGTGATTTGTTTTATTTTTATGAGCCCTGTGAACTTTTTTAATTAATTCATCTTCTTAGTTACAGAAAAAAAAAAATGTTCTCAAAAGAAAAGAAAAGAAAAAACATGTATTTTTAGTCCTTGGATTTACTATGGCGTCAGTGTTCAATCAACTAACTGTACAAATTATAATTCTGACATAATTCCTGCAATTTATTGTACAACAATATTTTTTTCACTGTTGTTCTAAATAAAATTGAGACTATACAAAATTCAGTACGACAGATGAATGATATATAACCAGAGTCAAATCTTCTTGGAATCCAACAATTGGAGAACTTCCATTAGATAATATCAAAGAAATAATTAGAAAATCATCTTTTTTGATGGAACAATTATAAAATACTGTAGCTTATATAAAGGCAGTATCACACATATCTAAATTTCACGAAAACAATATGACATCTTTTGTATGGAAATGAATTTGATAATTCACACAAATGTTATGCCTGCTTAAATTATTCATATATTTGTTGATGTTTAAAATTAATTGATTCACGTGATTGATTATATTGTTTTGATTGTATTATTTTCTGTGAAACTGTCAAGACAAAGAGAAGCAAAAATATCTACCAATAACTGCTCTTAAAAAGTTTTTGATTTCACATAATCAACGTACAAGAGGATATTGTAGATGTCTGACACTTGCAATCCAACTATTGGAGAACTTTAAAATTAGTTGCTTGTCCAACAGTAGGGTAAATTAACTACATAAAGCAATCTTCATTTTAAAATGCTAAAGCCACTGCAAAATCGGCTAATTCCTAAATTCAGTCTATCTTAATTTACAGACTACCACAGCATGCAACAAATTCCTTCCTCAAATACCCAAAGAGATAAACTATAAAAAATCCCCCAAGTTTGAAAAGAACATACTAATTACTGATCAAAATATTGAAAGAGTTCTGGCATGTGGGCATTGGTGATTTTGCGCACATTCACTTTCCTGTTGTGCTTCTTCTTCTTGGGCTCGGACTTGGAGAGGGACGCACTGCTCAACTGGGCTCTGGCCCGCCTCTCGGCCGTCTTGGTCACAGGCTTCATTCCCATCTTAAGCAGATCCTTCTCTACATCAATAAAGTCGCGCGGCAGGTCGGTTGCAAAAAATGTCTGTTTGATGTCATTGTCTATTCTGACAACAAACTTTGGCTCATTGGGGTACACAATGTCCTCTTCTGAATCAATGCTGGTGCCGAGCCAGACAAGGTTCTCGGCCTTCAGAGCCTACATGCAGTGTTAATGAGGTTCTCAACAACTCACAGCAATGTTAAGAGATTGATTAAATTGAAGAGTGAGGCTATGGTACTATGCATAGCGTGGATTGGTCATCTATGGATCAATACCTTTGTTTTAAAAGTTATTTTCTACCTACCTAAAAAATTAGTAAAATAATTCTACAAAATATAATTGGATTTACAAGTACATATTTATATGGAGATCATGTTCAATGGTTCAGATCAATTATTTGGACTTTAAAAATGAAGATATTGATCCATAGCACTGATCATTATGTGCTATGCATAGTACCATAGTCTCACTCCTAAATTGAATGTGGTGTATATAGAATGGAAAGGAATGAAAAAAGGCCTTGGGCATTGTTCAAAGGCAACCGACATTTTTTTTCAAAGGTCTGAAAGCTGCCTTACTGGCACATTTTGGAAAAGTTTACACAAGCTACCAACAAACTTCTAAGAAGTCTGCGAGTCTTTTAGCAATTACACCCAAAACTTCAAGTTTATTAAACATCTCATATCATGATTAAAATATTTCTGGATAATCCTTAAACGACATTAAATTGTATATTACTCCAAAGGAAAAAGTATATATATTCTCATTATAAGGAGTCTCCATCTGCCTGCCTATATAAACTGAGTCCGCATCCTCTGAGGTAACAGAAATTTTGAGTTTAGATCCGGACCTTCCGATCATAATCTAGGCCAATCGACGGGGCGCCTTTAATATTTGTGCCAAAGCAGATTGGACGGTCTGGATCTAAACTCAAAATTTTTGTTACCTCTGATATGAATTCATACACTCCCCTTTTTCCTAAATATGATAGCTCCACTAAATAGCACTGTTCCCAAAAGTATAGATTGCTACTAATAAAACAAATCTCAAGGTTAATATATCTGCAGTTTGTCCGCTTAACCCTAATTCCAACAATCATGGACACTTGAAAACAACCCAAATCTGTTTGGTTTTTAAGTTCAAAATATGCAAAGATGACAGCATCATTTGCAAAAGTGAAGAACTATGTAACTGCAAGAAGAAGAAAATTGATATACCCAACCAAGTATATTGTTTTTTAAGCAAAAAGAAGTACCATTAAGTCATCCATGACAGATGGATAGGAATCTTTAACATCGATAACAGGGAGCCCTTCTACATTACGCCTTATCAGACGAAGCAAGTCATCTTTCCCTTTCAAGTCATGCTTGGACTGCACAGAATTCCCAATAACAAAATCAAAATGTTACATATAGTTGCTCAAAAGGCACACAAAAATTCAATTGATCATCAGTACATTGTACCGGATCAAAGTAAAACAATACATTGCCAAGTACAATATTATACTGACAAAAAATGAAGTCTTTCAGATGTATAAATAAAGCACAGTGATCAAAATTAGCACCTATTTGCTGCACAATGTACAAAAAAATTACCCAAAGAAAAGGAAGATAAAAAAAATTACCTTATAAGAGAAGCGCTTTCCGTCAAAGAATACCTTCGGATTATTCCTTAGGCTGTCATGTATCTCATTCTTATTGTCATGAATGTTGACATAACAACCATTATAGATTTCCTCAGGGGTTAAAGCATCCCTTGTCTGAAAACAAAATAGTTTGTACAATCAAAGAAAATGAAACAAAACAATCCACTAAGAAACTCAATCAAGGTTAATAGGGTAAAAAAATAATCTAAAACTCATTTATCAAGCAACAAGATCCTAACATGTAGTTTTTTTGTATATATAATGAAACTGGACCCAATATCCAGTAAAGATGCGTCTCTGTCTCCTTTTTTTAATTTATTTTTTCTATTCTTTTTTCTTGTAAATCTGACACCTCACACAGCATCCTATCAATTACCCAAAACCAAGATAACACAGTACAGAGTTTCTAATAAGGAAAGCACTTTACCTGATAAAGTAGGTCAATCACAAGCTTCATTCTCCTCCCATGAGAAGACTTCCGAATTGTGTTAATGTGCTGTAATCTCTCAGTGTCATTTGAGAATTTCACAGGAGCATCCGGTTTCACCATGGAAGATGAGGCCGTTGCTATGTGTGGCTTTTTTTGTGGTGGCTGTTGTGCTGGTTTTCCATTGAATGATGGAGCAGCACGAGTTATGTTTTTCAGGGTTGACTGGCATTTCGCTTGCTGTTGCTTAAATCTGTTCAGACTATCTTGTAACGACGCCATCTGACCAAAAGGAGAAGGTGCTAATGAATAAGTTTCATTGATTACTTCTTTTGGTTAGTTTGTGTTTTGGTTTTGTTGGTAGAATTAAGCATACTGGACCACTCATATTTGCTATCATGTATTAGAAAAGCAACAAAACCTTCACAATTTCACCCATTAAATTAGTTAAGAACACAAGACGAATAATTGGGTAATAAGGTTGGTAAACAAAGTAATCCCAAATAAAAATTGCCCAAAGAATGCAAAATACAGAATGATATAACGAAAATAATATCCATATACAACATGGATTCCAAACTATGAGATTTGGAATTACTCAACAAATCACCTAGTTAGAGCAAAATATGTACCATTAAATCTTGGACTATTTTGCACAAAACCACCACCGACTTGAAACCCTAGATTAACACGCACGAATAAGCACAAAGCTCTTTGATTTTTAATTCCATAATTGGCGTTTGTATAATCATATGGCATAGTTACGGACTTACGGTGCTTTCCTTAAACATTGCTTGAATAAAGAAAGACAAAAAATGCAAAATTGGGATGAAGTACCAAGTACTAACCAGAACAGAGAAGCGCGCATTTGAATCTCAAATAGTCTCCAACTGGTGGCTAGCGATGGTGAATTTTGTTTTCTGTTCTTTCTTTCTCTTCTTTTTTATAAACGAGGTTTATCTTTTGATTTTGTCGGGTTGAGGTGGTGAAGAAGAAGAAGAAATGAGAATTCTGATTATGGGAGGAGGCAAAGGAATTAATAAATAGAAGTAAATTTAGGGACTGCGGTTTCTCTATTGCGAAATCCCTGGTTATCAGCTGTTACGAGTCACTCACTGGTGGACCCGCGCGATCAGTTTATTCACAAATCGCCCATTAACTACTGCGGGGCCCGCACATCAGTTGATTAAGCACTGTGTAACAGAGAATTTGGAAAGATGTTGTCCTTTTTAAAGTTAAATGGATTTTGATTCTAATTTTGTCGTTTGCGCCAAGTTAAGCCGATAAGTATTGCGAAGGCAAAGCCCATTGGTCATGTTCGGCAACAAAAATTAGAGTGTTGCAGCTTAAGAGTTTAAGCTGTGCTAAGGAGGAGATGTTCGGCTAACAAAGGCTTAGAGTAATGAAGCTTAAGTGTATAAAGATGCTAAAGAAAGGCTCTAAGGAGGCACTTTTTCTTAAGCCTATGTTTTTTTTGACTTAAGAATTTGCTCTAAGGAAGCTTAAAAAAGGTATTCTAAGTTTGCTTAAGGAATTGTTGTTCGGCTAGCTTAAGCAACTAAGAAAGCTAAAGCCACTCTAAGGAAGCTAAAACCTTGTCGCCGAACATGACCATTTGGATGTAAATTGGATAACATTTTTTATCCCAATAAACAGTATCAACTCCGTTGGAATTTTTTGATAGTAGCCCTGAACTTTATACAATTTTGTTCTTCCGCCAATGTTAACAGTAAAGGCAAACCAAATACAAAGTAACTGAAATTAAAATACTAAGTAGAACTAGGGTGTTCTTGACTTCACGAAATCTCAAGTCTAAAATCCATCAAATTAGTTTTAAATTATGAATCCAAACCAGTGTTCTAAATAGTTAGCTATAGCGACACTATAGCGTGGGTATAGCAGTTTTGGACCTAGAAAACTAAACTACGGGATAAAACTGCTCTAATTGAGCTGCAACCACTATAGTGCTAATAGCGGTTCACTATAGCGTGTAGCAGAAATAGCGGTCCACTATGCTACATGAGCTTATGATTTTACAATTTTAATGGATCTTAATGTCCATATGAGTTTTTTTTTTACTTTTATCAAGCTATATGAATACAATGGAATATGTGCAGGTTATACTGATATATCAATTAAATTTTGTATCATGCTTGTAGTGGTATATTTTGAATATAAAATATATTGATAATTTTTGAATTAGAGATATTTTGAATGACAATTTGAATTTTGTATTGGTTCAATATGAATATTAGAACTTCTTAATCAATTTGATGTTTTTTTTTTCTTGATGAGACATGTTAGAAATATAAAATATAATTTTTGAAATAAAACAAACGCTATTTATGATAGTTTTTGCTGTAGTTATGCTATTCACTAAAGCTTTTTTTATCTCCCACTATGCTGCTATAATCGCTATTTAGAACCTTGATCCAAACCGTTAAAACTTGTCTATCGTACAAATGATGCATCTACATGTGAAAATTTTAAATATTTGAATTAATTTAGTATAAAGTTGATAGTGTTTTTCTATAGCTATTTATGAACCCTAATACACCTAATTTGGTTGCAAGCATACAACCTTGTCAAGTAGTAGTTTGGGTGTCGAATCCACAGGGACAA
Source organism: Carex pumila (assembly GCA_033356055.1). Taxonomy (NCBI): domain Eukaryota; kingdom Viridiplantae; phylum Streptophyta; class Magnoliopsida; order Poales; family Cyperaceae; genus Carex; species Carex pumila. The sequence continues at coordinate 549,220 of JARJHM010000081.1, read as the reverse complement.
CTCGTAAAGTACTGGTTCTCGCCAATTCACTAAGCTAGACTACCGGAGTTTGGGTTGGTTTCTAAATCTAATTAAATTGAAATGAGCAAATAATAAATGTCTTGGGTCTGATTCAAGTGTAGGAGTTCTAGGGGCTTTGGCATTCCTATCCACTAGGGTCTCAATCTACTCGATTCATATTTCTAAAGCATACGTGGGCATCTTGTCTAAGGTGATAATAGCGTACACTTCACGGTTAAGTACTTCGCGGGCTATTATCTTACCTTTAGGTTACTTCGGACTTCTCGGTTAAGTACTTCGTCCTAATAACCTATTCTTTACTCTTTTTGATCGGGGAGTTAACACAAGTGATTTTTAGTCGTTGATAATAGCGTACACTTCACGGTTAAGTACTTCGCGAGCTAATATCGTACTTTTAGGATACTTAGGACTTCTCGGTTAAGTACTTCATCCTAATTACCCTTTTTTTACTCATTGGATAAATCCCTAAATCCATGTATCGGAGGAGTAAGGTTAAACCACCCAATCCACGTATAAATCAAGCATTAAAAGAGTAAATTGCTAATAGTCAATAAAAACCACAAATCGAGTAAGATAGAGTGTACCTAGTTTCGAGTTTCACATGCCATCGCCCCTAGAGAGGAGATTAGCCTCTCATAGGGGCGCAAATAGTTACAAACTAGATAAACAATTTGTTACCAAAATCTAGAGAAAGGAAAATAGAGTAGAGAATACTAATCCAAGCACAAATCTCTTCTCCCTCAAGCTTCTCCTTCTCCAAATCGCCCTAGATCTAAAACCCTAGCTCTTGAGTCGTTCCTAGCTGTTCTGTGGTGTGAAAATGGCGGCCTCCCCCTTGGGGAAGGAGAGATGCGCTATACATATCGTTTTGGGCCCATAACAGTCCAAAAATCAGAGACTGTGCAGAAATTTCAGGTCGCAATCATGGAAATTGCGGGTCGCAATTTCAGTGCATAATTATGGCAGTGAGCTGCTCCAAGTAGTTATGGAATTCCATGTCGCAATTTAAGAGATTGCGGGTCGCAATTTTCCTCTGATTCTTGCCTCTTTATGTCGTCTAGGTTCCGATCGCATTCGGGCTTGCTCCAAATTGTTCCCCTTTGCTTCTAATACCTGAAAACACATCAAAATATAGCAGTATCTCGAACTTGGCGCGATATCTAAACAAAATGACTTTAAACTAATAAAAGGAGATAGTTTTAGAGACCAAATTCTACCAAAAATGTATATGAAATTTAGGCTTATCAAATTCCCCCAAACTTAGTTCTTGCTTGTCCCTAAGCAAGTCTTAGCTCGAGAGCCAAGGGCTGGTCTCTCAACTAATCAAGTCCTAAAGAAAAGTCCTAATCCTACATGCAAAAGGTAGTGTTTGCTTTGAAAAGTCATGATAAACTTTTAAAGGAAAAACTCTCAAATTCACATGACATTTGCTCGGATTTTTGGGAATTCTAACAAAAAGAGTAACGATCAATTCTTTCCGATTCGCTCCACGCGTGTCTTTCTATCCATTCTTTCCACATTTCCCCGTACTTTATGATTTTCGAAAAGATTGTAAGTTTCTTAATTCTCCCCCCTACAAATGGAACTTGTCACTCAAAAATTTATCCAAGTTTGAAAGAAAGTTCATGTTAATCCTGAACCTCGCGCTTTTTACTTCGAATTGACTTCGAATTCCTTTGAAATTTGCAAATTTCTGCGCTCTTGAGGCTGCCTCGTGCCGTATGTGGTATATTTGCCCGTGGACTAAGTCCTAGCACTTATTAAGGCTTAGAGTTCACTTTTTTTTTTTTTTTTTTTTTTTTTTTTTTTTTTTTTTTAAATGTGTGTCGAGCATGTAGCTTCGCGTGCAACACACAACCAAGTGGGATCCTAATAATGAATTCATTGATTTATAGATTTTTGGATCCACCGGCTACTACACCACTCTCTCTTGATTAGTCACATTGATTTTTGGATTTTTGCGGGTTCGGTTCCAATTGTAGGACAAGTCCAAATTCAAAAACCTTTAATCCCAAGAATATCATAAAGTACCAAACCTTAACTTCAATTCCATTCACCGTGGGTTAGTTTAGAAATGGTCGATCAATTTCCCTTGTTACTTTCCCTTATTCCCAAACAAGATCAATTCCTTAGAAATTTTTCCTCAAAATTCTTCAGATTTTTCCAAATCATCCACCAAAACATAGAAGAAAATAAAAGAAAACAAATGAAAGTCATGCAAACCCTACATGCAAATGCAGATACAATCTCAATTTCCCTCCCCAAACTTAAACCGAGCATTGCCCTCAATGCTCCAATTCTAGTCATGAAGAAAAAGAAATAAGACATGATTATCTTACAATGAGTGATGGTGATGTTGCGGATGTTGAATCAATCTGTCCCCCCGTGTGGCGGGGTCGCATGAGGCGTCTGTGGGTCCTGCTGTTGAGTGCGGTTGCGACGTCGAGGTGGCTGAGCGGGCATCTCCTCTTCCTCATAGTCACCTCGCTCCAAATGCCAAGCATGCATGTGGCGGGTGAGGGACCACGTCTCGTACAAGAGCCGGTCCTGAGTTTCATTGTACTTCACCATTCTCGGCTCCTCGAAAGCTAGTCGCTGAGGTGTGATTGGGGTAGGGGAAGTCACCCTTCTAGTTCCTCGTAGTCTTTCCCTTTGGTAGACAATAAGATTGGGATTATCAGCCAGAGTGAATCCTGCAAGAGAAAAAGAAGGTGACACAATGAAATAAAAAATGTAGAATAAAAGAAAAATGTCTAGTCTTAATTACTAAAGCTACAACCAATATTTACCGTTGTCCCCGGCAACGGCGCCAAAAGCTTGATAGTGTTTTTCTATAGCTATTTATGAACCCTAATACACCTAATTTGGTTGCAAGCATACAACCTTGTCAAGTAGTAGTTTGGGTGTCGAATCCACAGGGACAACTCGTAAAGTACTGGTTCTCGCCAATTCACTAAGCTAGACTACCGGAGTTTGGGTTGGTTTCTAAATCTAATTAAATTGAAATGAGCAAATAATAAATGTCTTGGGTCTGATTCAAGTGTAGGAGTTCTAGGGGCTTTGGCATTCCTATCCACTAGGGTCTCAATCTACTCGATTCATATTTCTAAAGCATACGTGGGCATCTTGTCTAAGGTGATAATAGCGTACACTTCACGGTTAAGTACTTCGCGGGCTATTATCTTACCTTTAGGTTACTTCGGACTTCTCGGTTAAGTACTTCGTCCTAATAACCTATTCTTTACTCTTTTTGATCGGGGAGTTAACACAAGTGATTTTTAGTCGTTGATAATAGCGTACACTTCACGGTTAAGTACTTCGCGAGCTAATATCGTACTTTTAGGATACTTAGGACTTCTCGGTTAAGTACTTCATCCTAATTACCCCTTTTTTACTCATTGGATAAATCCCTAAATCCATGTATCGGAGGAGTAAGGTTAAACCACCCAATCCACGTATAAATCAAGCATTAAAAGAGTAAATTGCTAATAGTCAATAAAAACCACAAATCGAGTAAGATAGAGTGTACCTAGTTTCGAGTTTCACATGCCATCGCCCCTAGAGAGGAGATTAGCCTCTCATAGGGGCGCAAATAGTTACAAACTAGATAAACAATTTGTTACCAAAATCTAGAGAAAGGAAAATAGAGTAGAGAATACTAATCCAAGCACAAATCTCTTCTCCCTCAAGCTTCTCCTTCTCCAAATCGCCCTAGATCTAAAACCCTAGCTCTTGAGTCGTTCCTAGCTGTTCTGTGGTGTGAAAATGGCGGCCTCCCCCTTGGGGAAGGAGAGATGCGCTATACATATCGTTTTGGGCCCATAACAGTCCAAAAATCAGAGACTGTGCAGAAATTTCAGGTCGCAATCATGGAAATTGCGGGTCGCAATTTCAGTGCATAATTATGGCAGTGAGCTGCTCCAAGTAGTTATGGAATTCCATGTCGCAATTTAAGAGATTGCGGGTCGCAATTTTCCTCTGATTCTTGCCTCTTTATGTCGTCTAGGTTCCGATCGCATTCGGGCTTGCTCCAAATTGTTCCCCTTTGCTTCTAATACCTGAAAACACATCAAAATATAGCAGTATCTCGAACTTGGCGCGATATCTAAACAAAATGACTTTAAACTAATAAAAGGAGATAGTTTTAGAGACCAAATTCTACCAAAAATGTATATGAAATTTAGGCTTATCAAAAGTCAAGTGGTCAAAATTAGAATCTTAATAAATTAATTTTGATGCATTCATTTTTTGAACTTATTTTGACCACTTGACTTTATATTAAATTAATTCAAATGTTTAAAATTTTTACATGTAGACGCATCACTCGTAAGGTAGGCAGGTTTCAATGGTTTGAATTCGTCATGTAAAATCGATTTGACGAGTATTAGTCTTGAGTTCACCAAATATCTTGGTAAACTTAAGAACACCCTAGTTATACTCTTAAAATACTTTCAAATCATTACATAATGACTGTATCAACAATTAACACTGTCTAAAACACAAAATTAAAAGAAAAGGAAAAAAGAAAAAACTAATCGCATAAATCTTGCTAAAAAAAAAAAAACTAATCACATAAATATGCGTACCAAATATAACAACAAACGAATCGTTGGTTTGAACTTTGAACAAAAATAAGATGACAGAGGGACTCAATTAACATTCTTCTCAAATGCTAAGGTGTTTTTTGTAATTTGCCATTGCTCCCTTTATTCACTATCTAAAGTCATAACCCATGAATCAAAAAAAAAAAAAAGTCATAACCCCTGAAGTATTTAGAATTATATAGTGACCGTCCGATCAAAATCCAGATCAATCCGGCATGAGATCCCTTCAATATCCGTGCCTAAAGAGATCTGACCGGGGGGGACGGCTACGTAATTTTTAAGTTTTTGAGGGGTATACATAAAATTCCCCCTTTTTAATGTAAACATGTTTAATTCAGTCAGTAGAGAATTTTAAAAAATAAATTAATAAATAACTAATTAGACATTTCTTTTTAAATTAGAAGTCAAATTATTTACAATAATATTATTTGCAGAAATAATCTGTCACTAATTAAATTCTCGAATAAGCCTTGCATTTGAAATTGTTCATGCCAGACATATGTTTATTATAGTTTGGAGTTCATATATAATAGATTACCATATATTATCAGCTTGTTCACCTCTTTAGTGAAAGCAATTTTAATGCGGAGACTGTTCAAAATTAATTTTTATTAGATTAATTTAAAAAGGCATACATAATGATCGGTTATTAGATCACAATAACATGCAATCAATGGAGAGGCCGGAGAAGAAATGTTGATCAATAGGTCGAGATTCAAGCGAGTTCAACCTTGTACTAATTTCGTCTCGAACAGAGAATTAAACAAAGAACAATTAATAATGATATATTATATTTTCATCTCCTCATTGGAAGTATGCACAAATTGGTGCATAGAGTTAGGACTTAGAGGAATCGGATCACCTACTCTTAGAGGTGTAAGAAATTCCTGCTCTTAGAGCCACTATCGGATGAAGTCGATGTCACTTTTAACATTTAAATATTTATTTTTGGACTCATCTCAGATCCAACAACAGTGACTCTAGGGGGTCAAAGGTGTAGGAGATTCGGTTTCGACTTAGGAACCCTCCACTCTCGCGAAAGCATAACCTACAAAGTAAATTATCTCAGTCGCATATCAACGGTGTCGGTTCAGTCAAAGAGTAAGGTACAATAGTTTTTATGATAAATTATGGCTAATTAATCGACTTAATTTTGCTACATTTAGTAAATTATAATATAACTTAAATTATTCATTTATTTTCATATTTAATTTTGTTAATTAGTATTGTATTTTAAAGTTTATATAACTCAATTATTTAACAATTATTCATTTTATATTTGTAGCATTTGTTGATTATCCGCTTTGTATATGTATCTGTTTTAAGATGAATTTGATTCTATGTTTTTATCCATTTACTATTCGTATTAGTATTCGTATTTGTATTCGCTCACTGAAATGTGAATCTGAATTTAGTATTAACATTATATGCTCCGAGTTCGCTCCGTACGTGTACATTCCTAGTTTAAGGTCCATGTATATTTCAACCTAAAATATAATCAATCTAATCTGAATTAAAATTTGATTTTTGCATCTCTATGATGGATGATATAAATAAAACTTTCTATACATATGAGTATAATTGACTACGTCAATTGCAAGCTCGGTATAAGTGGTAAATTTAATATATTTTTTTATGGGAATATACATGTTCAATCTCTATAAAAAAATATATATTAAAAAATATCAGAGTCTATGAAGCTCTTATTTAGAAAATGAAAATTAATACTTGTATTATTTTTGTAGTGATTAATTTACAAAAAGCATTAATACGGTGATAATATTAACACTATCCAACTCTTTTTAACACCATATTATCTAATCTCTCTCATGTTATTATAGAATTTTTTTTGTCTTATAACTTATGTTTATAGAATATGTTATTTTATTTCAAATATATTTCTCTCATACATTATTATATGATTTTTTTTCCTCAAAAGTTAGAATTAAAAAAAAATAAACCATAGTTATAATGGGTCCTACTCATAGGCTGATAGGCGTAATAAACCTTGATTTTGCTTAAGTTTATCTCATCTCCAAATTTTCTCATTAGTTTATAAGTTTGTTCATTTTTATTTGATTAAAAAATGACTGATTGAGTAGCAATAATATAAGAAATAAAGATGTGAATTCACTTGTTAAAAAATTAGACTTTTGAACTTAAGTGTCTATTTCTTTCACACTATTCTTTAATTGTTAGAATTTTCTCATAATTTTTGTGTGAATTTAAAAATACATACTTCAAGTCATGAATACAAATGAATTATGTATGAACAATTACTATTTATATCTTTCTGTTGTAACTTTCAAATTCATTTCGTTGGTCATGTTAAATTGTTAGTCATCATTGATATGTTATTTGTTAAACATCATATTTTTAGTTTAACTTTTACAGTTTTTTTTTTATCTTAGATATAAGAGAAAATCAAATTCTAATAAAATTTATTAAATAAAATTAACAACACCCTCCATTAATATTCGGATTCAAATTGAGCTGTTCCTAGAGGTGTTGAATTTAGCAACAATAAAGTTGTATAGATAATTGATTTTCAATATAATATTATTTAATATGTAAGTTGATTCATGTAATAAATATAGATGTATTTTCGGGACTTGGTTACTGCAATGCAAATTCTTTAAAAAAACATATGTTATGAGTCATTCATTTATGAATCCACATGATCAGAGTTGTCACCAATTCTGCATTAGCTACTGCGGGGCTGCACATCAATGAATTGAGTATTATGCGAGAAAGAATTTGAAAAGAGGATTTTCTTTCTTTTTAAAGTTAAATAGATTTGGATTTCAATTTTGTAGTTTGAGCCGGGATCTTCCGGTAAGATAGTTAATAATATATATTTTCAATAAACATCATCTAACATTCTAACTCCGTTGAAATTTTTTAGTATTTAACCTAGACTTAATGCAATTAATTTGTTTTTCCGCTCATGTTAACTGCAAAGGCAAATCATATACAAACTAACTAAAATTAACACTGTCTAAAACAATTAAACACCGTCTAAAACACAAAATAAAAATAAAAGAAAAAATAGAAAATAAAACTAATCGCATAAACAATTAAACATGCGTACCAGAAATAACAACAAATAAAATGTTGGTTTGAAGTTTGAACAAATTAAGGTGACAGAGGGAGTCAATTAACATTCTCTCAAATGCTAAGGGGTTTCGTGTAATTTGACATTGCTCCCATTATTCAGTATTCACTCGCTGAGTCAGAACCTCTGAAAGTAACATAAATTTAGAATTATATATACACCGTCCGATCAGAATCCAGGTCAATCCGGACCAATGTGAAATGCACGGAACCCTTCAATATTCGTGCCTAAACAGATCTTACGATCCAGATCTAAACTTAAAATTTGAGTTACTTTATTCAATAGAATTCCTCCGCTTTGCTTCTCAAATTCCCGCAAAAGCGTCGGATTGGGGCCTTGGGGTGTCACTCCGTCACAAGATTCGCGAATTAAATCCGAATAATTTTTTTTTTTTTTTTTGTGATGTCAAATTGAATGTCGAATTATTTAGTTGAGCGAACTTTGACCGAATTAAATCCGAATAATTTGCAAATTTTACAAATTATTCACTATTTTTTTCCAAATTTTTCTCATAACATTTTTTTATTGTTCTCTTACAGGACTGAGATCACTGGTTCGAATAATTTTAAATCATTCCCAAATTATACTTGAATTATTTCTGAATTACAAATTTTTGACCTCGCCGAACCAAATCCGAATAATTCATTTGCCACTATGCTTGATTGTAGAAGAGCAATAGCGGATAATTGGACTCATACCAAGTAAAGGAGTTCAGATCCAGTGAAATAATCCAATGTTTGAGTTTTAAATCGGGACCATCCGATTCAAATCTGTGATAATCTATCTAGAGTGAAGTGCACACATCCCGATAGATGAATTCGAATCGCGAAGCAATCTCGAACGACAAATTCAAATCGGATGGTTTAGATCCAAAACCCAAAAATTGAGTTACTTTAGGAGATACGGACCTGTAAAGGAGGGTTGTAGAAGCATGAGTCAAATACTTAAATTGGTGCATAATACTTTAGGAACCCTCCACTCTCCCAAAAGCATAACCTACCCAGTAAATTGTCTCAGTTGCATACCAACAGTGTCGGTTCAATCAAAGAGCAAGGTACATTAAATTTTATGATAAATTCTGAGTAATTAATTCACTTAATTTTTCTGCATTTAGTAAATTATAATCTAACTTAAATTATTTATTTATTTTCATATTTAATTTTGTTAATTAGTATTTTAAAGTTTATATAACTCAATTATTTTACAATTAATTATTCGTTCAGTGTTCATATTTGTGGTATTTATTAATTATTGTATCTATATCCGTTTAAAGTGGATTTGATTATATATTTTGACATTCATTTGCTATTTGTATTTGAATTTATATCCGCTCATTGAAATGTGTATATGACTTTGGTATTAACATTATATCCGAGTTCGCTCCGTTTACTCTCCTAGTTTAAGGTCTACCTATATTTCAACATAAACTAAAATCAATCTAATCTGAATTAAAATTTGATTTTTGCATCTCTATGATGGATTATATATAAAAAAAAAAAAATCTATACATACGTGTTGCAATCTCGGTATAAATGAAAATCGTACTCACTTAATATATATTATCTTTATAGTGTTTAATTTACAAATAGCATTAATATGGTGTTAATATTAACACTATCAATCTTTTTTTAGCACCATATTATCTAATCTCTCTCATGTTATTATAGATTTTTTTTTGTCTTATAAGTTATGTTTGTAGAATATGTTATTTTATTTCACATATATTTCTCTCACATACATTATTATATGATTTTTTTCCTCAAAAATTAGAATTATAAAAGAAATAAACCATGGTTATAATGGGTCCTACTCATAGGCTGATAGGTCTAATAAACCTTGATTTTGCTTATTTAAGTTTATCTCATCTCCAAATTTTCTCATTAGTTTATAAGTTTGTTCATTTTTATTTGATTAAAAAATGACTGATTGAGTAGCAATAATATAAGATATAAAGATGTGAATTCACTTGTTAAAAAATAGACTTTTGAACTAAAGTGGCTATTTCTTTCACACTATTCTTTAACTGTTAGATTCTTCTCATAATTTTTGTGTGAATTTAAAAATACATACTTCAAGTCATGAATACAAATGAATTATGTGTGAACAATTACTATTTATATCTTTTTGTTGTAACTTTCAATTCATTTCGTTGATCATGTTAAATTGATAGTCATCATTGATATATTACTTGTTAAAATAATATTTTTAATATAACTTTTACTCTCTTTTTTTAATCTTAGATATAAGAGAAAATCAAATTCTAATAAAATTTGTTAAATAAAATTAACCATTTTTTATAAAATTAACAACAATCTCCATTTTTACAATTCCCGTAGTAGTGTCGGAATTGGGGCCTTGGGGTGAGTCAGAAGATTCGCTAATTAAATCTGAATAATTTTTTTTTTGGTAATATCAAATTGAAAGTTAAATTATTTAGTTGATCGAACTTTGATTGAATTAAATCCGAATAATTTGTGAATTCTACACTAATTTTTTTCAAAATTTTCCCATAACATTTTTTTTATTGCTCTCTTGCAGGACTGAGATCACTGGTCAGAATAATTCTGAATCATTTTCAAATTATACTTGAATTATTTTCAAATCACAAATTTTTGACCTCGCCGAACCGAATCCAAATAATTCAATTGTCATTATGCTTGATAGTAGAAGAGCAATAGTGGATAATTGGACTCATACCAAGTAAAGGAGTTAAGATCCAGTGAAGTAATCCAATCTTTGAGTTTTAAATCGGGACCGTCTAATTTGAATATGTGATAATCTATTCGAAATGGAGTGCACACATCCCGATAAATGAATTCGAATTGGACAATTTAGATCCAAAACTCAAAGATTGGTTCGCTTTAGGGGATTCGGACTCGTAAAGGAGGGTTGTAGAAGCACGAGTCAAATACTCGAATTGGTGCATATCACTTGAGTTAGGAACCCTCCACTCTCCCAAAAACATAACCAACCCAGTAAATTGTCTCAGTTGCATATCAACAGTGTCGGTTCAGTCAAAGAGTAAGATACATTTGATTATATGAGAAATTCTCAGTAATTAATTCACTTAATTTTGCTTCATTTAGTAAATTATAATATAACTTAAATTATTCATTTTTTTCATATTTAATTTTGTTAATTAGTATTTGTATTTTAAAGTTGATATAACTCAATTATTTGTGCAGTATCCATATTTGTAATATTCATTGATTATCTGTTTTGTATCTACATCCGTTTAAAGTGGATTTGATTCTACATTTTGACATTTATTTACTATTTGTATTTGTATCCGCTCACTGAAATGTAGATATAAATTTGATATTGATATTATATGCTCCGAGTTCGCTCCGTTTACACTCCTAGTTTAAGGTCCATGTATATTTCAACCTAAACTATAATCAATATAATCTTAATTAAATTTTGATTTTTGCATCTATATGATGGATGATATAACTAAAACTTTCTATACATATGAGTATAATTGACTACGTCAATTGCAATCTCGGTATAAATGAAAATAGGACTCACTTAATACTTGTATTATCTTTATAGTGATTAATTTACAAATAGCATTAATATGGTGATAATATTAAAACTATTCAACTTTGTTTAACACCATGTTATCTAATCTCTCTCATGTTTTTATAGTTTTTTTTTTGTCTTATAAGTTATGTTTATAGAATATGTTATTTTATTTGAAATATATTTCTCTCATATACATTACTATATGATTTTATTACTCAAAAGTTAGAATTATAAGAGAAAATAAATCATGGTTATAATGGGTCTTGAGTAGCAATAATATAAGAAATAAAGATGTGAATTCACTTGTTAAAACATTATTCTTTTATTGTTAGATTCTTCTCATAATTTTTGTGTGAATTTGAAAAGAGTTAGGCTAATATGACATTGGTATTATTTGAAACTAAATAACACCACATCTTAAACTCTTAGATCTGCTTTAAGATTCGTAATATCCGTTTTTACTATTCAAGCACTTTATTTTGTACGAATCTTAAAGCAGATCTAAGAGTTTAAGATGTGGTGTTATTTAGTTTCAAATAACACCAATGTCATTTTAGTCTAACTCATTTAAAAATACATACTTCAAGTTATGAATACAAATGAATTATGTGTGACCAATTACTATTTATATATTTTTGTTGTAACTTTCAATTCATTTCGTTGGTCATGTTTAATTGATAATCATGATTGATATATTATTTGTTAAACATAATATTTTTAATATAACTTCTACATTTTTTTCATCTTAGATATAAGAGAAAATCAAATTCTAATAAAATTTATTAAATAAAATTAACAACACTCTTCTTAATATTAAGATTCAAATTGAGTTGTCTGTTGAGTTTAGTAACAATTAGGTTGTGTAAATAATTGATTTTCAATAAAATATTATTTATTACGTAAGTTGTCTACTCTAATAAATAAAGATTAATTTTAGGGACTTGGTTACTTCATTGCAAATTTTTCTAAAAAATACATGTTACGAGTCACTGATTGATGGATCCACATAATCAGAGTAGTTACAAGTTATGCATTAGCTAGTGCAGGGTCTGAACATCAATGGATTAAGTACTATGCGAGAAAGAATTTGAAAAAAGGATTTTCTTTGTTTTTAAAGTTAAATAGATTTGGATGTGCCGGATCAATTCGATAAGTTATTTAACCATCTCATTTTAGAAGCTAAAGTCAATTCATTTTATTGATGTAAATTGAATAATATATATTTTTTTCAATAAACAGTATCTAACATTCTAACTCCGTTGAAATTTTTTAGCATTTAACATAGACTTGCAATGCAAAGGCAAATCATATACAAATTATAACTGAAAATATAATTCTTTCAAATTTACCTTATAACGGTATCAACAATTAACACTGTCTAAAACCCAAAATAAAAAGAAAAGAAAAAATAAAAAAAATAAAACTAATCGCATAAACATGCGTGCAAGAAATAACAACAAATAAAACTTCGGTTTGAACAAATTAAGGTGACAGAGGGAGTCAATTAACATTTTCTCAAATGCTAAGGTGTTTTGTGTAATTTGAAATTGCTCCCATTATTCACTCGCTGAGTTAGAACCTCTGAAGTAACATAAATTTAGAACTATATATACACCGTCCGATCAGAATCTAGGTCGTTCCGGACCGATGTGAAATGCCCGGGATCCTTTAATATTCGTGCCTAAACAGATATGACGATCGAGATATAAACCCAAAATTTGAGTTACTTTAGTAAATAGAATTCCTCCTCCGCTTTGCTTCTCAAATTCCCGCAAAAGTGTCGGATTGGGGCCTTGGGGTGTCACTCAGTAGCAACACCGCCCGGTGAGATGAGACCTCACCACCACCACCACCTTTCCTTGCCACTGTGCACTCGGGCCCACCAGATCGGTGCCCTCGTGCTAATAACCGTCACCTTCGTTCTCACCCGTTCTCTGGACCGCCTATTTTCCTTTTCTTCTTCTTCTTCCACCTCGAGTCTTTATTCCTCTTCTCATTCCAGCTCCGACCTATTCCACGCTGGTGCACTCAATTGGCCTCAAAGGGGCTATGGCAGTGATATCGAACTGAGGATATATGTGTACGATGAGTCAGAGATTGACGGATTGCGAGAATTAATGCGAGGAAGAGATGGTCAGATAACGCCCCAGACTTGCATCAAGGGACAATGGGGCACTCAGGTACCTCCATTTGATGTTACATTGAGAAAATCTGAAATGAATACAAATCATGTGAACAAAAACATTCTCAAGTTTGGATCTTGTACCTGTGAAGCATGGTATTGGCATTGTTCTGAGTGGCATGGAACTGAAAGGAGCTGCTGTTTAAAATTTGTGTGAAATTTCAGGTCAAAATTCATAGGCTACTTCTTAAATCAAAATACAGAACTATGAAGAAAGATGAGGCAGATTTCTTCTTTGTACCTTCTTATGTGAAATGTGTTCGTATGATGGGTGGGTTAAATGATAAAGAGATCAATCAAACTTATGTTAAGGTATTATCTGTAATCATTTCTATATGTTAAATTTTAAATTCAATTGGGTATTTTCTTGTTTCCAATGTAATTTTGTCTTCTTTGGTACTGTTTAAAGTGATGACAAATTAATTATATGGAATTCAGGTTCTGAGTCAGATGCCATACTTTAGGCGTTCTGGTGGAAGAGATCACATTTTCATTTTTCCAAGGTATCATAATCACCAATTAAAATTTGGATGTTGGAATATGAATTTTTCTCCTTTGAAGTTTTTGTATAGCTGTAAGTACGGTATGTGCCGGACTTGATAGTTTATAGGCAAGTGTATCATAGACCGTAATATCATCAATTACCAGTACTGATCTAGCTTGTGCAGCACCAATTATCTCAGGGTTATTTTCGTTTATCCTGGAAAATCCTAGAAAAGAAAAATTTCTGAATCTGGAGTTCTTTTCAGTGCCCATCAGGGATGAGCAAAACTGGTATCAGATGTGATTGTACCTATTCTGGTTTAACATGCTGCATCTATTCCTTGATGTGTTATTTCTTTCTATTAGTTTCAAGTTACTAAAGATGTATGTTATAAATTTGTAGCGGTGCTGGGGCCCACTTGTTTCGATCATGGGCCACCTACTTGAACCGTTCTATTATCCTAACACCTGAGGTATACTCCGAAGGATTCTCTTCTATTGGAATTTTTTTTTTCCTTTATATTTCCCTACTTCTACTTGAACCTTTTGTTTTTATTCTTCTCTTATATATGTAGGGAGATAGAACCGACAAAAAAGATTCAAGTGCATTTAACACATGGAAAGATATTATAATACCAGGAAATGTCGAAGATAGAATGACCAAATTAGGCGTGTCTCGCGTTGTCCATCCTCTCCCTTTAAATAAAAGGAAGTACCTGGCAAATTTCTTGGGGCGGGCCCAGAGCAAAACTGGACGTCTCCAGTTGATCGAACTAGCAAAGCAGTATCCTGACAAGGTTTTGTTTCTCTTAGCATGTCATTTATTGAATTACTATACCTTTGATCTACATACCTGCTACCATAATAACAATACAAGACTAAAATATTATGGTTTTGGTCACAAATATGGAATTGTTTATTTGAAAAACTCAAGTTTAACAATATTTAAAATTAGCTTTATGAGAAACTTTTTTGAGAATGGTACAAAGATTTGATCCTATTTCATAAATATCAGCTAGAATCTCCAGAACTGAAGTTCTCGGGCCCAAACAAGCTTGGAAGGACAGACTATTTTGATCATTTAAAAAATGCAAAGTTTTGTCTGGCACCACGTGGGGAGTCTTCTTGGACCCTTCGATTTTACGAATCCTTCTTCGTGGTTCTCTCTCTCTCCTTCTCACTCAAATGTTTTCTTTGCATGTCACATATTTTGAATTTTGTTAGGGTGCTTGCAAATAACATCCAACCTGCCCCAAGTTAAATTAAGGCTGTAAATGACTAAATTGCCCTGATGTACTCATTTAGAACAACAATTCTAAGGCTTGGGTGATATCTGCACCTAATTTTGAAAATTGTTGGATGTTTTTTGCAAGGATTTATGCTATGAAATGAAACCCATGTCTAGTGCTGTCCTATAATTGATAATATGGAATGGCAGGAGTGTGTACCAGTTCTTTTATCAGATCAAGTGGAACTACCATTCCAAAATGTGATAGACTATTCAGAGATATCAATCAAGTGGCCATCTACTAGAATCGGCACTGAACTTCTTGACTATCTCGAATCCATACCCGGTTAGTTTATATATCTAATCTTCACTTGTATTTTTTATTTGTAGCAAACAATTTGCAAAACAGCACTAGATTATAGGAATGGTAGAAATGCTCCAGTTATTTCATCATTTGCTAAATAGTCCCTACTTTGTTCAAAATTAAAGATATCATTGTCTCTTCTCTCTTAAAAAGTAATAATAATCTAGGGATGAATGATACTTTAATCATTGTAAATTACCTCTTTTTTATGTCAATATAGGAAAAGAAACTGCTTTTATGTTCAGATAAGATAATAAAAATCAACATTCTTTGTTTATTTTCGTATGATTTATCAAAGATACTGATTAATCAGGAACTAGAATGCATGAAAATGCACTTTCATGAATTTTGCCTAGAATCATGGGTAAGTGTCTCATTCCTATTTTGTCATCATCAATTTTCAGGCAGTTCCATAAAAAATTAACTGTAGAATTTACCTGGCTCCAACATTTTTTCTTAGTGGTCGTCTAAAATCTTAATGATTACTTGCTAATTTTTTGTTCATTTTGCATGTGATGTTGGAGAAAGCCAAATATACAACTGTAATCCCTAATTGCAAACACAGTATTCCTGGAAGGGTGATGCCAATGCATTACCTGAAAAACCAAAACGATCCACATTCTATTATTTCCCATGTTTTTTGTTTCAATTATCTTAGTTTAGTTAGTTTAAGCATGCAATAGGCCGTTTAGGTTGGACCGAATTTTAAGGTTTTTATAAAAAGTTTAAAAAGAGAAGAAAACAAAACAAGGTCAGCCGGGTCTAGGTTACGGTTTAGGAGGTATTTTTCTTGTTATTTTATGAAAAGCAGTATTCGGAGTGAGCATTTATTACAATCATACACTTTTTTTCCCTAGCAAAACCCTTTCTCCAAGTCTTCTCTCCAGCTTCTAAATTAGTATTTCTTTTGGAAAATACTAGATGAAAGAATAGAGGAAATGATAGCACGGGGACGGGAGGTGAGGTGCTTATGGGTGTACGCACCGGATACAACCCCATGTTCAGCCATGCTGGGGATACTTTGGGAGTTACAAAGAAAAGCTCGGCGGTTCCACCAATCAGCAGAGACGTTCTGGCTCCATAACAGATCTTTTGTTAATAGAGATTTGATAGAGTTCCATAGCTGGAGAACACCTGTTCCTCTCCCATGAGGTTAATTTTTTGTTTTGAGTTCTTTTAACTACACTTTTAGAATGGTTTTGGGTTCCTTTAATTTTTTGCAGCCTTTTAGTGAGCCGATAGTGTATCTTTTTGGCTCGTTTTCTTTCTGAGTTACATGTAGGTGAATATATATTTTTGTTTATTTTTTATTTTCGGCTAGATTTGTTATAGTGGATCAATATTATGCCGTAAAGAAATTCTTCTAGCAGCAAAAGTGTGGTGTTAGTGAGTTACGTGATGGAAATGAAATTCTTTAACAGTTAACAAGTACTTTTGGTAGGAGTGAAAACGGTATGGATAATATCCGATCCGTATTCGATATGTATTCGAAAACTTAGATGTGGATATCTGAATATTCGTGTGAGTAAGAATACTGTTATGGTTTTACGTTTCAGTTATCTGTGTCTGAATAGTGAATATATACTATATATTTTAGTTTATATTATGAAAAAATTATGTTATTCACCATTATAATTAGATAAATATTATGAATTTTAATATTTTTTAATATTATTTTCATAAATATCTGATTTGATTTGAACTCGTATCCATATCCGTCTTATATTCACGTGTATCTTTATTCGAAAAAAAAAGAAAAAAAAAGATATGATATAGTTTTAGCACTACTATCCGCTCCGTTTTCACTCTAAATTTTTTGGTATAGCTATGAATTTTTTTTTTTTTAATGTTTGTTTAGTTGCGACATCTACTTGGCAAGGCGAGTTGCACGAATGGATGAACTAGATTTATTTGGACTTAATTGAAAAAAAAAAATGAGTTCAGCCGGTCTGTGCAATTATAAAAGAAAATTTTATTATAATCGTGTTGTGAACTTGTTATGGGTAAAGTTGTATTTTTCTTTTGGGTAGTAATTGTAATGAAAAAAATGAAAAGGATCCTTTTGCATTTATGATGTTTGCACGGGGAAGGATACAAAAATCGATGAAACCAATGAAAAATTGAATCCGTATTAAGAGGTATTGCAGAGGATCACCTCACTTTACGGTTTGAGATTAAATCTCAATCAGTTTGGGATTTGAGTTATCTTGGGATCTGTATTTTTGGGCTTTGAGATTCGTACCAAATTAAAAATAACGGTCCAGATCTAATAATTGTAAAAGATTCCCTTATCAGGTATTGGAGAGGATGTGAATTCTGAAAAAGTGAGACGTACGCGACATGACTGGAGACGACCAGTCATCTCATCTCCAGTCTCAGTACCACTTGATTACATGCTTATATCCGGATTGCTCGTTACTTGTGGGATTAGCGCAACATCGTCAGAAAGTAAGAGTCTCCTGTGTTTGGTTTACTGGAGATGTTACGCATCGGGAACATGCTAAGCGGGAAAAACTTAGGCATAAAAAGAAATGATTGGAATGACTCTTCAAAAACTTTTTAGTTTAATGGCAATCCATGAAAGGGTTTTTATTGATTTTTTAAGTTTGTCCTGATGTTTTTTATTTATTACAAATTTTACAATAATATCTCTCTTTAAATATGTGGTAAGTTTATATTATTTTTTGAACATGTGTTAGTAACATTATCTGAATCCATGTAAATATCTTCATGTTTTCACTGATTTTCTTTTAATGCATGCATCCATAATTCCGGAATTTTGATAGACATAAAGTTATTAACTAATTAAACCAAACCCCCCACCCCAAAACCCCCCCAAAAAAATTAATAATAATAAGAAGACTTTTGTAATTGTTGCTATTATTTCAATATTACGTGACATATGTTGGTCAAACAAACTATTGAAAATTAAATTTGCAATGACAAAAAAGTTAGTTTTCATTTGACCTTTCAAATACATAGTCATAGACATACATTTATCACATCATTATCCAGAAAAATAATAATAAACTTGGTAAAATTTTCCGCACTGCAAAGTGCAAAAATCAAAACACCCGGGTAGTAATTTACAAACTGCAAAAAAAAAACAAGGGTCTGATTTACAAAAATTACATGACTTAATGCTGACGGCTATTATGAACTTGGTACATACGTCACCCAGAAAGTAATTTACAAATAACAGAAAAAATAAGGGTCTAATAAAAAACATTACATGAATTAATACTGAGGGCTATTATGTAACTTGGTACCTACGCCACCCGCAAACCCTTCACTCTCTCTCTTGCCTACCCCCCCACTCGCATCTTTTACCTATTTCTCCTTTTTTTTCTCTCACAATTTCAACCTCTAAATCCGCTCCTCCTGGAATTCCCGACCTTCGTTCTCTCTCGCGTAAGATCGCTTTTTCATGGTTTGATTTTTTTTTTTTTGTACGTATTTAGAGCTGGATTGGTGCACACGTTCAAATAGGTTTTGAATTTTTTCAGTCCTTTACCAATCATTCCTTTTTCCATTAGGTTTCTTTCGCTCTACGTTCAAGGGGTTTATTATTGTTGATTTGTTCCTGGTTTATACTAAAGCTATTGTTTGGGTTTTGCTGATTTTTGGAACAGTGAAATTATGACCCAGTGTAGGAGACTTTTGCTGGAACTCTAATCTAAGATGTTTGTCTCGCAGTTTGAAATTGGTTAGTTGTTTATTCGAAACAGGGTTTCTGATGACTGGGAATATTCTCACTCGAAATTGTTTCAACTATGATTTGCAATTGTGAAAGAGGAAAGTCTCACTTGAAATTGTATGGGAGATTCTTATAATTGGAAAAAAAATTCAAAATTAAACAAAACTAGAAATCATGTTTAGATATTAACCTGCACATACATTTTGAATTCACTCTCCTTGTATTTTTAAGCGTCTAAGATACAAAACTTCTATTACTGGCAGCTAATGGAAAATAAGCTGACCATTATTTAGTTCCACTTCGTTGAAATCAGGACCATTGAAAAAATATACCAGGATTTTTCCTGTTGTATAATTTCTACTCACAGTTTTGTGATCTGGGGAATATTCTTTCCAATAATAAAAATCACCCAAAATGTTGTTGATAGAATTATTAACATCTAGTCACTGGTACAAGGTTTTATTTTTTGTCGGGTTTGTCATTAAGCCATTATAGTTTTCATGGTTCCACCAGAGAAGGTTTAGGTTTTGATAATAAACAAAGAAAAGGATATTAAAAAAAATAAAAGAATGCCATTTTTCTCTATCCAAACCTGCACAAAATGGCATTTAAATATATCCAAATCTACATAAAATGTCTACAGCCAGATCCCAATTCCATCATTTTTATTATGTATTTTTTTTGTTTTTGTAGTAAATATCTATTGATGTTCATTCCTATAATGTGTTAATGATCTTCTTCTTCAACGCCTTTATTCTCAAACAAGTTGGGGTAGGCTAGAAATGAAACCCAATTGGAATCAACAACACAGGGGCTTTCCAGGAGGCCATCCATCCTAGTACTACTCCTGCCCAATTCATGAAGGTTTCATTTCCATAAAGAGGCTGTTTTTTTACTACTGGCTCACCAAGCCTATCACAAATCCTCCTCCTTTTTCCTGACTTGGGACATGCTGTGTAGAACCTACACAGGCAGAGATAATGTGTTAATGATCTATTTTGACCTTTTTATGTGCAGGTGTGCCCTTGGCCATGAAATGTTCTTCAAGATAATAAGCATTTTGGTTCATATTGAGAAACCATCACAGTGAATTACATTTCTTTATTGAGTGGAATCCAAATTTCAAATTTAATCTCTACTGTGTAATTGTATCTGTTGGAGATATGGCAATGAAGGGAACTTCGCTTCCACCGGGATTTAGGTTTCATCCAACCGACAATGAATTAGTTTTGTATTATTTGAAGAGAAAGCTGACACATAAACCATTTCATTTTGAGGCTGTCACGGAGATTGATCTTTACAAATATGCCCCCTGGGAACTTCCTGGTAAATTTTAATATGTTTAATATTTTTTTAATGGAAACACACAAGGACGCTTACAGTAAGAATTTATTTTGGTTTTGCATGATAAGGCTATATTTCAAGGTCTCTAAGGGCATATGTCATACTTTGTCATTCCTTCAGTGCTGTGCAGGATAATACCATAGTACCATTCCATGCTTTTGGTACTTGTGCTAACTTTGTATATAATTTTGCATGAACAGATAAATCATGCCTGAGAAATCGGGATCGTGTGTGGTACTTCTTCTGCGCTAGAGATAGGAAGTACACTAATGGGATGCGTACCAACCGGGCCACCAGTACAGGTTACTGGAAGACGACTGGTAATGATCGGCCGGTGGTTAACAACTCGCGTACTGTTGGTATGAAGAAAACCCTGGTTTTTCATAGGGGGAAGGCACCTAGGGGAGAGAGAACAGATTGGGTCATGTATGAGTACCGCATAGAGGACCCTGATTTGGTTTCTTCTGGTGTTCAACTGGTACCTCCATTTTCTTCTTCTTTTTTGTGAAAATTTCTGGGGTACCCATACAAACTTTTGAAATAGCTAATATCCCATTGAAACATCATAATTCCAATATCCCCATAAAAATTTAACATTCTTATTTCTATCCCCTTTTAATTATTTTGAAATCTGAACTGACCAATATGTCCTTGAACTCTAACTGGAGGTGTCCATTTTAATTGTATCTTCCTCCCTGATGTGTCTCTCTCAGCCCCATTCTCCCTCACATGCGTCTCTCTCAGAAAAATCAAGATTTTTCTGGAGATCGCACAGAATACTAAAAATGTTAACTGGTTAAATCTATAGACTAGATCTAAAAACGTTTCCTGTGTGAAATGTTCCTCAGTTTTTCAGTGGCTTCACTCTGTTACACACCCTTCGCCTATCTTATTTTAATTTGTCAGGGTTTGATATTGAGAAATTTGTTTCATGTTCTTGTTAGAACACTTGAAACTTCATTCTATGTCCTGCAAGGTTTCCTTCAATTTGAAAACAAGGAATTATCTTGTTTTACTCAGGTATCTTTTAGGGTATGGTAGGATACTATCGTGCTACAAAATAGGTCAGCAAATCATGTCAACAGACATGAGCAAATTATTCACAGACTGTTAAATTTGAAATCATGTATGAAGCACTTAAAAGGCATACTCAGCTTGATTGAACCTCAATTTAGTTCAGAAAAATGAGAACAAACATAAAGAAAGAAGCTCACTAATGAAAGGTCGAAAGTGTAATTAGCTGATGTTGGGTGTTTTTTATTAATAGATTGTAATTTTGCAAAGTACAACTTTTGTTGGTTAGATGTTATGATTATTGGAAGGAAGGATCCAGGATTATACAAATTGACACATGTTAAGGTGGCACGACCAACCTACTCTCCAGTCACTAGTTGGTCGTCAATAGGTTTAACCAGATCTCCAGCAAAATCTTGATTTTTCCGTGAGAGAGACGCACATGAGGGAGAATGGAACTGAGAGAGACATGAGGGAGGAAGAAACAATTAGAATGGATAACTCCAGTTAAAGTTCAAGGGTATATTGGTTAGTTAAGATTTTAAAATAATTAAATAAAATGTTAAATAATTGAAAGGGGATAGAAATAAGAATGTTAAATTTTCATGGGGATATTGGATATTATGCTGTTTTTATGGGGATATTGACTATTTCAAAAGTTTGCAAGGGTACACTGGAAAAATTTCCCTTTTTTATTAATTTCAAATGAAACTTGTTTGGATGTTATTGCTACTAGACCTGTCTGGTACCAGTATGGAAATGCTTTCGTTAGTTACTGGCATTGAGCACTAATAGAAGCCCTAGTTTAATTTTTAAAGCAAGTACAAACAGTGAAGCTTGTTTGTACATACCTGTATCAGGTTTTCATCATACTGGTTCCAACTGATTACCTCTGTTAAGGTATTGTGTTTCTAGGCATTTAAATCTACCCCTGAAACAGCCATACTACAAAGTAAACACCACTAATGTAACTTATTCACACGTAGATTACCAGACCTGATTGTATCATGTGTAGACAGTATGGTTATAAATATAAATGCCTTTGTTTTGTCAGAATTAATATTGGGCACTATAGAAGTAGTTCTCATTCACTGGCTTAGCAGGGTGGGGCAAAAATTTTGGATGAGGCATAATTTTGTCATTATTTTGAATATTAAGTATATTTTTATAATTTTTTCTGAGAAAAACATAGAAATTGAAGCATATTTTGGAGAAAAAATTTCAGGGATAAGCAATTTTATAATTTTTTTAAGCTTCAAGTAGACTTTTGTAATTTTTTTTTTTTGAAGGCACAAATGTATGGTGCCAACGCTCTTTTAATATGTATTTTAGGAATTAAGCCAAATATGCGGTGCCAACACTAGCCCAAATATACCATTTTTTCATCCAATGACACCAATTTCGTTCTTCTTTTTTACTTGTATAGGGTAATTGGCAGTGCTTGCATATCATTCCCTATTTTGTGTTTCCCTTCAGAGGTGCTATAAAGTTTGTTCATCTTTTATTTTATTTTTTAATTTTTTAATGCAGGATGCATTTGTCGTATGCAAGATATTCCACAAAAGTGGAATGGGCCCGAAGGCGGGCGAGCAATATGGTGCCCCATTTGATGAGGAAGAGTGGGAGGATGCCGAATTACACTTGCCGACCATACCCATGCCATCTGTCACAATTGCTGTCCCATCTACTGACAATAACAATACCTCCTCATCACTCCATCTGAACAACCCGGTTCAGTCTACTGACTTACAGGCAGGCCCTACTCCCCCTATTAATCCTTGCCCACTGCAAGCACACACCTCTTCTGGTGTGGACTGTAATGGCACTGGAGGCAAGGAGTCGCCTTCTTCGGTTGATGTGTTGTCATTTGATATTGTGAATCTCCAAGAAGTGGTACGTTTGTATATTAATTAGGTTTTGCATTATATCCTATAGTATCAGGAATAAGATATTGAGTGAGGCTATGGTACTATGTGTAGCGCAAGTTGGATTATACTATGGATTAATTTCTTATTTTCAAAGTTCAAATAGTTGATTTGAAAATGCACTTGCAAACTAAATATTACATTTTTTAGAATTTTTTTAGATAGGTAGAAATTTCTTGATCTTGACCGTTCAAAAGTAGTGATTTTTTACCTATCTAAAAAAATAGCAAAATAATTGTAAAAATGTAAAATTTGATCTACAAGTACATTTTCATATGGAGATCATATTAAACGGTTCAGATTGACTGTTTGGACTTTGAAAATGAAAATATTAATTCATAGTACGGATCAATTCGTGCTATGCATAGTAGCATAGCCTCACTCTAAGATAATTATGATTTGACGTTCTTTAGCGGATTGATAATTTGAATTACTGTTTGGGCAGCTTCATGCTTCAGCTCCTCCTATAGAAGACAATTACAACAATGCCCCTCTTGATACTGAAGATGCAATATTTGAAAATTTAGGTGACAGTTCAGGTGACCCGGGGGCAAATCTCGATGCGGAAATGTATCATAGTGATGATTATGACATGGTGAATGGCAATGCTTTTGATCCCACGACAATTCTATCAGAGCTTGCTAATGAGAATTTTGTTGAGCTTAGTGACTTTCTCTCCGCCTTAGGATTGGCATCTGATACTGATAGAGTTTCAATGCCGAAGGATTCGTTTAAAGCTAATATGTGTAGCTATTACTCTCCTCATTTCAGATGACCTCATGGATGCGTCAATTTGTTGTAGTTGACTTTGCGGCAATGTTTTAGGCGGAATAGGTGGTGAATGATCTAAATGACTCTTAAGGATTTATCAGAGAATTGCCAGAGAGGAGAGGGTGTAAGTTAAAATGCTGACTGGACTAGATAGTTTGGGAGGGGTGATTTGTAATTTGTAGGGACAGATCTGATAGGATAATTTTTTTGTCAAGGAAAGTTGAATAGTTTGTTAGTTGTAACATTGTCAGATGGTACCAGTGCATTTTGAACATGTTCATCAGAGTCATTGATGTGACAATTCTCCAATTGCTGATGAGAAAAACATTAGCTGTTTAGGAAAATGTAGCTATCTTTGGAAATTTATTTTATGGTTTTTTTTTTTAAATCTTTTGTGGCAAAACATAACTTTTTTTTCCCAAAAATTCAACATGTATGACGAGAGAATGACATAACTATGAAATAAGTGCTATCTTATTAGTATAATTAATTGGCGACACATATTTCGTTAGTTAACCAATAATAATTGATAATCAAATTTGTATGATTGTCTTCATCTATTTATATATAAGTTATAAATTACATATGAAAGACACATAGGTAGGGGTGAAAATGGAGCAAATACGGAGCGGGGAGCGGATAATGTTGATACCATATTTGCATCTATCGGATAATGAGTGGATACAAATACGGAATAGTAAATGGATATCAAAATTTAAAACCAAATTTACTTTAAACGGATACAGATATGGAACAGATAGTCCACAGATACAAATTCAAATACAGATATAAAACGAATAATGATCGGATAATTAAGATATATAAACTTCTAAGATACAAATATTAATTAAAAATAATATAAATATTAATGATAACTATAAGTTGATGGAGAGATGGAGCATAATCTATTCATGTAATATATATATCAAATAAATAAATGGTAACAAAAGATGTTGTGTTCTAGCGGTTTGAAGCTTAATTCAATGGTCTTGAGACGGAAGTACATGGGTTCAAATCCATCTATAGCAAAAATTAATTTCTCTTTTATTTGAGTCCGGCCAAAAATTAATTTGTTTGGTTTGGTTCGGTTCTATTTTTGAAAACTGAAAAAAATTTTGATTTGATTATTTTAGCTCGGTTTCAATCAAACTGACCATTTGAACACCCCTAGGCCCAATAGCTGACGAGAAAAAAACATTAGTTGTTGAGCAAAAATATAGTTATCTTTGGTAGTTTGTTTTATGTTCCTTTTTCAAGACTAACAAAGTCTCTTTCGTGGCTAAACATAATATTTGTTTTTTCAAAATTTAATATGTATGACGAAAAAATAACAAAAGTATAATGTAACTAGCTACTATCTAATTAATTGGCAACACATATTTTGTGAGTAAACCATTAAGAATTGATAATAAAATTTGTATGATCTCTTCATGTTTTATATAAGTTATAAATTACATATGCAAGATACATAAGTCGTGAAAATTCAAGACATCAGATGCATCTTAAATTCTAAACATTTTGTCATATTACAATTAAAGATTGCATTCCAATTTTTCAACTAAATAAACAGATTTAATAAAACAAAATATTGGAGGAAATCAATATTAACAATATAAACTAGTATTGGGAGAAGGTTGTTCAATCATTATAGTTTGACAGAGAGATATCTCGGAGAAAACTTCTCACTACTTAATTGGTTGGCGAGTTATTCCATTTTATAATCATGATAACAGTCGATAAGGAGGAATTTGACAGTGTCAAGGCTCCTTATTGGATTCAGATCAGAGGTCTTCACCAATGAGCTCATTGCTAGACTTCAGCATTTTTTTGAGCCAGTGAGAAAGCTGAAAGTTTTATTAATAGAAAGATAATTAAATAAATGTCGATAATGGTGAACGAGATGTTTTTTTTTGACATCTAGGAAAAATGTGATATTTTATAATATTCAGAAAATGTTATAAACTATCACGAACAGCTTAGCAAAAATCTAATTACTCTCTTAACAAAACTACTTAAAAAAAGAAAAAAAAACTTTGGACTTTATAGTCCATTACGGCCAGAGAACTTCATAGTCTATCACGGTCAGAGGGCAGTCCTCTGGCCCTGATAGTCTATAAAGACCAGGATTTCTTTTTTCGTGATTTAATTAGTTTGTAATTAGATTTCGCTAAGCAGGCCATGATAGTTTATAACGTTCAGAGGACGTTATAAACAATCACGTTCTTCTTAGATGTCAAAAAACACAATTTTCTTCACCATTATCGATATTTAATTTTTTTTAATTATTTTCTTATTAATAAAAATTTCGGTGCAAAAGCTCTTCACTTTCCTATGTCTTGAGAACCCTTCCTTGATTTAAGGTAAAAATTAAGAAACTTCAGAATTATCTATAATCTCAGTTAAAGCAGTTCAGTTCATATTTTGATTTTGTGATCTAGAACACATGTTTTCGCCTGTACCCTTCCCATAATATTTAACTTAATAAAAGTTTGAACACCAAAACCAAAAATTATCATTATTTTTACTATTTAACTAGTTATACAAATCATACCAGACAGTATAGTCACAAGATTCGTGAATTAAATCCGAATAATTCGTTTTTTTGGTGATGCCGAACCGAATGCCGAATTATTCGGTTGATCGGACTTTGACCAAATTAAATCCGAATAATTTGCAAATTTTTTTCAAATTTTTCCTCATATTTTTGTTTTTTGTTTTCTTGCAGGATTGAGATCTCTGATCCAGATAATTCCTAATCATTCATGAATTATATCCGAATTATTTTCAAATTACAAATTTTTGACATCGCCGAACCGAACCTGAATAATTCATTTGTCACTATGTCAGACACTAGGAACTGGTACTATACTGGCAACTGAATTCGAAATATTTGGTGACTATATTCCAGAGGAATATGAAAATAGAGAAAAGGATACGAAGGAATCAAGGACTACACAACCAGCAGCATTTTTGACCATTCCAAGCTATTGACGAGGATGCTGTCCCACAAATTAGAGAGAGATAAAAGTTAGAAATAAAATTTAAATGCAGTTCAGCATTGTAAATTTGATACTAGAAAATCATTGCTAGCAACACCACACAATTTTTTTTTTTTTTTCCATTTCTAGTCCTACATCCTCTTTTTGCTTCATTTTCATTTGGTTCTAGCGTGCACAATAATAATTAGGAAATCAGGAGGGGCAAGTGCCCTCTGGCTCAAAAAAAAAAAAAAAAAAAAAAAAAAAAAAAAAAATCAAAATACGCTTTTATATCTATGTTTGTTTACAAAAATTCACAGAAAATATGCTAAAAATTAAAAAGAGGAGAGTTCAAATGTCTTCATTTTTTTTTAACTTTAATAATTTAAAATTTAATACTTAAAAGTCAAAATAAAACCTATGCACATGTAAAAAATTATGACATTTCAATTTTATTTGGGTTATCATCAAGAGTTTGTAAAAAACGTACTAATGTGGATAATTTCTAAACGTTGATTTTTGAACTTATAGATTCACATAAAAATAAAATTAAAATATGATAATGTTTTATGAGCACATAGAGAAAATAACATAGATCATATCTAACGGTTTTATTTTAACTTTTAAGTTTTAATTTTTGAGTTATTAAAATTTTAAAAAATAGAATCACGGTGAAGACACAAAAAATAGATGCATTTGAACCCTCCTCAATTAAAAAAAGTTATACAATTATACCTCATCCGAAAATTTTACTCCAAATTATGCTTTTCTAAAAAAACTATAAAAATGTACTTAATATTAAAAATAATTATAATATCAAGTCTCATTCAAAAATTTTGTTTCACCCTGCTGAACATCTTAGTTTCACCCTTCGCACTTTCAAACGCATGCCTCTAATCAAATTTGCTTCCAAATCAAGATAATATATGTGCAAATTTTATGAAAGATAATTGTACAGGGCGACCTATATATATGTTTCTTTTTTTATATAAATTGAACTCAAATGTGAAAAACAACCTTAATCAGGACTAAAAAGCTTACCAGAACTTATATTATAATTTATTGCAGTTTGGTACCTGATATTTTATATCGGACAAATTTCAGCTCAAAGCTTTAATCCAAGAAATTGCACACTAATAGTGACAGGTTGTGACAGTGAAACCAGAGCAGCGTTTAATTCTTCATGGGTTAATTGTGGGTTGGTTGTTGGGAGATGAACAATTCAATTAACAGCTGCTACCAGTAGAAGGCTAAAATTAGTGCTTAACCAGTGATCTAATGTGTAGAGAACGAACAAACTCAGAAAACAAAGTGCAAACCATTACATAAATCTGACAACTTAAAGTGAAGTTCCTATTGTTTAATCAGACAATCTTGCATAACTCATCGGTTCACTTAGTAGATGGTGAAATCCAATTTCCACATAAAACATGAGCAATAATAAAATTGTGATCCAGTGCAAACATGAAAATTTTCCTAAAATAATAAAATAAAATACCAATAATGAGCAACGAATCTTCAAAGTAGATGCAAGAGGAGGTTTACAATTCTGTATCTAATAGAAATTTATTTCATGTTTAAGAGGGCAACACATGTCATTATTCATACAAATAGTAATTGAATTGTTTGACTGGTACAACACATGATGGTATCCAAGTTGTATGAGCCATACCAGCAACCCATATATTGTTCCTCAATATGCAAAATTTAAGCATGAAGAATAGTGATTCAAACAAAAGCAAAAATACCAATTAAGCATGAAAAGGAACAATAAAGGGCTGCTAATGAGTTGAGACGGCAGTAGGTGGCAGTATCATTTGTGCTTTGAGATTCGTGCCAAGTTAAAAATTCCAATTTGGGACCGTCTGATTCAATAGCGCTCTCTTACAACCGATTCTGATTGGCGGGTCCCCATTGGCCATTGCTCGGGATTACTCAGTAGCACGGCAAATTCTTTTCGGATTCATAACAAAGGAGAGAACTTGCGAGGTTGACTAGAGGAATTCATAACACCTGAGTTAACTCCAATTTTGAGTTTATATCTAGACCGTCCGATCTGCATTCATTACAGATTTAATTGGGTATGATTCTAATCGTACGGTTAGGATCTAAACATAAATTTTGAGTTACTTCAGAGGATCCTGTCTCCTATAGGAGAGTGTGTTTTGATATCTTTGTTCAATATTCGAATACTCAGTTATTTTTAACGGTTATTTAATTGCTTCTAACATATAGTTATAGAAAAAAGAAAATAATTGATTGCGTGTTTTTTTATATTACACTAATTGTTTTTTTAGAATCCTCTTCTTAAGGAAATATCAAATATGCATTGAAAGTTAATTAAAGAAATTATGATTCCAAAGAAATATAGGTATTAGGCAGCGGAAATTAGATTGGACTGAAATGTTAATTAAGGAAATATTCCTAGAAACTAAATTAACCGTTTTTGGCAATCTAATATTGGATTGGCTAATAATATCATATCCAATATTAGAAACTCTCACACCTTATATAAAGACGGATTAGTCTCAACACCTGGTATCAAAATCAGAAATCAAATTCAGATTTTTTTTATCTTCTTTCTGATTTCTCCATCTAAGCAAGAGAGAAAGAAAGAAGAAAAATTAAAAGAATAGAAAATATTAATCACCGTCGCTAGCCACCAGTTGGAGACAATTTGAAATTCAAATTCGCGCTTCTCTGGTCTGGTTAGTACTTGCTACATAATCCCAATTTTGCATTTTTTGTCTTTCTTTATTCAAGAAATGTTTGAGGAAAGCACCGTAACTATGCCATATTATTATATAAACAACCAATTAAGCAATTACAAATCAAAAAGTTGCTGTACCTATTCGTGTGTGTTTATCTAGGGTTTCAAGTGGTTGGGGTTTTGTGCAAAACAGTACATGTGTCCAAGATTTATGGTACTTATTTTGCTCTAACCACATGATTTATTGAATAATTCCAAATCTTATAGTCTGGAATCCATCTTGTATATGGATATTATTTTCGTTAGATTATTCTGTATATTGCTTTCTTTGCTCTAGGTCCAATTATTGGTCTTGTGTTCTTAATTAATCCAATGGTTGAAATTGTGAAGGTTTTGTTGCCTTTTCTAATACATGATAGCAAATATTAGTGGTTGAGTATGCTTAATTCAACCAACAAATTAACCCAAAATAACACAAATTATGTTTCTTACTTTGACCATAATTTCCTCATTAGCACCTTCTCCTTTTGGTCAGATGGCGTCTTTACAAAATAGTCTTACCAGATTTAAGCAACAGCAAGAGAAATGCCAGTCAACCCTGAAAAACATATCTCGTGCTGCTCCATCATTCAATGGAAAAGCAGCACAACAGCCACCACAAAAAAGGCCACGCATAGCAATGGCCTCATCTTCCATGGTAAAACCGGATGTTCCAGCTGTGAATTTTTCGAAGGACATTGAGAGATTACAACATATTAACACAATTCAGAAGTCTTCTCATGGGAGGAGAATGAAACTTGTGATTGACCTACTTTTTGAGGTAAAATGCTTTCCTTATTAGAAACTCTGTACCGTGTTATCTTGGTTTTGAGCAATTGATGGGAGACCCTTCTTTACCAGATACTGGGTTAAGTGGCTACTTATTGTACTGGATCTGTTCAAGTTTCATTATATAGACCAAAATTCTTCAAGTTAGGATCTTGTCCCTTGATATATATTGAGTTTTAGATTTTTCTTTTTTATACCTTCCATCAAACCTTGCTTGAGTTTCTTAGTGATTAATTTTGTTTCGTTTTCTTTGATTGTACAAACTTTTGGTTTCAGACAAGAAATGCTTTAACCCCCGAGGAAATCTATAATGGCTGTTATGTCAACATTCATGACAATAAGAATGAGATACATGATAGCCTAACGAATAATCCCAAGGTATTCATTGACGGAAAGCGCTTCTCTTATAAGGTAATTTTTTTATCTTCCTTTTCTTTGGGTAGTTTTCTTGTACACTGTGCTTTTTTTATACTATGCTTAATTTTTTGTCAGTATACTATTGTACCAGGCAATATTTTGTTTTACTTTGATGTGGTGCGAGGTACTGACAATCAATTGAATTTTTTTGAGCTTTTTGACCAACTATATGTTACATTTTGATTTTGTTATTGGGAATTCTGTGCAGTCCAAGCATGACTTGAAAGGGAAAGATGACTTGCTTTGTCTGATAAGGCGTAATATAGAAGGGCTCCCAGTTGTCGATGTTAAAGATTCCTAGACATCTGTCATGGAAGACTTAATGGTACTTTTTTTTATAATCACTATACTTGGTTGAGGATATCAATTATTTTCTTCTTCTTGCAATTACATATTCTTCACTTTTGCAAATGATGCCATCACCTTCGCATATTTTGAACCTAAAACCAAACAGATTTGGGTTTCAAGTGATCATGATTATTGAAATTAGGGTTAATTGAACAAACTGCAGATAGATTAATCTTGTGTTTTGTTTTATTAGTAGCAAACAATACTTTTGGGAACAGTGCGCACATATTTGGTAACCAACATCTTCATGTGTTCAGCTTTAGGAAAAAAGAGGAGTGTATGAATTCATATAGCCTGAGATAACAAAAATTTTGAGTTTAGATCTGGACCCTGTGTATTCCACCTCAGGCCGGATTGGCCTAGATTCTGATCAGATGGTCCAGATCTAAACTCAAAATTTCTGTAAAGCAGGTTTCAGACCTTCGAAAAAAATGTTGGCTGCCTTTGAACAATGCCTTTCATCATTCCTTTCATTCTATATACACCACATTCAATTTAGAGGGAGGCTATGGTACTATGCATAGCGCATAATGGTCAATACTATGGATCATTATCTTCATTTCAAATTCAAAATAATCGATCCTAACCATTCAACATGCATGATCTCCATATAAATATGTACTTTTAGTTCTAATTTTGTATTTTTTTAGAATTATTTTACTATTTTCATAGATAGGTCAAAAATTATTTTGATCTAAAAATTCTAGACCATTGAGAAGTAGTGATTTTCTACCTATATTAAAATAGTAACAAATTCTAAAAATGTAAAATTTGGTAAATAATTACATTTTCATATAAAGATCATATTGAATGGTGTAGAACAACCATTTAAACTTTGAAACAAAGATATTGATCCATAGTATGGACCAATCCATGCTATGCATAGTACCATAGCAGCATAGCCTGACTCTTTTCTATTTAATCAATCTCTTAACATTGCTCTGAGTTGTGAAGAACCTCATCAACACTTTATGTAGGCTCTGAAGGCTGAGAATCTCGTATGGATGGGCACCAACATTGATTCAGAAGAGAACATAGTGTATCCCAACAACCCGAAGATTGTTGTCAGAGTAGACAACGACGTCAAACAGACATATTTTGCAACCAACCTGCCCCACGACTTCATTGACTTAGAGAAGGAGCTGCTTAAGGTGAGCATGAAGCCAGTGACCAAGACAGCTGAGAGGCGGGCCAAAGCCGAGTTGAGCAGTGTGTCCCTCTCCAAATCTGAGGCCAAGAAGAAAAAGCACGGCAGGAAACTGAATGTGCGCAATATCACCAATGCGCACTTGCCAGAACTCTTTCAACATTTTAACCAGTAATATGTTATTTTGAAAATTGGGGATTTTTTTTTTCCTCTTTTTGGGTGTTTGAGGAAGGATCTTGTTAGTCTGTAAAGATAGACTGAATTTAGGAATTAACCGATTCTGCAGTGGCTTTAGCATTTTAAAATGAAGATTGCTTAGTTAATTTGCCCTGCTGTTGAAAAGCAACTAATTAATTTGACTCTGGATGAAAATTCTCCAATTGTTAGATTGCAGGAGTGTCAGACATCAACAATATCTTCGTGTACAATGTTTGGCAAAAAAAAAAAATTGATTATGTGAAATCGAAACCTTTTTTGCTTCTCTGTCTTGACAGTTTCACAATATAATCAATCACGTGAATCAATTAATTTTACACATCTATCAAATATGAATAATTTAAGTCAGACATAAAATTAATGATGAATACCAACACATATGTATGAATTACCAAATTCAATTCCATACAAAAGATGTGATATTGTCTTCATGAAATTTAGATATGGGTGATACTGCCTATTTATTAAGCTACAATATTTTATAATTGTTCCATAAAAAAAGAGAGATGATTTTCAAATCATTTCTTTGATACTATCTAATGAAATATCATAGCATCTTTCAATATTTTGTAATTGGAAATCAGAGAGAATCAAAAAAATATATTACAGTACTCATCTCAACTAAAGAAAGCTATTTCATCTAATTCATCAAAAAATTCTAAACCAATCAGAAATAGTGATTTTCTACCGATATATAAAATTAGAAAAAAGCTTCTAAATATGAAAATTTAGTCTACGAATATATTTTCATACGAAGATCATATCAAATAGTAAATCAATTATTTAAACTTTGAAAACAAAGATATTGATCTATAGTATGAACCAATCCATGATGTGCATAATACTATAGCCTCACTCTTCAATATAATCAATCTCTTCACATTGATCTGAATTGAAGCACATCAATAAATTGAATGTGCGCAGAATTGCAGTGACTTTAGCATTTTAAAATGAAGATTGATTGTTTTATTTAGTTGATATACTCTGCTGTTAAACAACAATTAATTTGACTTCGGATGAAAGTTCTCCAATTGTTGAATCCAAGAAAAAATTGACTGAATTTTGTATGGTCTCAATTTTATTTGGAACTACAGTTAAATAATTTTTTTTGTAAAATAAACTGCAAGGAATATGTCAGAATTATAATTTTATAATTTGTATAGTTAGTTGACTGAACACTAACGCCTTGGTAACTCCAAGGACTGAAAATACATTTTTTTTTCTTTTTTCCATGTTTTCTGTAACTGAGGAGATGAATTAATTAAAAAAGTTCACAGGGATCATAAAAATAAAAAAAATCATAGGATTGTGAGAAATGACTGAGTACTCACAAAATTACACAAAGTAGTTTATTATTACAATAGATCAAAGTATCAAACAGCTGACATCTACTGAAAGATAAAACATTCTAGTCAGAGTGTACAAATAGAAATCCACAAGCATACACAACAATCGACATTTTAGTTGGTATTATTGGAACAAGTCAAGAATAAACAGGGAATTAAGTTGTGTTTAATTTCTCTTGGTGACGCTCTCTGCCTAAGTTGGTTGCTAAATATATAGCATGGTTTGTTAGTTGTCTGGAGTTCTCCAGAGGTGAATAGAAGTGCATTACATCCGGACAAAATGTGGGAGCTGCTAGAGAGTCTTTAAGTCCGTGTGCCCCGCCTAACAAATTTCTTCCTGAGTTTGCTTGAAAGGACTAGACACTTCTTTGTTTACTTCGTTTATTGTTTTGAAACCTCAAATTAAATGAAATGGTGCTGTTAGCCTGTTTGTCACCCAGGCCAATGGGCTATGGCCCATTGGGCTACAAATCCAGTAAAGTTAATAGTAATACGGCCTCAAATTTGTCGTAGGAGTACAGCACCAACCATTTGTTGTTTTGTGTCATTTTTAGCATGTGTAATTCGAGTGATCTATCGGTCTATCTGGACGCTGTAGTAGTAATAATGAGTTAGGTTAGTATAATATTAATGTTATTTCAACATATATAACATTAATTTTAAAATTTATTAAATCAATTTTAAATGGTGAATTCAAATTGTTCAAACTGATTTACTTCATTAGTTGTGCATTTATATGTAAAATTTATAACTTTTTGAATTTATTTAGTATTAAGTTAAGTGGTCAAATATGTGAGTTTTTAAGTTAATTTTAATACATTTGTTTTTCAATATTTTTACTACTTGATTTGATACTAAAATAACTTGGAAATATAAGAAAATTGTATGTAAACGCATTACTCATAATGTAAATTGGTTTGAATGATTTCGATTAGTCATTCGAAATCAATTTGATATGTTTTAGAGTTGGTATTATATAAGCTAAAATGACACTGGTATTATATTAGCCGAACTCTATTATAATTATGAGTGGGTCTATGGTACTATGCATATTACGATTTGTTACTGTGCTACGGCTCCATATTTGAGTTTTCAAATCCTAACGGTTGATCCGAACCGTTCATCTTGTTCTCCATATTAATATGTGTTTGGAGACCAAATTTTACATTTTTTGAAATTTTTTTACTATTTTTTAGATTAATTGAAAATCACTGTTTTTGGATGGTCTAGAAGTTTTAGATCAAGTGATTTTCTAAATATCTAAAAAAATAGTAAAATTTTTTCAAAAAAAATGTAAAATTTGGTCTCCAAACACATATTAATATGGAGAACAAGATGAACAGTTCGGATCAACTGTTAAAATTTAAAAACTCAAATATAGAGCCATAGCACGGTAACAACCCGTGATATGCATAGTACCATAGACTCACTTGAGTGATATGCACGGTAACTTTATCTATATACTAGTACACCATAACATTGAATAAAATTATATACGTGCTATACTTTTTGTATAAACACTCGCATTAAAACTGGTGCATTATATATACATAATCTTACATTTTGTCTAATCTATTAATTGTATAATACGATTAAATGCAATTTGTTTCATGTCACTTTAATGCATGGCATTGATAAATTGTGACAAATCATTTCCCGAATACCAACTAACTTTTAAATATTTGCATCATTCAGACTGGCAAAGAGAAGGAAAAAGAAAAGTAAGAATGAAAGCACCAATTCCACAAAAAAAAATGTCACCAACTTATGTACTATATTACTCATCGTATATAAATATATGTATTTTTTTTTTTCCAGCAGATAACTCAATTGTATTTACTGTCATGGACATAGTCTAATCATCAAACTATAAGAAACTGAATTTCTAATAGTTAGTGACTAAAAATTGCAGTAATTTTGCAGCTGGAAGATTGTTCTGTGCAATAAGCATGTCCAGCATGATTTCAGCATAGGTTATCGACTTATCGCGTTCTGCACTTCACTGTCTTCCCAACTACTGAGGTATTCGTCTACTTTTTTCTATTTCTGCCAAGTGTATAGTTCCAAATTTCCCATGCTTTGTAAAAATATTCATCCATAATTTCAATTATGTAATAATGGTAATATATATGGTAACTGCTCGGTAAGTTCAGCACACTAGAAGATTGTGCCATCAGATCGAATTAGTTAGGCTACTTATGAATATTTACATTACCAATCTGGTCTGATAAAGGTACAGTACTTGCCAAATTTAGTACTGGTATGTATGATCAATCAAGTCTTCTACTTGTATTTGTACTGATACCATTTACATACATTTTGGTTTTAAATTATTAAGTCATGTTCTGCTCTTGCACAACTGTCCAACTTTAGATAGGCAACTAAACCTGTTCTCAACTCTATCTCCATCTCCCTATATATTTGACAACACTGTCAGTTGTTTGATAGAAAATCAACGCACATGCAGATTGCAGGTGGGAAAAAAAAACTTCCCAAACAAAGCGAAATGCCTCTACACCAATAGAAACAAGAATCCTCAGACAAACAAAATTTTTGAATTGCATCTCACTTCATATTGAGCAAAAGCTGAGCTGCTAACCAAATGTAAACTGCTTTATGGACAATAATTGATTATATCATTATTTCGTGCAAGATTGAATAGATAGTTACCATCTCCAACTTCATTGTTGTGCTAATGTAAATATTATGTATTGTACTTGTAAACCACTAGTATTCTTTCTTCAACAAGTTCCCCTTGCTATTTTCTTTTCCAACTTATATTTCAATTTCTATACATACATATCCAAATGAAGACAACAAATTCAGAGAACAAATTGTATCTCCCCTTTTCACCAAGATATATGCACCCAAAAACAATTGCGGCAACGCCGCAACAAAGCATCTAGTGTAATATGAGGAGGGATCCAATAATATTTTTTTTTGGGTAAAATCGGATTCCACTCTATATTTTGACGTTCAAACAGTCGATCTAAATCGTTTAACAAAATGGATATATTAAAATGCGCTTGCAGATCAAATTTTACAATTTTTTTGAATTTTTTTACCATTTATTAAGATGGGTACAAAAATTTAATGGTTTGAATATAACGATTTTGTTAAATACTTAATAAATAGTAAAAAAATTTCAAAAAAATATAAAATTTGATTTGCAAGCACATTTTAATATATCCATTATATTGAACAGTTTAGATCAACTATTTGAACTTTGAAAACTTTGAAAATTAAGAGTGTAATTTGATGTCACAAAAAGAAGAAGTGTAATTGGATCCTTCCTCATGTAATATATCATATATCATATATCACTATACCTTCTACCACATATGCTACACAGTTTTAAAAATTATAACATAATAAATTTTTTTTTACTGTATTCTTGCTCTCTTAGGTACAACTCTTGACAAATATGCAATTAATATATTGTTGATGATTAGCTGCCAATCTTCTTGTTGATCCTCATTTGTTGATCTTCATTTCTTTGTCTTCACAAAACCCCTTCGTTTGCTTCAATACACCAACCGACCTACATTTTAAAATTTGAGTAAAAGAGTTGGCTAGAATTCACAAAAAAATATATATAAAGTGGTAGAAGGTTCAAATTTAGGGAAACTTATTATATATCTAGCTTTTATCCTTGCATATTTTTTTTGCTTATTGGTCATCAATCTTGTCACTAGTGGAAAAACATGAATTAGGATCGGCTATATGAAACAACCAATACTAATACCTATTTCGATTGGTTTTCTGAACAAAACTGATCCTAAAAACTAATGATATCGGATTTTTTAGTTAACCGATCATAATTTCTGAATTATCAGGATCAGTTTTTTATAAAATCCGATTCTAATACTATCAGGATCAGTTGTTCTAAACAACTGATCCTAATAGTTCAACTTTTAGA
Organism: Carex pumila; assembly: GCA_033356055.1. Classification (NCBI taxonomy): domain Eukaryota; kingdom Viridiplantae; phylum Streptophyta; class Magnoliopsida; order Poales; family Cyperaceae; genus Carex; species Carex pumila. The sequence goes on along the minus strand of JARJHM010000081.1, from coordinate 511,038 downwards.
ATCAATTGTTTAAAATAACCGATTCTAATTCTAAAAAAAAAAAACTTTTAAGATCGGTTCTTTTTTAATAACCGATCCCAAAAGTTATTTTTTTATTTTTAGAATTAGGATCTGAAAAAAAAACTTTTAGGATTGGTTATTAAAACATAACTGATCCTAAAAGTTTTTTTTTTTTAATTATGATCGGTTATATTAAACAATTGATTCTAATAGTTACTATCTGGATCGGTTGTTATGTACAACCGATCTTGATAATATAACATCTGGGTCGGGTTTGGTTTTTTAATTAAAACCAATACTAATAAAGAAGAATCTGGATCGAGTTTAATTAAAAACGATACTAACTGTTTTTTATGGGTATTAAAAAACGGGAAAAAAAACTATTAGGATCGATTCTCAGATATAACCGATCTAGATAAGTGCCTATTAAGATCGGTTAGTTAAAAAATAAAAAATTGATTCTGTAGTATCAGTATCGCCTTCATCAGAATCGGTTATATTCCAATACTAATATGCGTATATAACCGATCCCGATTCTATATTTTCCACTAGTGTGTATCAGTGACTAGCTCCAACTAGATTTTGTCATTTGCTCTTCCTCAAATTTAACTCCCAAGTCCCAAGTTCTGAGCCTGGACCTTCAGCTTCTTTTCTGGGTGCTAAATAGCACCTCTTACATCTTTCAAGCAAATAAGCAAACAAGTTTCGTTTCCCACTTCCCAGTATGTTCTGAAACATTACAGTTAGAACCTTGTTGTAAACACTGAAATATGATTCGAAAGACAAATTGTGACATGATGGTCATAATTACATACGGAGCCATCCATGCTAGGATTGGATCTACTCTTAATTGCAACATCAATATTATGGTCATATTTATGACATCACATCTTCAGATAAGTATCTTGATCAGTCAATTCTTAATGCAATGTGGACCAAGGAAGTTTGATGATTGATTTGGGAAGTTTGAAATCTGGTGGGGTCAAAATGAGAGTTCAGCTTCAGCACCAATGTTTTTTTTAGTGATACTTCAAAGCATGAATCTTCCACAGAAAAATAACTTGTATAAAATAGTGGCATACTGAACATCCATTTAGTTCAACTTATAAATAAATAAAGCACTCAAATAGATTAGAAAACGTGTAAATAACAAAATACATGAATTAGTTTTCTCTGAAAATGTTGTTGCCTCACTAGAGCCCCAATTCATTGGCCTAGTAGATGAGAACTGATATGATGAATGTATCTCTTCAATTTTGTTTGAAGGTCCATTGCCAATTGGCCTCCATAATCTTTATATATTTAAAATTTGTTGTGAGACCCTAAACCTCGAGTGCAAGCGATGAGAGAACAAGATAAATGTACTTTATGCTTTGTAGCTGATCATTTGGGATATTAAAATGAAATATTTAGACTGAATATTTATATATGATATTCAAACGAAATATTTTGACAAAATATTCACACATAATATTTAGACAATTGAAGATCAAAACCTTCCTCAACTCCGGGTGCATGATAAACATTAACAATCCCTACCAATCTCAATTAAATACTGACATTTGTATTATTAAAAAAAAGCAAAGTTTTTACAACCTACTCATTCACTTAATATACAAATTACGTATTAGAGATTACCACTTACATCATTGCAAGAAAATAGAAAATTTAAGACACAGTAAAATAGATTACAATTACATATATGATGAGTCCAACTCTTCATTAATCATTAAAAAAATAACTCTGAGTGGAGGAAATGCTCTTCAGTATGTCGTCTAATACTTCTTGCATCCTATCAATGTTATGGAGATACCAAAGCCTCCAATCTTTTTTGAAGAGTAAAATACCAAAAAATGTCCATATTCCAAAAATAAATCCAAGCATCACAAATCCAAACAGCCACACAATCTCTTTGTTATCACTATCCTCATTCTCATCTATTATGCTTCCTTTTTTATTAGTTGAGTCATAGGTTTTGCATGCCTCTAATGGAAATCCACATAATCTCTTATTACTAGCATAAATTTGTGGGTTATCCAAAGTTTGCAGTTGACTCCCCATGGGAATCTCTCCTGAAAGATTGTTATTTGATATATTCAGGAAACAGAGAGATGTTATGCTAGCTATGCTTGGTGGAATTGGACCTGATAGCTCATTATTTGACTAATCTAGGGACTCCAATTTATGCAAATCTCCAATCCTTTCAGGAATAGTATGGGTAAAATGATTGTTTGATAAGTTGAGAAATAATAATCCAAATAGCCCCATTAACTCGGGGGGAATTTTACCAGTCAGAGAATTGCTTGAAAGGTCGATACCATTAACAAGCGCAAGGTTCTGCCGAAATAATTGTTCACTCCCTTTCCACGTAATTAAGATATCATCCATATGTGTATCGTTCATACGAAAATGTTTATTCAATGTAATTGAGATGATCTCCATATATGCAAATTCTGAACTATCTAGATTACTCCATGTATGTTGCATAGTCATGGAAACAAGATTGTTTATGCTTTGAGGTATACTTCCAGATAAGTTGTTGCTAGAAAGATCCATCAATTGAAGCTTACCAAGGTTTTCTAAAGCCGGGATAATTCCACTAAACATGTTTGATCTCAGGCTAAGAATTTTAAGTGAAGGAAGGTTATATCCTAACCATTCTGGGATTTCACCATATAAATGGTTATTTCCGAGATCTAGAACAACCAAACCAGCACAATATTTCAGTGCAGAAGGAAACCCTCCAACCAAAGAATTGTCCTCCAAGTGAATAGATAGAAGGGGTGGCATATGTCCTTTGAAAATTGGGATCTCACCAGAGAAATTATTGCTTCCCAAAATCATTAATCGGAGGTTCTTTATTTCCCACCAACATTGCGGGAGTTCACCAGATAATTGATTTTTTGAAAGATCAAGAACTATTAAAGAGTCCATTTTACAAAAGAAAGATGGTAAGGTACCATTCAAAAAATTATCTCCGACAGACAAATATTGCAAATTGGGCAATGAAGAGAAATTCCACGAATGAGGGCCATCATTGCCAACGAATAATTGTTGCAATTGACCCTGAAGTGTGAGTCCTGACAAATCAAGAAATTCAAGTTTCAAAAAATTAGCTATGTAAGGAATTTGAGTTTGACCTAATAAGATGTTATCACTCAAATCTAAAAAGTATAACGAGCTAAGGTTTCCCAAGTCAGGAGGAAAGTGCCCTGAAAGTTGATTAGTATTTAGAGCAAGTAGTTTTAATGCAGTAATGTTTCCGATTTCAGTTGGGATTTTGCTAGAAAGGTTGTTTTCGAATAGATATAACACAGAGAGATTTCTGAGGTTACCAATGGAAGGTGGTATTCGACCACTAAATGAGTTTATTGATAAGTCCAGTACATATAATAGAACTAAATTTCCAATTTCTGACGGGATGGACCCCACCAAGTAGTTGTGTCGCAGAACCAAATATTCGAGCTTCTTTGCCAACCCAATTTTTGATGGAATTTCCCCTGTGAAGTTGTTTATTTCGAGGCGTAGCAAGCGCAACATTGATAGGTTTCCAAGGGAGTCTGGTATCATGCCAGAAAATATATTATTTGAGAGATCTAGGTGGGCCAGATTCGACAGGTTTACAAGGGAGTCTAGTATCAGGCCGGAAAATGTATTCCGAGAGAGATCTAGTGAGGTTAGTTTAGAGAGGTTCGAGATACTAGAAGGGATTGATCCTCGGAGAATGTTATCGCTTAGGTTGAGCGAAACAAGGTTGGGAAAAGAAGAAAAACTTAGAGAGTCTAATGTACCATTGAGACTGGCGCTTGGCAAAGAGATTTGCACCACATTACCAGCTGTGTCGCAGGTGATACCATGCCAAGAGCAAAGACTGGTACCATTAGTGGTTGACCATGAAGCTATTATAGACACTTGCTGGTACAAGCTTGATTTCCACTTGAGCAATGCTTCTAGTGCGGTCTCTGCTGAGGTTGCAACTAAAAGTATAGAGAAAATAATCAGGAGGTGACTGTTGGATTTAGAGACGTCTAATTACAATAATTAAGTTGGACATACGTGCATTATGATTATGATATCAAATACTGTCACAAGATTACATTTATGTAATGATTAAAATATGCCAAACAATGTGATTAATTAAGTCATGGCATTATACGTATTTAAATAAGGTTTTGGATACGAATACATATAGAATGATGTTAATCAATTATAATTGTTAATGGACCAATTATAGTTGATTAAAATAATAGCAGTGATAAATTTAGGCAAACTTGTCTCACAAGTTTTAGCTAGGCAAACTTGTCTCACATGATAAATTTAGGCAAACTTGTCTCACAAGTTTTGCACTGCTATAAAAGGGCTGGGTCTCCACAACCTTGAACTCAATATTATCATCATCATTCTCCATTGTCTTGCTCCATAAAAGACTAGATATTCTGCCTTCAATTCGAGAGACAGAAACAAGTAAGAGAGAGTTCAAGAGTTGTGGAAGGACTCGCTAGCCAAGTAATTTTGTAGGTGGAGCGTGCGAGCAAGTCAATCAAGCCATCTTCATCGATTCCTTTGATATTGCTTGAGAGGCAATAGACGGAAGGCCATAAAGATGGAAAGTAAGTAGTTTCCGCTGTGCTTATTTAATTCTTACATAGATCTAGGTTAAGGTTTTTAAGTAAATTAGAAAAACCTGACCAAAGGGCTAACAAGTGGTATCAGAGCCACTTATGTAAGAATTGCAGTTTTTATTAATTGATATAGAGAAAACTTTGTCTTCTTTTAATTTCGTTTTTTAATTGCTTTCTATTTTTCATATCGAATTTAATTGTTGCAAAAGGAATTGTTAAAATTTTGCTTTAATCGATTTTTCATGCGATTTTGAATTAAAATCTTGAATTTGAACCTATCCTTGCGCTTCGTGCGATCTTGGAGAAATTTGTATTTGAGATTTTAATTTTTAATTTGCATAATTTATTGATTTGAGTGAATAAATACGAAAGTACCATGATCTGCTTTCGAAAGAATTAATTATGCAACAATTTAAGGTTTTAAATTCGAATTAGAGAAAGTAATTTAGGTTTGAATTTTCGGATCTGGTTATACAAAATTAATTTGAGGAACTTATCTTGAAATAGACAGAACAGAAAAAAAGGGGCTGTTTTTGTTAACTCTCAAATTTTGTTTTCTCTCGATTCCAGATCTGAAAAATTTGTTAACTCTAGATTATTTTTCCGGTTACCAGAATTTAGGAATAATTGTAAGTGATTGTTAAGTAAAGTATGCTATTATTAGCCTAATTAGTTATAGAATTTAGCCATTATCTATAATTAGTATTTAACGCTAATTAAGGGTGGGATAAAATAAAACTAAATTCTGGTCGTGTCTAATTTGAGCATAAGATTATTTAGTAAATTCTAAATAAGCTTATTCGGTTATTTTCAAATATAAGCACAAAGTTTGAGTTGTCTCTAAATAGAAGCATAAAGTATTTTGGATATTTCTGAATATATTATTTCGTTATTTCTAAATAAAAGCATAAAGTATTTCTAAAAATATATATATAAAAATATATATATATATATATATATATATATATATATTATATATATATATATATATATATATATATATTGGAAAATACTAATTAAAGAGTTTCTAAAGCCTAGTATTTATTTTTGGATGAATTTAGTTAACATATGAAAATTAGTTTCTTCTAATTAAAGCTCCCATGAGTTACTATACTCTATTTAGGACGAGTAGTCATTTTAGGGATACGTTCTAGAATAGGTTTTAGGTATAGTTTTAGGATCTATTTAAAGGCAATTAGGATTTACATGTGTCATAAATTTGTACAAGTTGAGCACTGATTGTTCGCAAACGGACCTCTCTGTGTGAGACAAGTGCAGGATGGCACATGACAAGTTTAAAATGACGTGCTAGAAATGGATGTGAGTGTTAGCTTTCCCAAAGGAGGGTTAGCGCTTGCTAAAATTGTTTGGTGCATAAGGGTAGTGTATAAAAATAAGTTGCAACACACATGGACTAGCGATGTCTAGAAAAGCATCGAGGGCTTGGAACATAAGCGATCCGTCTGTGATCCTCCTCCCCCCCTTGACTGGCCTGGTCGTTAGTTCATGGATATGTAAATTTGACCCAAAGGTTGATTGACAAAAAGGTTACATGTTTGTACTTTATTCACTACACCAGAGTACCTGAAGGTAATGATTGCACCCAAAGGTGTTTCATTACTGAATGGTGTTTTGGCTAAAGATTTAATGGAGCAAATAGTTTTACACAGGCCTTTAGATAGATTTTAGAATTATGATTAAGGATCAAATCGTGACGCATCGTATCTAAATTATTACTTTGTTCTTGAATTTTCAAATCTAAACATAATGTCAAATCTAAGTCAGATTAAGCCCCTCATGGGGAACAATTTCAAACAGTGGGAGGAAAAGCTGAAATTAGTCTTAGGGATCATGCAATTGGACAATGCACTGAGATTTGATCGCCCCAAGCCTGATAAAGAGGGTGAGGAAACTCCCCAAAAGAAAGCTAATATTGAAAAATGGGAGCATTCAGATCGCATGTGCATAATGGTGATGAAGCAAACGATCCATGAGACTTTTCGAGGCATAATACCTGATACAAAAACCGGTGCTAAAAATTACCTTAAGGTCCTTGAAGAGAAATTCACAAAGAGTAAAAAGACTGAAGTTAGTACACTTTTTGTGAAGTTGACAACAATAAAATACAAGGGAAAAGAAGGGGTTAGAGAGCATGTTATTGAGATGACAAGACTGCAACGTGCCTTGAAAGGGCATAATTATGACATCTCTGATGAGGTTCTCATAGAGTTCATTTTTCTGTCTCTCCCGTCTAACTTTAGTCAATTCATGTTGACTTATAATTGTCAAAGAGGGGTGTGGACACTACCTGAGTTTGAGGCTCAGTTGGTGCAGGAGGAAGAGAGACAGAAAATGACTAAGGGAGAAAGTGCTCATGTAGTAACATCTAATTCTAAGGGTAAAGGCAAGAAGCGCAAGTTTACTGCCAAGGAAAAGGAACCCACCAAGGCAGCTGCAGACAAAGATGCGAAGAAGAACAAAAAGGATACTTCTGATAATTCAGAAGAAATGACATGCTTCTTCTGTAAAGCACCTGGGCATACAAAGAAATTCTGCACCAACTATCATGCATGGTTGGCAAAGAAAGGTATGTCTCTTGCTTTAGTTTGTTCTGAAGTTAATTTAAGTTCTATATCTAGATATACTTGGTGGATAGATTCAGGTGCAACGTCTGACATCAGTATATCGATGCAGGGTTGCCTAAGCCATCGCAAGCCAAGTGAGGCGGAGCGCTACGTTTACATAGGAAATGGCAGCAAAGTAGAAGTGAAAAGCATAGGAAAATTTAGATTATTATGTAGGACAGGATTTTATTTAAGTTTTGATGCTTTAGTGGTTCCATCTTTCAGAAGGAACCTAATTTCTGTATCTTATTTGAACAAAAATGGTTATGTATGTTCATTTAATAATTGAAATTTCAGTTTGTGTCAAAATTCTAAGCTTTTTGCTTCTGGTATCCTGTCTTCTTATAATAATCTTTATTTTTTAGATATAGACACTTCACATTCAGAGGCACTGTATATAGATAATAGAAAACGTAAATTAACTTGCGAGAAATCAGCAACATTATGGCATAAGCGATTAGGACATATCTCTATGAAAAGGATAGAACGTCTTGTGTCTAATGATATTCTCCAACCTTTAGATTTTACAAAAGGTGTAATGACGTTTTAGAATTGATTCATACCGATATATGTAGTCCTTTTCCAAAGGCTACAAGAAATGGTCATCGGTATTTTATCACATTCATAGACGATTATTCTAGGTATGACTATATTTACTTGATAAAGGAAAAGGCTGAAGCGTTAGACGAGTTTCAAAATTTTAAAGCGGAAGTTGAGTTACAACTTAACAAACGCATAAAAGCTGTCAGATCTGATCGTGGTGGTGAATACTACAGCAGATATGATGGATCAGGAGAACAGCGTCAAGGTCCCTTTGCAAAATACTTAGAGGAATGCAGAATTGTGCCTCAGTATACATTGCCAGGTTCACCTGCAATGAATGGTGTTGCTGAACGGCGAAATCGCACCCTTAAAGACATGGTGAGAAGTATGATTGCTCGTACAACTCTACCTGAGAATTTGTGGGGAGAAGCCTTAAAGACTGCAGCATACATACTTAATAGAGTGCCTACTAAAGCAACTAACAAGACCCCTCATGAGTTGTGGGTTGGGCGCAAGCCTAGCTTGAATCATTTGAGAGTTTGGGGATGTCCATGTGAAGCTAGGCCTTATAAGCCAAGTGAAAAGAAACTAGACGAAAGGACCGTTAGTTGTTACTTTATAGGCTATTCTGAAAGATCTAGGGGGTATAAATTCTATAATCCAACAGAACATATAGTTTTCGAGTCAGGAAGTGCGAAATTTTTTGAGGATAATGAGTTTGTGGGGGGAGATATGACAAAAGATAGTATTTTGAAGAAGAAGAGACGAATAAGAATGAGACTATGGACCAAAGTCCTGATTTTGTTCAAATTTCGATTGTGTTTAGAAATACATCTTTTGACAATGTGCAAACGTCATCATCCCAAACAACTCAATTAGAAACTCAACATGGAATAGAGAACACAAATGGACTTGAATCCAACCCAAACCCTGACATTGCCATGACCAATGTTGATGGCCTAGGGCCTGTGGGAGATTCAGAAGTTGGTAATGATGTTCCTCCTCCTGTTGAAGATCAAGTTGTAAATGAACCTCAAGAAAATCTAGAGCCTGTGCCAATTAGGAGATCTATTAGAGAGAAAAGATCTACACAATTGAAGGATTATGCATATCTTCAAGAACATGAGTTTGACATTGGCATGTTTGAAAATGATCCTGTTAATATCAAACAAGCTGTGGAAAGCTCTAACTCTCAAATGTGGATTAATGCCATGAATGAAGAGATGAAGTCTATGTATAACAATGACGTTTGGGATATCGTTCCATTACCTAAAGGCAAGAAACCCGTTGGTTGCAAATGGATATTTAAAACTAAACAGGATTCTAAAGGAAATGTTGAAAAATACAAGGCACGTCTTGTTGCAAAAGGTTTCACACAGAAAGAAGGCATAGATTATAAAGAGACTTTCTCTCCAGTTTCATCAAAAGACTATTTAAGGATTATATTGGCACTTGTAGTACATTATGATTTAGAACTTCATCAGATGGATGTAAAGATGGCATTTCTCAATGGTGACATTGACTAAACAATCTATATGAAGCAGCCAGAAAATTTTGTATCAGGTGATGCAGGGTCTATGGTTTGCAGACTTAAGAAATCTATCTATGGGCTAAAACAAGCATCTCGACAATGGTATCATAAGTTTCACAAAGTTGTTAGCTCATTTGGTTTTGAGTCTAACATAGTAGATGAATGTATATACCTTAAGTTCTGTGGGAGTAAATTTATTTTCTTGGTTTTATATGTAGATGACATATTGCTTGCCAGTAAGATAAGGACATGTTGCATCAAACTAAGAATTTTTTATTTAAGAACTTTGAAAGGAAATATCTTAGTGATGCATCATTTGTTCTAGGGATTGAAATACTTAGAGATAGATCTCAAGGTATTCTAAGGTTATCCCAGAGGAACAATATCGATAAGATTCTAACAAGATTTGGCATGCAAAACAGTAAACTAGGAGATACCCCTGTATCAAAAGGAGATAAGTTTAGTCTAAAACAATGTCCCCAAACTGACTTAGATAAAAACATCATGAAAGATATTCCCTATGCCTCAGCCGTAGGTAGCATCATGTATGCTAGGGAGATATTTAAGTAACCCAGGTATGGAACACTGGAAGGCAGCCAAGCGAGTGTTGAGATACCTAAAGAGAACTAGGGACTATATGCTCACGTATCGGAGATCGGAACAGCTCGAGGTCATTGGATATACCGATTCTGATTTTGGTGGATGTGTCGACAGCATGAAATCGACATCAGGATACATCTTTATGATGGCAGGCGGTGCCGTGTCATGGAAGAGCGCTAAGCAGTCATTGGTAGCCTCCTCCACTATGGCAGCCGAATTTGTCACATGCTATGAAGCATCTAATCATAGCGTATGGCTGAAGAACTTCGTCACAAGGCTGAAAATTGTGGATTCTATTCAGAAACCACTCAAATTATTATGTGACAACAATTTAGCAGTATTATAAGCAACCAACAACCGAAGTTCATCAAAGTCGAAGTACATCGACATTAAGTTTTTGGTTGTAAAAGAGAGAGTGCAGAATAATGAATTAAGTATAGAACACATAGGTACAGACTCCATGATTGTGTAGGGCGCAGAAAGTTGCACGGCATCAGGTTAGCTAACGGTATGGGATTTTATGTATGTGGGTGAGTGGAAATGCTCCCAACTGGGTTCAGTGCTCTGCTTCTTTGGATGTGAACAGGTCACCGAACTCAGGGGAAGGCACTCACTCGGGATATCTCTCTGCATTCCTTCTGGTTCACCCCTTGTGACGACTTACGTTCATGATCGGTTGTCGGATGTTTTATTATTTTCGATTGTGAGGACGTTTTACTCCCGCTAGGCGCAAAGCCCCACCGTTAATTACATCAGAAAGACCTTTTGAGTCTATCTGAATACCTCAAGCATTCCAGGATGTATGCCTATTTAGATTGAATTGAATAATAAGGCTAAGAGGGCTCATGTATGATCTGTTTTTGGTCATGTGATTGGTTCTCATTTAATCTGCAGATGTATATTGGTCAGTTACCGTGGTATGTGTATGAAAATATGGATTTACATGTTCAAAATGTGAGAACATTCATGAGGGATGTCATTTATGTATTTTTAGTTTGAAAGGAATATCCAAATATCATCTTTATACTTTTATTTATAGAAATATGTCGAGAGAGGGGCATTTTGGTTATTTTAGATTATTTGCGGAAAGTGGATATGTTCAAACATCATTTAGAATTATAGGAAATTGAATTTGGGTTCATTTGGGATTGATTTGAGTCGATTTGGACTTAGTATGAGAAAGTTATGGCCAAAAAGGACTTGAAAGGACTTATTTGTAAAGATTTTATAATCCCAGGGACTTGTTTGTAAATTTTCAGGGACCTGAGACTGTAATTTGGGCTTTTGATAGGGTCTGGAATGAAATTTGGGTCTTCAAGGGCTTGTTTGAGAATATTTTATGTTGACAGGGGCCTTTGTGTAACTTTGTAGGGGGCTTCTCTGTATATTTTTAATAAACAGAGGGGTTTATATGTAAAAAGATATCTTTTGGTCACATGTGAATTTTAAGATTAGTGCAGAACTTTGAGATTTGGGCTTTTGGGCCTTTGAGCTGTGCACAAGCCATTGGATTGAAATCATTGGGCTTTGAGATGAGTGCAGAACTGATTTGATTAAATGGGCCTTGAGATTTGGGCTTTTGGGCCTTTAAGATGTGTACTAGACCATTAATTAATGTGCAAGGCACAGATACCACTCATTTGAGCTTTGAGATTAGTGCTAGGGAGTTTATATCGATTGACAAATGGGTCCCATGTTGTCAGATAGCCGTTAAATTTGATTTTTGAATTCAGTTCATTGGATTAAACAGATTGCTCCAAGATTTGTGCTTCCTGCTTTAATATCTGTGCAAGAGGTTTATCGGCTTAGGGTTCTTCCCTGACAAACTCAGTCCGGCCGATCTAAGCCACGGCGGTGTCGGCCAAGGGTGTGGTTGTGATCGTCTTGATGCCAGGAATTGATCGGTACCATTGTCGGCCATCGGAGGCGGCAGAACAGGCATCTACAGTACCCACCGGTACCAATTGGATTCCAGATCGATTTTAATCAATTTATTTGTGATTTCTTTCAATTAATTGATCATTTGAGATCGTATGAGACTAAGGAAGATGTTGGAAGTATCAATTTGGAGTTTAAATGAAGTTTAAACATGATTTAAACTTGTTGGTATCGGTTCCAGTACTGAATTGGTACCGAAGGTTGGTACAGAGGTCTCAAGACTCAATTGAACATTCAGAGAGACTATTTAGATCATTTAAAAGCTATTCAAACATGCCAGAGGCTTTGGATTGGATTGAAATGAGCTCTAGATCAATTTGGCATGAGGAGCATATTAAGGCTTGTTATTTCAGTTCTTTTTAGTCCATTTTCTCATGATTTATGTATATGATGTGCTTGTTTTATTTCATAAACTCAAAGATATATGTTAAGGATTTTTGTTCCAAATTTGGAATTTTTCTGAGCTCATTTACTCAGTCAAATAGCTTGAACAGTGATCAAGGGCATGTATGGTAATTTTGCCATTTTAATTACAGAATTTCCACTTTTTAAAACTGAATTTTGGAGATCCATAACTTTTCATAGGAATGTCCAAATGAGATGAAGTTTATATCAATTTTGTGTGTTTTGATGTGATTTATCTGACTGTGAAGCCCATTTTTCAGTTTGGTCCTTCTATTGCTCTAAATTGGCTGATCTGTCAGCAGAGGTCATTTATGCACATTTCAATGGATTCCATTGTACCAGTTATGCTTTTCATGCAATTAAATGCTGAAACTGAGTTTTTCATGGTACCAGGGACTGGTACAAGCTCTTTTAGAGTCTGGTTTGGTTCAATACAAGTTTTCAAGGGCATTTAGCCACTGTTTCCATACCAGAAAAGTATAAAATAGAGATCAAAGGATTCAAAGTTCATAAAATCATCATTTTAATACATTTTAAACATGTCTGGACCTAGAAATATGCAGGGAGGTCCCTGATTGTTTTAGAAATCATGTTTTGAGCATATCCACTTGATTTTAGAGGGCAATATCATCAAAACTTCATTGGATAAAGAGTATAAATGGCATATGGCAGTATAACTGCTGCTTATTTACATCTTAGTCCTTAGTTTCTCACTTTTTGCAATTAGCTCCTTCCAAACAATGAAATTAGCCATTTAAAGGGCATAACCTCACTATTTCTTTGGATTTAGTTGCAAAGAAGCTCTCTCAAGTGGACTTGGGGTTGAGGGTTGCAAAGGATGCCTGTGGCTCACTTTAAACAACCCTTGTGTTTATATCTTTTTATTTAAGTCATTTTTTCCCTTATTTTGATTATTTTTGTAAAGGAATCAAAGGGTCAGATGAGCAAGGATGCCTGTGGCTCACTACACTCATCTTTACCTCTAATTAATTCACAAAAAGAATCAAGGGAGGCAGAGAAGAAGAAAATAAAAGAAAATAGAAGAAAATGTACAAAAATGTAACTTTTTATGAAAGGTTTGTATCAAAGCAGTACATTTTATGTTTTTAATGTTTATATACATTATTTAGATGTTTTTAAGGAAGATCATTGCATTAGAACAGAAAAGAAGCAAGAACCATAAGAAAAGAATATCAAATGGCTAAAATGAAAGCTTTATTAATAAAAATAATGTACAAGCATAGTCCCTAGGGACTTTACATTGAATCCAAGCTCTAATTACCTATGAACTAGACTTGAAATCACAGAGGAAGCTTATGGTGTGTGTGTGCACCACTTGTATGTGTGTAAATGTGTGTGTAATGTGTAGCTGTATGCTCAGAGCTCAATGTGTGTATTTCTCTCTGGTTGTGGGGTGTTTTGAACTTCATTTGAGGTGCCCTTTTATAGGCAAAGAGCTTGGCTCCAGAATTGGTAGGGCTGAGGTGGTCTCATCTTGGCCCTTGGTGTTTGATCAAATGTCTGTGCTTAATTGGCATCTTTCCATGAGCATCTGTGCAGGGGATCACCCAATCACATTGTAACATGTCATTTGTTATGAGTTGGATCAATTTAGACTCTTAGATTGCATTGAATATAGCTCTGGGCATCAATAGCCCTTGATTTACTGCCATGTAGATGAGGTATGAGGGAATGCAGGCTCTCAGCCTCCAGGAGCATATTCTCCTATTTTGGCATGACCTCAGGTTTATTTGACATGTGTCCATGGGACCAGGAAAGGTGTTAACAGCTGTATTAGCTATGTTGTGTTGGACCCGAACCATTCTTAAGGCTTAACATGGGCCTTTCGATCTTAATTGTTGCACTTCAAGGCACATAACATTGACAAGTGGCATTGTGTTAACTCCACTATAATGTTCTAAGGTCTAATTTACCTTTTACACAACCAATTTGATGCTCTCAGCCATGGCCAGAACTGAGCTAGTGCACTTTGCTTAATTCATCTCTCTGAGTCCATTAAACCTCAAATTGAGAGCATAGGTAGCATCGTCTGTGCTTATTTGGCATCCCTGTTGAGTTTCAAAACTTGATTGCATCTCTGGCTCAAGTTCACAATTTCACCCTTCTTCTCTTCTCGGTTCAAATTGAAGCTTGTGAGTAAGAGATAACACTTGAGGATTAGCCATAGAGGAGAGGGGAGGTAGTTCTTTCGATCCCTCATAACCTTTTCTTTAATTCCCTTTTAATTTCAGCGAATTCAGGGCTCAAAATTGAGCTTGGTCGACGGCTGAAGGGAGAAGGAGGTGTCAGGGATTGGGGGCCCGCCTGTCAGCGGCTCAAACCTGACGTTCTCATTTGTTTGATCTCGGGTGAGCTTGGCGTATCATAGGCCGCGCAAGAGGGCAGTGGCATGATTTATGGTGCTCCGAGAGTATGCAAAAGGAAGGGGCCAAAGGCGCTGAGTTTAAACTCAACGCTTCCCTTGTTTGATTTGGCTGGTCAGGGTGTATCGTGCATCGTTTCACTACCACCCGGCGTACAGAGTTCAATTCCCATGCGTTGAACTCATCTATATTCAGTATTCAGCGAAATTTACCTCTGAGAGGCTGATAATGGGTCCCATGGGTCAGGTTTAGCTTAGGAACTCCCAATTTGCACCCAGGGAAGCCCAGATTATTGCTAAGGGTACCCAGAGTCATGTGGCACCATTCAGAAGCTGCCAAGTCAGCATATTCTCTGAAAATTCATAACACCTTAACCATTTGGAGTTAGAATCTGTATAAAATATCAAAATTCATGGTTTTAAGTATAGAATATTACCATGAACTTTAATATGTCATTTCCCTTCATTTTGGGAAGATTTTATGCACATTTAGCATTGTTCAAGCATTTAAGTTGGTGCCAATTTTCATTTATTTAAATTGGCAACTTTCTAGGGTACAACAGATTGCGAATCCTCTTACTAAATGATTACCATCCAAGCAGTTTCACGAACATGTTGCTCGTATGGGTGTAATATCTGTTTAGGATAGTTAGAAAATATGGGAGTCTGAATATGTTTTAAAAGTTCTATGTAATGTAATTGTAAACAGTTTTGTTGATATATACAAGTTGCATTCAGTTTCAGTTTCATTATTTCTCTCTTTAAAGTTAAAATTTTTGACCTCATACAGTAAAGTTATGGTGACTCAATTAGAAATAGGCACGTCTAATCACACTTGCGTGTAATTTCTAAATTATATGTCCAAAACAGATTCATGTCATTCAGTTATATTGGCAGCGTGATTTATGTCGGTTTAGTTGCGAATAAATGTGACGAATGCCGCTTAAGTCCTTTGTTAGGATAATTGATGGACATAATTGTTTAAGAAATACGATAAGTAAAGACAGAAAAGTTACATGCAATAAAGTTAAGGATATATAATCAAAAGGTTGAACTTGTCCATGTGGGAGATTGTTGAAATTAGAGACGTCTAATTACAATAATTAAGTTGGACATACGTGCATTATGATTATGATATCAAATACTGTCGCAAGTTTACATTTATGCCAAAACAATGTGATTAATTAAGTCATGGCATTATACGTATTTCACTAAGGTTTTGGATACGAATACATATAGAATAATGTTAATCAATTATAATTGTTAATGGACCGATTATAGTTGATTAAAATAATAGCAGTGATAAATTTAGGCAAACTTATCTCACAAGTTTTAGCTAGGAAAACTTGTCTCACAAGTTTTAGCTAGGCAAACTTGTCTCACAAGTTTTGCACTGCTATAAAAGGGCTGGGTCTCCATAACCTTGAACTCATCATGATCATTCTCCATCGTCTTGCTTCATAAAATACCAGATATTCTGCCTTCAATTCGTGAGACAGAAACAAGTAAGAGAGAGTTCAAGAGTTGTGGAAGGACTTGCTAGCCAAGTAATTTTGTAGGTTGAGCGTGCGAGCAAGTCAATCAAGCCATCTACATCGATTCCTTCGATATTGCTTGAGAGGCAATAGACGGAAGGCCATAAAGATGGAAAGTAAGTAGTTTCCGCTGTGCTTATTTAATTCTTACATAGATCTAAGTTAAGGTTTTAAGTAAATTAGAAAAACTTGACCAAAGGGCCAACATGCCCATCTACCAAATTGTGTCTCTGTCAATTAAATCGGTTGTAATTTTTAATAAATTACTAATTGATACCAAAACTACTAAAACAATTACTTGTAATTTCTGAAACAGTTGGTATTAACTAAGTGGAGGGGAATCGCTACTCCGAATTGAATCAAGATTTAAAAATACCCTTCTTTCCTAATTAGATTAAACGACTCACAAACCATCTTTGAAATATGAACTAAAACAATCGCTACTCCGAATTAAATCTAGAGGTAGGCAAGACCCATTGAAGACACTGTGGCTCTGCCACTGGGCGATAGGCAACGGTTCGGATCCGATGGCGGATAACAATTTCAACCAATAGCAAAGTGTTTTTCTAAATTTCGGTCCTTGTTGAGAGAGAGTGGTTGGCCCATAATTGGTGTAATTAATCTCCTGCATATTGGCATTCTCTTTTTCAGCCGAGCTTTGAAAGCCTTTTTCTAGTTTAATTTTGTGTCTAAATGGATGTGGAGAGAGATTGCCAATGCCACATATAACAGATGGCATGAATTAGTATCGTCTGAGGTATCTCAAACTTTGCGTGACTTTATGCATGGGGATGGGTCATGTGCCTTTGGGTTACGTGGTCTGCACAATATGTTTTTTCACAGGTCTTCTTTTTCTATTTGAGTGTATAAACTATAAAGTGTTGTGTTTGATTGTTAAAAGAGAAATTAGTAAACATCTGTTTTTGCCATGACTGGTATGTGGAGAGTGTACTACAATGTATTGATTTGCCTATACCAAAAGATATTATGCTACCTGCTACAAAAAAAATTTGAACGCCAATACTAATAGCTAGGGACAAAATTGATATAAATTAAAACCCATAAATGAGTGACCTAAGCAATTATATATATAATTAATAAAGTAACTTACATTAAAAGATGATTAAAAATAAAATTAATATATATACATAAAACCTTTCAATAATCAGATATAAATTAATTAAATGAAACACTAAAGGATTCAAAGTTCATAAAATCATCATTTTAATACATTTTAAACATGTCTGGACCTAGAAATATGCAGGGAGGTCCCTGATTGTTTTAGAAATCATGTTTTGAGCATATCCACTTGATTTTAGAGGGCAATATCATCAAAACTTCATTGGATAAAGAGTATAAATGGCATATGGCAGTATAACTGCTGCTTATTTACATCTTAGTCCTTAGTTTCTCACTTTTTGCAATTAGGTCCTTCCAAACAATGAAATTAGACATTTAAACGGCATAACCTCACTATTTCTTTAGATTTAGTTGCAAAGAAGCTCTCTCAAGTGGACTTGGGGTTGAGGGTTGCAAAGGATGCCTGTGGCTCACTTTAAACAACCCTTGTGTGTTTATCTTTTTATTTAAGTCATTTTTTCCCTTATTTTGATTTATCACTTGAAAATCAGTTACTTTAATATTTGTTATACTTATAAGTCAGCCCGATTAATCTCATATCTATTTCTCCATCTAAAACTACTAATCTTAAATTAGATTGTTAATTTTTGTAGTTTGTAATTTACATATTGAAATTGAGTGTTAATTTACATACTGAAATTAAGTGTTAATTTACATACTAAAAAAATATCTACACAGTAAGACCTCCGGGTTTTAAATTAAAAAAAAACAAGAGACAAATTATACAGGATCAAACTAATAAATGAGTATCATGAAAAAAAAAAAATAAGCATCATGTGATGAACAGTGGTTGACTACACAACTGCCTCTGTTAGCATTATGTGATGAACTGTAGCGCACGATAGCTATGAAATAAGAAGTATACACGGTACACAAATCTACTGCGATTCCAATCTCAACCATTCATTTAATGGAATGCACAAATCTCGAAAGTAGTTAGTTTTTATGCACGAATCTCAAAACATATGAACGGTTGGAATTAGAATTGCAGGGATCCTGCGATCCTTTGGAATCACAGCAGTTTTATTTCTCTATACTGGAGCAGTGCAGTACACAGTAGCTAATAAACCAAGCCCCGACAAGGATACTTGCTTCTTCCAACAATATTTTGAAAATCAAATTACATGCTTCAGCCTACTTGAATTTTTTTAATTAATTTCATAAACAATACAGTTTGAGGACATAATTTTTTATGTTTTAATAATTTATTTAAAAATATCCAAAGTACTATAACTGGTACACATGTTTATAAAAAAAAAAAAAAAGGAACTAGAATAAAGCACTGATAAATAAAATTACAGATCATCCATTATTGAAACAGAAGTTACTTTAATATTTGTTATAAACTTATAATTTTAAATTAATCAACTTGACTCAACATATATTAATTAATCTCATATCTATTTGTCCATCTAAAACTACCATCTTTAATTAGATTGTTATTGTTTGTAATTTGTGATTTACATACTGAAATTGAGTATTAATTTAATAAGTGGCTGGAATCATCACTTTTGATTGCTTATTGTAGAATACTGTTTTATTAAATTAGGATTATTATAGCTCTTATATATCTCATGTTTTTCCTCATGAATTGCGTTTAGTTTTCTTTCCGTTCTATTATTTTTTTTATTAATTTGCTACTTTTATAATTGACTTTGTTACATAATAAAATTGTTTCTTAAAATTTATGTATTGCAGAGCTGCTGATATAGTCGCCTTCGTTCATTTTAATTAATGACGATGAATTTGCCTTCTAGAATGGTATGTATTAGAGATAGAAGAACAGTGTAGAAATGAGAGAAAGATAGAACGATTTGAATCTTATTTTTTCATTGATTTCTTTGTAACAATACAGCCTTTATAAAGGGAATTACAATAGCTGCTATCCTTCTGTTAGCAACTGTCTAAACTAATTCAGTTATGAACTAACTCTATACAACATCAAGTACAGTAACTAACTCTAAGTACAATCAGTTACTGTTGACCACTTCTGTTGACTAACTGCTTCTGTTATTAGTATGTCATGCTCATAATTTGACACGTCATTAAATAAATGAACACTCGTGTGTAGTTAGATTATAATTATATAATGTGTGCTCACTAATATTTTCAACATCTTTTTTTAAAGTAGATCGTTAAACATACCACATTACATATTTTATAGTTGTCACTATTAATTATAGTCTAGAATCACAAAAGCTCTCTTAAAAAATACATATAAAATTTATCTTTTTTCTTTATATCCAGAAAGAAAAAAAATATAAATTATTTTTTTAAGATCGTCAGAATTGAATACATGCATTTACGAAAATAATTTAATAGAAGAAAGTACAAGAGTACAAATTCAAAATAAAATACAACAAACAAACTAATAAATGCACGATAATTGATAATTAATAAGTTGTGTCCATTGCATAGTACACACGTCTAGGTAGGGCTGCAAACTAATTAATTGAATTGAATCAAACTTATCTCAGTTTGAGTTTGAATAAGATTTGAACTGAATTGGTTTGATTTGTTTCACAACAAACTAATTTTGAATCAAATTAATTACGAACTACAAATTTTTCGAATTTTTCGAATTGAAGTCAATCAAATTACGAATTACAATTTTTTTTTTGCAGCCCTACGTACGTCTAGGCAAAGATATTATAGTGTTTCCTAAAAAAAAATATTGTAGTGCGCAGTGCGCTAGCTGCAAGTTAAGCCCCTATTAAGAACCAAATTAAAATTCAAACTAATAAATGTGCAGTTACGCACACTAACTAGACATCCATTAATTTATGATCTTTGATTGAATTATAACAGGAAGGAAGGGAAGAACTATGATTGGCCTGCTCTAAATTTATGATCAATTAATTTTTCAATTCTGATTACTGAGAAATAAGGGGGGGATGCAAAATAAGGTGGTTGACCTTAATTGGTGTTAGGTGGGAATGGGGAAAACTAAAGAGAAACTTCAAAAAGGGAGGAAATTAAACTGGAAAAGGTTAATTATCAAGCCTTTAAAGTTTAAAGTCAGGACACCGTTTCTCTATATATATATATTTTGAGTTGAGTCCAATCCCACTCACACTCCTCACTCCTCACTCCTCACTCCTCACTCCTCACTCCTCACTCCTCACTCCTCACTCCTTGATTACATAGCTCACTATATATTCCTCATTATTCATCCATTTAATGGCCAATGAAAATGAACAACATCTACTTGCGTTAACCCAACCTGCTTCCATTAATTTTAAATAATCTGAACACCTTCAATCATCATGGCGCTCACCTCAACGAAGATATACAAGCCTCCATAACCGTACTCCTCCGCAAAAAGCACGCACCTAACAGACCCATTACAGAAGTTCGTGATGCTTGTATATTGACTTCATGACCACCAATTTGCCAGAAGAACTAGAGCATAGTGGTATAATATCAGGTAACTTTTTTTTTTTTTTTTGTCTTTTATTATAATCTCAATAAATTAAATTGATTCTATAATTTTTTCTTCCAAAAGTACGTAATATTTTTTTAATACTGATATGTATGTTTAAATATTGTTTTAGATGAGATGGTGAAAAATTTGCACCAAGTAGTGTTTGGTGGTGCATCGGTTATCAGAACAATTCTTTTCAAAGATGATGACTGGCCCATTAATAAGTCCTTCACGTTGGCCTTAGAAGAAGATCTTAGTCATAATATGAGACTATCTTTGATAATAAATTCATATGCAGCTGCCGCAAACTTACAGTTGCAAGTTTCGTTTTGTCGTCTCTTGTCTTCTCTTTTATGTCTCTCTTTTACTTGTTTTGTTTTTGACTTTTTGTTTTAATAGGCTCTCGTAGCACTCAATAGGTCAAAATTATCACCAAATACGTACACTTAAAGTTTAAACTTGAAAATAACAACTGATGAATTATGGGCAGGTAATTGTTTAATGGTCAAAAAATACGTGGCTGATAATTATGACGGGGAAGATTCTTTAAGGATTGTTATTTTCAAGTTTAAACTTTTTAAGTGTACATATTTGGTGATAATTTTGACTTATTTTAACTTTCTGGGTAAAATGTGTCGATTAGTCAGTCTACTCGGATGAACCGATCACCCCTTATAGTGAGTGCTACGAGAGCCTATTTAAACAAAAAGTCAAAAATAAAACAAGTAAAAGAGAGACATAAAAGAGAAGAAAAGAGACGACAAAACGAAACTTGCAATTGTAAGTTTGTGGCAGCTGCGTATGGATTTATTATCAAAGATAGTCTCATGACTAAGATCTTCTTCTAAGGCCAACGTGAAGGACTTATTAATGGTGATGGATTAATTGTTATTTTCAAGTTTAAACTTTTTAAGTAAGTGTATTTGGTGATGGAGTAATGGACGGTATATATTTTAATTTGAAACAATCGTATTTGTAATATTTATTTGGTACTGTAGGTTTTGTAAGACTAATTAATTATTCGGTGTTGTATTAATCTGGATGGAGCAATGGACTGTAATTTGAATTGATGATACTTTTAATTTGAAACATTGTATTTGTAATAATTATTTGCTACTGTAGGGGTTTTGTAACATTAATTATTATTCGGTGTTAACTGTATTTGGATGGAGCAATGGACCGTAATATTTATTTGGTACTGTAGTTTCAAATCAATTGTTATGAAGTACCTTATTTTCTTCTTAACCATGAGTTGCATAAGTACGTAGGAAAGGAGACAAGAATCCGCAATTGAGATACAGAGGAAAGGAGGTAATTATAACCTCCATCTCATTTCATTTCATTTCATTTCATTTCATTTCATTTCATTTCATTTCATTTCAAGTTTTTATTTTTCCTTGATTGCTCCTTAATTTGAGTTTGCCCATATATATTTCCTCTATCTACATGCATGTGAGGGACCATAACTAGATCTATATCCCAGTGCTGTGCACACTGATATTTCAAACCAAACTTCCATTGCCGTAGGGCACAGAAAAATCAGATGTAAATCTGATTCAACTCACACATACTACTGCAACCCGAGTCAACCAGCCTGAGTCAGGATCTTACCTTCGAGCAGCAGGTATTGGTGGTATGATGAGTTTCCAAATATTCTCTCTCTCCCTCCCTCCTGCTCGCTCACTCATCAGTGCCATACTGGTAGAGCTGGCAAAATTCCAACTGA
Organism: Carex pumila; assembly: GCA_033356055.1. Lineage (NCBI taxonomy): Eukaryota > Viridiplantae > Streptophyta > Magnoliopsida > Poales > Cyperaceae > Carex > Carex pumila. The sequence continues at coordinate 488,567 of JARJHM010000081.1, read as the reverse complement.
CTGAATAATTTAATTTCACCTAAAAACTCAATACTCCAAATGGTTTTTCTCAGTTAATTAATAACCTCAGGTGTTGTTTGTGCAGTGATTGCTCAGTGGAGTTTATACAACTTAATTCATTGAAAATGCATTGAAGCGGAAGGAAACGGATCAGCAAGCTAAAATGAGAAATGCATCAAAAAGGAAAAACATTAGATAATCTTTTGATACTCCAAGAAACCCCCTCATTGATCCTACCTTTTTGCTTCATTTTCTTTTCTCTGTCTTTAGGCATAGCATGCTGGTTTATTAGGGGTTGTGAGTTACTACTTTGCTTAATTTTGTCTCTCTCTCTCTCTTTTTTCTTTTCTATAAATATAACTTCTGCGGATGTGGGGTTTTCTAACTAATGCTCAAAAATTGTAGTGATTTTCCTATCCAGGTTTTCACCTGTGCCATATTGCCTGTCAGTTTTTCAGAGTTTTATTTTTTTTCTTTTCTATAAGAATCCATTCTGGCAAACCATACTCAAAAGAAATAGGTTGCAGCCTATACATAGCTCAAGGAAATAGGTGCAGCCTATACATACTATACTCCAAAGAACAGCCAGCATAGATGTCAAACCAATATGGATTTAAGAGAAGAAATTAAATCATTCCAAACTTTCTTAGAAAACCTTTGCTTGGCCTTGAAATTTATTTTCAGTAGTTTCAATTTACATGCCAATATTCATATCAAGTAGGCATCACATAAAACCTTGTCTACTTTTATGAAGCAAACATATGATTTGTATGAAAAAAGAAAAAGATGGCCGCAATAAAATTTAGAAATCTTATCAAGATCATAGAAGTCTGTGACAGTGAAGGAGAACTTCCTATTTTTTATTGATCCTAGTAAAGTCGATGTTGAGGATAAAAAAATGAACAGCTACTATCAAAATGTTGAGGATAAAAACCATATCAGTAAGCATGCATCTCAGTTTGTGTACCAGCTACTATCAAAACCATATGGATGTACTGTTTAAAGCCATAATCAAAGCTTATTTTAACCCTCGGAGAGTGAGAGTCACAACTAAGAAACCAGAAAGATATAATTGAAACCATGCAATTTTGATGGTACTCAAATCAAGCAGTAGGTTTTGATTTGGATGGTAATCACAAAGAGATAAGGAAAAAAGATTAGTAAAACCTTATCTGACAGCAGGGAGGGGGTGGACAAGTTAAAGACAGCTCAGAGTGACAAAGCAAAACCCTTACTCAATTTTTTCATCGAAAAATAAGACATCTGATGTGGCGAAAGAACCAAATAAAATGACGATTAATAAGGATGAATTTAAATCACAGATTACACTCTGGTTTTAGGTTTTTGACTGCAGCAGCGATTAGAGAGTTGATAGATTATGAGCTTCTCAGCCTTTCAATCAGACCAATTTTGTAGTTCGTTAAGATTTCTATAAAAAAATAAATGTTACGACGCCAATACATTTGCTTATTATAAACTGGCAACAAATCATCTGCTCCTATCGTCTTTGCTGCTGGCAATCCGGGCATATTAGCTGCAAAATATGAATAGAATATAGGAGATTAGTTTTCCGAGAAACTTACTATTTGGAGCTCCAGTTAATTTAAGATGATAACAATTTCAGCATCTTGGTATACTTTGCATGGTGGTAAAGGTAAAATTAATTCCATGTAATAGATCCTCAAGAGGTTTAACAAAAAGAATGCTTCAGTTTTGAAACCTCCAAATTAATTAGAATGAAGGTATAGTACTATGCATAGCAGGAGTTGGTCCGTACTATGGATCAATTACTTCATTTTCAAAGTTCAAATAATTGATCTAAACCATTCAACATGATGTCCATATGAAAATGCACTTGCAGGCTAAGTCTTAGATTTCTTTTTTTACTCTTTTTAGATGGGTAGAAAATCACTTGAATTTTCTACCTATCTAAAAATAATAATAAAATTGTAAAAAATGTAAATTTTGATCTACAAGTATATTTTTATATGGAGATCATATGGAATGGTTTAGATTTTAATCACAGAGGTACTGATCCATAGTACGGGCCAATCTCCACGATGCATAGTACCATAGCCTCACTCAATTAAATATCTTGAATAATAAAAAAAACAAAAGACAGATGATGTGCATACTATCAAACAAGTCATAGTGTTGTATGATGTATCGTCTCTGCTCATATGCCATTGCACTGACAAAGAATTGGATGGATGATGCCACGCTTCCCCAAATCTTGTGCACAAGTACCATCTCTTCTTTGCCTAGCATGATATCTGAATTTCCAATGTGTCTAAGATCATCGATAATGCCCTCTAAAATTACGACATTCTCATTGTGGCGCTTTTCATGAAGAATATGCTCATGTTTCCTTTTAGCTCGGTGGTTCTCCAAAGGCACTAAAATATAAGAATAGGGGAACCATTATAGTAATTACTCAAATGGATGAACTTTGACTTATTTTAATAGGCTACTTGATCTGTCTTGTTATAAATGCACATGTGTATAATGGCAAAAAAAATGAAGTAATCCGTAAATACCAAGCTTATGAGGGTTTTGCAATAAAGGTTTCTCTTGAATCCCACTTCCAACCAAAAAACCTGAAAGTTCAAAGCACATGTACAGTTCTTTGTTATTCAATGCACATTAATTATTATTTAGTTATTCCAATAAAGGATTGCCGAACCACTTTATGCTGAGAATTAAAAATCTATACATTTTACTAGATAAGCAACACTAATCCCCTGTTTTAGTAATTTCTAATCATTTGTTTGTAAAAGCATACTAAAGTCCCTTCATTTGAATAAAATTCCAGAAGAGCACGAGCAGAACTGCATTTGGAATTCTGGATATTCATAATACTTGTCTCTATTGAGGCACTCCAATCAACAAACATGGATTTGTATTTATGGATTCTGTAAATCAGATATGTTCACAAATAACTTTAGTAGGAATAGAAGAGAGAGAACATGAAACACATTAAAAAGATCCATTTGCTCACCGTGTTTTAAAAGAGTCAAAGCATGAACAGCTTCCCACCCTGCCTGATATCTCCAGTTATTTAAATTATTAATTACACAAAACTTTAAACTGGCTGGCTGAAGACTGTTCATGACTACATGAATAAGTAGAGCAATACGGAGACAACGGTCTACTTGAGATATATAATCCGGTAAATCCCCATTTGAGACTATACATTTATCGCTCAACTTTTTTTGAAATGCAGCATAGTCGGGATCGAGATCATCAACAGCAAAAGAATGCCGGTACTCTTCAAGATATCTCTCAGCAGTCTCCCACCAGTCTATCATAGATAAGTTCTTCAAAATCCAACCTTTAATTTTTGCAAAATGTCTCCCTATGTCCTCAATATCCTGTTGTATGTTCTTGATGTAGAGGCTAAACAACTCTTCAGAATAGACATTCATCTCATCTGAAAAACGAAACAACAAATACAAATTAACCAATAATATGATATATAATACAGAAAATGGTTGTCCAATTCAAAAGATAAAATGTCTTTTAACAGTAACTTTTTTTCTAATGAACGAACCTTCAGCTGCAATTAAAGGTACTGATGAAATAGCATCCAATACTTGAACATAAGATCTCTCCTCGTCTTCAAGGGGAGGGCAAAATGCAAACTCAGAACATCTCAAATCTTTTGAAGCCAACATGAACTTGTGTTTGTAGAACATGTAGCTCTTTTCATTGCTCCCACAAATTACAGGCGCCATCTCATATCTATCTTTTGTAGCCATCAAAGGGGTAAGTGTCGAGACTGCTTAACAAAACATGGACCAATTAAATTTGACCTTCGGTTTGGGCTCTTCAGTTATACAATGAACTATATATAAAGGTTGTGTTAATTTGTTGAGATGAAAAGCCAGATTTATGTTTTTTTTTGGTTTTGTTATTTGGATTTGTATTTTGAATAACTAAGGCAGGATTAAAAATGCACATGATGGGGACAGGAAGGATGTTGACATTTGACTTGTTATAAGCTCATGCCAGGGGTAGCTTAATCTTTTCAACGATTAGTTCAAATGATAAATTCAAACTGTTGATCATCATCAACTACTCAAGTGATTCATCTACATTGCAAAATTGTACCTAGTTCATTTTATATAAAAACAAGATATTTAGTTTGTTTTTGTGCGTTTATTTTCTACAATTTCTTACCTTTCCGATTGTACAGTCATGAATATATGTATAGTGAATTTGCAACTTCATAACATGTGGCCTTTTTCTACATTAGAAGCACATACAACCCTAAACCCTAAACCCTGAACTCACGACTGGTATTGAAAATCTTATTTATAGAAATTTTCCTTCTTTTTATTAAATTAATAAACTTGCAATTCTCATGTTTATTATTGTGCTCCATGAAATAGATATCAGCACATGCATGTATAACCTAAGTATCATAAACCATAGAAGGAAAAATCCGAATCAGAATCGGAATCGGAATCGGAATCGGAATCAGAATTGGAATCGGAATCGGATCAGAAACTCGGATCTTTTTGACAGAAGCTTATTTTGTACCAAAAAAATGTAAAAAAGTTTCTAAAATAATAATATGTTAAAAAAATTATATTGAAAGAAAATAAAGTGCAGTGGTATTCCTCTTTGTTTTCATTGAACACATCTTAAGTTCTATTCCCACTGGGACAACTTTTAAAAGGATTTTTTGTAGGATGAAACTTTCAGCCGAAATTTGACTGGAGCAGGCCCATTTTGGCCGAAATCTTATGAGAAAATTGCTTACCGTGTAATTTGGTCAGAAATCGGATCGGAATCCGGAATGACCAATTTTTCCTTTGTCATAAACATTGTCATTATCAGCAAACAAGGAGTGACTCTCTTAGAGCATCTACATCCCTAAAACTCTTGGAGTTTCTAATCTGATGTGACAGTTTCTAAACCAGTTTTAGGAATATAGATGAGTTTCTTATTTAGTAACTTTGCTTTAAAGTTTCTTAATAAGAAACCGTTTATAAACTCTGACATGGCCAAATAATTGGCTGAAATTCTTTTCTCTTGTAATTTATTTGCTGATGTGGCAATTAAGAAACTATAATTTTGAGTTTTAGGGATGCGAGAGTTTAGAAACTTTCAGAGATAAAATTTCTAAAAATTAGTTAACAGTTATTTAGAAACTCCAAGAGTTTCAGGGATGTAGATGCTCTTAGAACCATGTGACTTACCTTCTCCAATATCCACCTCCACCAAAAATTCTGACAAATCCGCAAAATATTGATTGAGTTCCATGAGCTCTTCAGCATGATGAACTGTTGTAAATAGCGAAATGCTCCCAAATTTCATTGAAATGGAAGCATCTGTCACTAAAACCAAATTACACATCAGTGATGTAACTAATTAAACAAATGCCAAAAAATAAAAAGAGACATCTACAAGAAAGAAGAAAATGCCGGAAATAAATAGGGGAGACAGAGGGTTTGAGTCTTGGTGTGATGTTCCCCTTAATTGCAATTAAAAAAAAAAAAAAAAAAAAAAAAAAAAAAAAAAAAAAAAAAAACATTTTCTTTCACTTTGAAAATTTTCAAAAATGAAGCCTAGTTTAATACTAATCTATTCATTCATGTAGAAGTTTCTTTTAGTTTGTGGAAAAGGTCAAAGTAATCTTGCAATCTATTATTATTCAGGGTATCATGTGCAACCTAATAGAGCAATTTATATTTGTGTAACTCGACACCTCTTTCCCCTGTGGCCTGAAGATCTAATAATTATTGACTATGGTCTTTATCGACATCTAGCTATCAAGCAAATTAGACCAATCGAAGGAAATAAACATAATAAAAGCAAGAAAGATGAGAGAGGTACTTGAATCATCTGAATGCCACTGATTAAAGAGCAAGATACATCTAGTATACTTTTTGATAAGCAGATAGTGTCCTATTTCATTATCTGCTGGAGGATCATACAAACGATTCCGCTCCAACTGACACAGTTGCTCCAATATGTTCTTCAAGCATTGTTTTTTGTCCCTTGTTTTACTGCAAGCGCTCAAATCACAACTCAAAGTGCCTATCAATTAATTCAAAACATTATAAGAAATGATAAAAGAAGGGTCCCATGCATAAGTGGTTTGAAAGTGTAGAGGAAGAACAATTAAGCTGTTTTTGGCTTCTTGCTTTGGTTGGCATAAACAATGTTGAACTAAGCAATGCTCATGGGCGGATCTAAAGCCACAACATAATTTTAAAAAAAAAAATATTAATCATGTATATTCAAATTTGATTGATTTTGTTTTAAGTTGCATATATTTCAGCTTCCCTAGATCATAAGATGATAAATGTGTGCTTAAAATTTCATTTTATAATTGTAGAGACTTGGGTTAAAATTCCAGTGGCCATATATATATTCATATTATATTATGCATTTTACGTATTAGCTTCAAATCTAAATTTTCTAGTTCCGTTCTTGACGAATTACTCTCCAATGAATATATAAGAAGGCAAACCTTCAGCCGGGTCATATTCTTTGCTTGAAACAACATGAATTACGTGTCTGAGCGCTTCCTTAAATAATCTCTCTTCAGTAGCAGTTGGAAGCAATGTGCTCCTGCTTAGTTTATCTGAAATTTTCCTAATATATGCAGTTCGGCCTTGTATGAATTCCTCTGCGTCCATGGCTCCGGTTGATGCCATTAAGAAAGTAAATATCTGTTGATATGAGCTTTTCAATCATTTAATTTAATTAATAGACTGCATGCAGTTAGGTAACATGATGGCAGTATGCTATATATGAAGGGTGCGCCTACTCTAAATTGGTTTTTAATTTTATAATGTATATATATCTCAGAATTCAAATTAGCAAGTAATTACTATCTCCAGCTATATTCAATTCCTGATCAACTCCAATATTGTACTTAGCAAAGAGATATATATGCAAGGAGATCGATCTTGAAATTTTCACAATTGCACAAAAGAGAAAAATTAAGAAAAGGAGATATTTAAAAGCAGCCCTAAGAAATAGCCTGAATCAATTTGAGAAATGAAGATGGATATGGATAGGAAGTATAAACGTGGAGGAAAGAAAAAAGCAAAAACAAAAACAAAAATGTAGTAAGAGAAAAGACCTTGAAAAGGGAAGGTTAATGGAAATTGGTTGAAGATTTTCAATTCGAGAAGATCGAGGGAGAAAAAGGCTTTAGGAGCAGCGTATTTATAGGGACGGTTACACAGAGAATGTCTAATTTAAAACGACATCCATACAACTTGGGAGTTTAATAATAATTTTAAGACTTTACTCCGAGAAAAGATATATTTAAGGAACGGTTAAATTTATAAAATAGAAAAAATTACTTTTAACAAATTTTGACTACAAATAAATCTTTTATAAAACAATAAAATTATATATAATGAAAAATAACATGATAAATTGAGCAGCAGAGCGAAAAAGGCAATAGGGATAGTACGCACACACACATATATATAGAGACAAGAGAGAGACATAAAATAAATAAAAAATGTTCATATAGTAGATATATATATATTTTTTTTAGAAAATGATCTATTATTAGATTTGCATCTATCATAGCATAATGTATTGAATATAATATTTCTATCTCTATTCTTATATTAAGCACGTAGATGCTCTCATATGCCAATAATTGTGATTAAAAGATAAAATTTCAGATTGAATATCAGTCCTCTAATTAAGTAATCTGTTTTTAGTTTAAATTTAATACACCTTTTCGATATTTTTTTACAGATAGAATCTAAATATACCTTTTATAAAACTGGAACGCGAATACCTAATTAAAGTGCGGGAGAGAAAATAGGCGAGTACCATTCCCGTTTTATCGTTTGAACACAGAGAGACATAAAGCCGACTAAAACCCTGGCAAGCGAGTCTCCGTCTAGTTCAAACTGCAAAATCAATTCTTCAAGCTGTTCAATGGCGGGAAGAGCAATTAAACTGAAAGGCACGCCTCCTCTCTTCCTTTCTCACGCTAGATTTGCTACCTCGCGTGTTCTTTACATAGATGCTGGATCTGTCTGATCGATTGTTGTAATATGCGATTCAAAGATTTCTGTGGCAACTGGTTAACTTGTCTAATTAAATTACGGTGTGATTGTTTGTTTCAGTGGACAGAGACTTGAGTTTATTTGAACACCCCGGCATCGTGGAAAATGTCATTGCATACCTTGGGGTACTGCCTCCTCTCTTACATGCGTGCGCGCGCGCACACACACACACACAGAAAATAAAGCAAAACCTTTCTAGGCCCCTATGTGCCATCTTTATATACAATTTATCAGATTTCTGATAAAATATTTAAACCTAGTAAGGTTTATATCTGCAATTTTCTCGCTCAGTTACCCTTAAAGGTGCAATTGAACCTTGTTTACCTTGTTTGACCCCCAAGGACTCGCCACCAATAAGGTCCAATTGAGAACGCAACTTATAACCACACTTGCACTGGTATGTGCATTAATTCATGTTGGTACCAACTCAGCTGGTAACAGGGGTGGAGCCAGATTTTCGTACTATGGGGGTCAAATACATATAGGAGTCAATCATATAAAAAATTTCTACAAAGAATGAAAAATCAATTTTACAGTACCATACAATTTTACTCTAAATTATATAAAAATCATACATAATTCCCATTCTCTATCCTTCCCTCCGCCTCTGTCTGGTAACATGATGTTTATGGTTGATGTAAAAAGCTGTGGGATGTGCTCTCTTTGGGAAGCTGCTCCAAGTACTTGAATGGTGTCTGTGAATCTGATTGCACCTGGAAGTTGCTCTATAAGAGGAGGTGGGGACAACCGGCAACTGGGAAATCCTCTGACGATGCTCAGACTCTACATGTCAATAGAAAGGTTTTTTTTTTTTGTTAAATAGTTTTCTTTTTATTTGTCTGTTTTTAGGTATGCACAGCCGAAAAAATGTAGTTTTCAATTGTAACATCTTTGAACCATATTATTATTGCTTTTGTGGCCATGTTTTGTCCGACTTGGATCAGTAAGTAATATCTTAATAGTCAGGTTTACTTAATATTTTATATAATGTTCATACCAAGTTTAGTAAGTTCTTTTATGGGTTCCATAAAATGGTTCCTATCTTTTTTCTGGATCTGTTGGAAATTATACACATTTCACTGGAAGTACTTTTAACCAGTTCAGTACAAATTAACTGATTCTCTAATTATTTGCTCTGAACCATAGAAGGAAATATCGGTATCGGGATCGGGATCGGTCCCGGCCAATACCGATCCGGGATCGGTGTATCGGCCGGTATCGGCCGATTTGGATCAGAAAATCGGACTTTTTTGTCAGAAACTTGTTTTACACTAAAAAATAGGAAAAAATTGATAAAAAATTAATTTTTCAATAACTTATGTTTAGATAAATGATTACAATCAAATAATCCACTAATACAATATAATACAAGCATTAAAACCATAAACACATTCTTTCATTGTCAGAAACTATGTTGTGCTGGTTGGAGGGATTACTGGACAGTTCACATCCCTTCTCCATTTCTGAACCTTTTTAATTGGCAGTGAACCTTGATAAAAAAAACTATGTCATGATAGTTGCTTTGGCTGAAGGAGGGATCACTGGACAGTTCTATGATCAGACTTATATCTCAACCTTTTAGATAATAACATTCATTAATTAGGTTGTTACTGTTATGTTTGAAACTTTTGTTCTATATTATTTTATCTAGATTGAAATAATTTATGAGTGTAATTGAGTACAATAAGCAATTTCATGAGGGAGAAAGGGTATACGTACGGCTGCTGGCCTAATGCATTGTAACAGATGGTTATTTAAGAAATTGTCATTTTGTCCCTGACAAAATGTAATTTTCAAAGGTTATATAAACTATACAGCATTTGTTATGTATTTGAACAATCACCAAATCTTTTATTTTATTTTATTTTAAATATGGCTTGTAATTGTGCTTATTTGGTATTTCATCAAGTACCTGACTGATCATTGAGGATTGAATTTGAGATTTTGTTGAACTTTGAAATCAGGCAAATAGCATCATATTCCTTATTGAAAAAATAAAGAAACGAACTCAGTTACAGCCAAAACACCTTCTATTTACTATTTAGTTGGTAACATGCACGTGGTAGAGGCATATTAATCAATTTCACATTCCTTCTCCATTTCTAAACTTTTTTATATGAAATTCTATTTAATCACGGGTACTTAGTATATATAAACCTTTTACTGCTACGTGATAGTTGGGTATCAGACCAAAATAGCAAAAATTTCTAAACTTTTTTTATATGGAATTTTATTTAATCACGGGTACTTAGTATATATAAACCTTTTACTGCTACGTGATAGTTGGGTATCGGACCAAAATAGCAAAAATCGGACCAAAAACATAAAATCCATCAGTATCGGCTCGGTATCAGATCGGACTCGGCCGATACCGATACGTATCGGCCGATCCGGATCGGTATCGGCCGATATTGCCTACTATGCTCTGAACATTGAAATTCAGTTTCTGGTGTATATAATACATAGGATTCTTTAAATATCCTGTGTATTCGTTTCTTTGGTGATTTATTGTCACGACTCCGCCGTCCGGCCGGGAGTCGCAACAAGAGAGGCATCGTCGCATCCATCCTTCGTCTCGTCAATCTATGTCGCAAATAAAAATAAACAACATAAACAATATAAAGTCAGCTACAAAGCTCAGTAGCCGTATTTAATAACGTGCTTCTCTATAATTAGCTTATTTAAACAACCATTCAAACAAACTGAATTAATCCACAAAAATTCAAATCAAATTATGAATACATATTTAACCGACGATAGCACTTGAATCTGAGTTATCAATAAAACAAATCACACAATATCCATATCATTTCCTTTCACACAATCATTTCATTTCACAATTTCTCAAAACACAATCATATCACTTTCACAAATGAAATTCGAACCTCAGACCCGCTATCCCGTTAAATATGCATCATATATAATCCAATAACCTAATTCAATCATCCAATTCAAATTCAATTAAACCAAACAAAACAACAACATAGATTATAGAGGTCCATATATATATTATATAAAGGTCCATCATTTTTTTATTTCTAAATGCCACATCATTTTTTTATTTCTAAATTTTTCATTTTTATAAATTAAACCTTGGAATTCATAAATATTATATAAAGGTCCATATATATATATATATATATATATATATATATATATATATATATTTAAAAAAATTATATAAAATGTAGTTCTTTTCTTTACGACGATGATTAATTTTTCTATATTTAATTTCAGGGTCCTACTAGAAATTGCTCAGGTTATGTCATGAAAAAACTCGAATAGTAATGTTGGATTATGGTATATATGTAAATGCTCTATGTTTGTTACTTGTTTAGGTGAGTGGAAACTGATAAATAATCTATGTTAATTTATGTAGTTGCCAGATAGGGGTGGGGACTGGGGAGGGTTGGTGGAGGAAGAATCTTTTCCGTGGGAATTTGTAATGCAAATCTGCAGATCAGACACTATATATAATTGTCTTTTTTTCCCTAATATAATATAATGTAGGGATGGAAACTTGCGTACATTGCCAGGCAAAAGGACTGGTTTGCCACGATTTCCGAGGTACTCTTGGCTGTCGAGGAAAAGATTCAAAATGACTGCCTGTCTTCACATATGTTTCACAAGGGGATCAACCAGCTGAAAGCTCTTGACATTACATATGATGACATCTATTCCTTTTTCTTCAGCAAAAAGCTTAATGTTATCTTTACTATGCTTGGTCTATTCTATGCCTACTTTCTTTTCCAGATTCCTGTGAGTGCTTTTTATATATGCAACACATAAATATTATAATATTTTCCCTATTTAATTTACAACTTTTTTGTTTCGGTACAATACCAACAAGCTCCAAGTGGGATTTCACCCCTACCCACACCAGTTCAAAAAGGACTTTTAGGGGTGTTTGTCATGGCATGAAACTTGATGAAACTCAAATTTCATCGGAGTGTCATCCATTCTATCTATACTGCAAAATCTTCCATGTGACGAGAATTAGAATTCCAACTAGACAGTTTAGTGCTGTTGGCAAAAACTCCCGACGTTAATTATTTACTGAATGCACCCATGGTTAATTTTGGTATTAGCTAATGACTAATTGCTGGTAATTAAGTACGTCAACTGTTTTAGTTTTCAGTGTCCCTTTATATATGTTCAAGTGTTGTTAGAAGTGAACTAATTTTCAGAGAATTTCATTTTGTAAACATTTTGCAGGCCAAAGAATTGAAGAAGGCTATGGCAGCCCGAGGGGTGATAGATAAGGTGGTGTGTGCGAGGTGGATGATCCCGAGGACATGTAGCTTAAGAGTATACATGCCAGAAGAGAACTACATGCGTTTGTACTCCTTGGGGCAAGTTGTTGAAAATCAGATGTCTGTTCTCTGGGTGATGAGGCAATCCTATGAGAACTACTATGAGGGTGTTCCAACAGTGACTCTCTCCTACAAGATTCATTAATTAAACTCAGTAATACTGCACTGCTTTGTGCTAGTATGCAAAAGATTGAAGAGAGAAGAATATTTTTCTAAATAGAAACAATGTTTTATTTTCTTTCTCTCTTACTCAATTACATAGAGTTCTACAATATCTATAACAGTACAATGTTTCTAAAATAGACACCCACAACTCCCTAAATTAAGCATCCACTACACAACAGGCTAAAAATAACTAACCACTACGCTAACTAGTCTGAAAATAACTATGCTTAAAATAACCAATGCCCAAAATAACCAATGCTGTTTTCATACATCTAAAAACTGCTTCTAACTTAACTAAACTTATTCAGAGATTATCTAAAAATAATTTTGAATTAATTTTCAACACTCCCCCTTAATTCAAAATTGATTACATCTGCTACACTGCTTGACACGCGGCTAAATTGATCGCAATGTATTCAGCTTCTTAGGATGAAAGCGCCACTGTTGCTTGCTTCTTCGAGCTCCAACTTATTGCACTTGATCCAAGGGAGAAAATGTGACCCGAGGTGCTTCTTATGTCTTCAGATCATCCTGCCCAATCACTGTCACTATAACCTATTAACTCAAAGGAATTTGCGTTGCCATACCACAGCCCGAAATCTGTTGTACCCGAGATGTATTTCAATATTCTCATTGCTACTCCAAAGTGATGCTTGGTCGGATTGTGCATGTACCTAGATATCACTCCAACTGCATAGGATATATCTGGTCTTGTATGGATTAGGTAAATCAAGCCACCAACTAGACTTCTGAACTTAGTTTCATCACAACTTCTCATTATTATTCATGGGTATAGTTGCTGCCTTGCAACTATGCCTATGCATACTGAATTTCTTTAGCAAATCATTTGCATACTTTCTTTGAGAGACAAAGATGCTGCCATGCTCTTGCTCTACTTCCAAACCAAGAAAGTAATGCAACAACCGAAAATCTGTCATCTCAAACTCCTTTTTCATGCTTGCTCGAAATTCTGTTAACAACTTCTCACTTGTGCTGATATAGATCATATCATCTACATACAAGCACACTATCAACAACTCTTCTTTTCCACTCTTCTTAACGTACAAATTGGGTTCACTCTTGCTTCTTCAAAGATTGTGGATCTTTGGCTTCCACCTTCTGTACACGCCATGAAAAACATGAATTGTTCTTTCTTTTCTTCTTCACAGCATGCTTGCTGTTCTTCGCTCTGTTTTATGAAACAATCGGCTTGCACACAGCCATATCTGTTCTGCTGGAAGCACTGGACATCTTTTTGTCGTGCTGGAACAAGAACTCGTCAAATCTACAATGGCCACGTCCACCTCTGTCTTGAGAGGATGATGTGAATTATTACAACACAAGTAATAAATCCTAGTTGATACTCAATTCGGTTGCAAGTGTACAACATTGTCAAGTAGTACTTAGGAATCGTCTCCACAGGGACAAGTCGGAATATTAACTCTAACCTAACAATTTAATTTAGTAAAAGCGAAATAAAAAGGTTTTGTATTTGTTCAAGTGGTTTGTTTGATAGTGATCGAACTAAATTAAACTAAAGTCTTTAAAGCAAAATTAGGTTTTTAACAAGAATGAGAAATTAGGGTTTCTTAGGGTTCCTATCCACTAATGTCACAACTAATTGGTTTATAAATTCTGTTCTTATATTTATGAAGGCATAGTTTGGTGTTGTAGGTACAAAGTGATATTTCTATATTAATTCCATCTTTAAATTAAAATAAACGTCACCTCTCGGTACTTGGCTACTCTAATCTAAAGTCATTAAGTTCTTACTGTCCCAATTGATCTAGAAAATTATCTCTCACCTCTCGGTACTTGGCACAATTTGGCTAAACTATTGGGTAAAGCCCGAATAAGACAAGCATCACCTCTCGGTACTTAGCCTATCAAATACCCTATTCCTTATGGTCTGGACCTAATATTCAATTTCTCAATTGTAAATATCAAATCCTAGGGTTTCATGCAATTTCGATTAAGTCCTCACAATCAATTAAAATAAAGAATAGATCATAACAAAGAACAAGAACATATAAAATAAAACCAACTAAATCATAACAAAAGTTTCAAGTACAGCCCTAATCAACCCTAGAAAAGCCCTTAGCCAATAATGGCTAAGACACAAATCAAATCAAAAGAATAAAAGAGTTCCAAAGGAAAGAAAGAAAATAATAAAACCGATTGATCAATGATCTCTTCTTCCTTCTTCTCTCTTCTTACTTTTCCTTGTTTTAAACTAGAAAATTCTGCCTAAAAAAAACGTCCCCAAACAGTTCTGCAACATTCCTTTTGAAACCCCCTCCAAAATCCCAAAATAACCAACTAAAAATATCTAAAACGGGCCCTGAACCGACCTAATTGCGGGCCGTAAGGCTTGTGATTGCGGGCCGCAAGAAGTGGAAAAAAAATCAAATCATGTCGCGCAGAAATCTGGAGTGTGATTACGGGCCGCAAGGCTTGTGATTGCGGGCCGCAAGAAATCGGTCACAGGCCCGCAATAACTCTGCGCAGGGATCGGTCTGTTGGCCTGCTTGCTACGGGTCGCAAGAGTTGGGCTACGGGCCCGCAATAAATATGCAGTGGTTCATTTCTTCGTCTTAACTTGCTGGAAATCGCCCGTTTTTGCTCCATTAAGCTCCAAATACTCGATTACTTGTAAAATAAACATAACTAGGGCAGTAACTTGAACTTTTGGACATTTCTAACCTAATTAAACCTAATTGCAACAAAACTTGGCTTAATTTACATGACAAACCCTAGGTTTCAATAGATACAATTTCGGCTTATCAGAGGACTCCCCATTTCTGTAGAACGCCTTTTCATCGCCTTTCTCCATTGATCTGAACTTTGCTTCATGGGTCTGCAGTGATCCCATCAGTTCATCAAAGGAATAGGTTGAAAGATCCTTTGATTCTTCAATTACTGCCACCATGTGATCAAATTTTGTTGTTAGGCTTCTCAGCACCTTTTCCACCACGGTTTGCTCTGTGAGGTTGTCTCTATATGCTCGAATTTGGTTGACAACTGTTGTGACTCTTGATAGAAAAATCTGCACTGATTCTTCTGTTTTCATCTGCAGTGTCTCGAAATATTGACATAGCCCTTGCAATTTCATGGCAATAACTCTTGAACTTCCTTGAAATGCAGTCTTCAAGGTTGTCCATGCTTCTTTAGCAATTGTTGCTGCTGCAATTCTTCAAGGTTGCGCACCAATTGACTTCTACCATCAATTGCGAATTGACTCTGCCTTCAATTGCTTGCCCACCAAACCATCGGCTCTGATACCATTTTGTTGGGATAAACTCAGCAATACTGCACTGCTTTGTGCCAGTATGCAAGGGATTGAAGAGAGAACAATATTTTTCTGAATAGAAACAATGCTTTATTTCCTTTATCTCTTACTCAATTACATAGAGTTCTACAATATTTATAATAGTACAATGTTTCTAAAATAGACACCCACAACTCCCTAAATTAAGCACCCACTACACAACAGGCTAAAAATAACTAACCACTATGCCTATTCTAAATTTAGCACCCACTAATCTGTCCTTGCTATTATAAACATATACTCAAAATAACTTAGCACTACTAATAGTTATTCTAAAAAAACGTGCTCCTATTTTTGGATCAATTTTCAACATGGCACACCATGAAAAATAACGTGTAGGAAATGTAGCAGCCATTTTTATTAATACCCAAAAAACAAAACTTAATTTTAAAAATAACCATCAGTTATGTTTTTTTTTCAAAAATAACCTAACCGCCAGAACTACGGGCGGTTTCCTTGAGAACCAAACCGCCAGAACTACGGGCGGTCTCCCTGGGGACCAAACCGCCCGTGGGGGGGGCGGTTTCCTTTTTTTATTTATTTAATATTATAGATATCTGAGTATTTTGATTTAAATAATGTTGTGAAAAAAAGTTTTCTTGTTTAGAGTGTATGCCAAAAAAATAAGACATTTAATAAATTTATGAAGTGATGTCGTTACTCTTTATAACTTTGACTTTATTTGTCAGTTAGATATCACAAGTCTAAATATAACACTAATGAAGGACTTGGCATTTATTCAAAAAATTTCAAGCTCTGACAGCTTGTTGATCTTTTTCCGGTTTTTATAATATATGTATAATATAGAGTTAGGCTGGGGTGCTATGGATAGCATAGTGGCCTCCCGTGCTACGGCTCAATATTCAAGTTTTCAAAATCCAAACGGTCGATCCGAACTGTTCATTGTTTAATCCATATTGAAATGTGCTTGGAGACCAAATTTTACATTTTTTAGAATTTTTTTACTATTTATTAAGCATTTTTGAAACTGTTGTTTTCCAGTGGTGCAGAATTTTAATAAAAACAGCGATTTTGAAACCATCTTAATAAATAGTAAAAAAATTCCAAAAAATGTAAAATTTGGTCTCCAAGCACATTTCAATATGGATTAAACAATGAACGGTTTGGATCGACCGTTTGGATTTTGAAAACTTGAATATTGAGCCGTAGCACGGGAGGCCACTATGTTATCCATAGCACCCCAGCCTAACTCTATAATATATACACATATACACATATACATATACACATATACACATATACATACATACATACATAAATACATACATATATACATATACATATATACATACATACATACATACATTGATGCAATATGCGCATGCTTCACGAAAAGGGGCGTAACTTTTGATCCGTCCGTCGGATCGGGCTGAATTTTGACAGGAACTTCACAGCCCAAAACTGGATTTGAAACAAATCTATAGATTTGTTTCACCCATTTTCGGGCTCAGATTCGTGATCCGAGTCTTCCTTCATGGGCTTTTGGACCTTTCTTTATAATTTTAGCGTTTTTAGGGTCTTTATGTATCATTTATGAATTTTCTATTTTTAGGGTTTGTATTTAAACAGACGTGATGTCTTTTGGCAAAAGTTAGTTTTTATGTATCAGTTTTATCAAAGAATTGAGAATCTGTGTAATCTCAGAACCAAATCTATCTTTCCATTACTTGTTCCAATTTCTTGATCGTTCGTGCATCATACATACATACATACATATATACATATATACATATATATATATACATATACATATGCATATACACATATACATATACACATATACATATATACAAAAAAAAATTTATAAACTCATTTTTTTATAATATATGTATATATGTATATATAAATATATACATATACATATATTATATAGAGACAGGCTAATGTGCTTTCGGTAGCATATGGGCCGAAATACACACGGTCCAAATTTGAAATTTCAAAATTCAAAAAGTCGATATGAACTATTCATCTTGTTCTCCATATTAATAAAAATGGTCGTTACTATCTTGTCCTCCATATTAATTAACTTTTTCTTTTGGGGTATTAATAAAAATGGCCGAGAAGAAAACAACTTGACTTTTGGCCACCTATTCGTCGTTACATAGATAGTAGCGGCCATTTTTATTAATATGGAGAACAGGATGAATGGTTCAGATCGACTTTTTGAATTTTGAAATTTCAAATTTGGACCGTGTGTATTTCGGCCCATATGCTATAGAAAGCACATTAGCCTATCTCTATATAATATATGTATATGTATATATTTATATATACATATATACATAGAGGAGGGTTCAAATGCACCCTATTTTTTAAATCCTTTTTCTCTGTTTTCAAAGTCCGAATAGTCAATCCGAACCGTTAGATGCAATCTATATATTAAGATGTGCTTGGAGACCAAATTTTATATTTTTTTGGAATTTTTTTACTATTTATTAAGCCACTTTGAAAAATTGCTGATCCAATGGTCCAGAAAATGTAAAATCAGCGATTTTCAAAGTGGCTTAATAAATAGTAAAAAAATTCCAAAAAATGTAAAATTTGGTCTCCAAGGACATCTTAATATATAGATCACATCTAACAGTTTGGATTGACTATTTGGACTTTGAAAACGGAGAAAAAAGATTTAAAAAATAGGGTGCATTCGGGTGTACAAAAATTTGGGTGCATTTGAACCCTCCTCATATACATATATTATAAAAAAAATGAGTTTATAAAAAAAAATTGTATATATGTATATGTATATATGTATATGTGTATGTGTATATGTGTATATGTATATGTGTATATGTGTATGTGTATATGTGTATATATTATACATATATTATAAAAACCGGAAAAAGATCAACAAGCTGTCAGAGCTTGAAATTTTTTGAATAAATGTCAAGTCCTTCATTAGTGTTATATTTAGACTTGTGATATCTAACTGACAAATAAAATCAAAGTTATAAAGAGTAACGACATCACTTCATAAATTTATTAAATGTCTTATTTTTTTGGCATACACTCTACACAAGAAAACTTTTTTTTTTCACAACATTATTTAAATCAAAATACTCAGATCTCTATAATATTAAATGAAAAAAAAGGAAACCCCCCCCCACGGGCGGTTTGGTCCCCAGGGAGACCGCCCGTAGTTCTGGCGGTTTGGTTCCCAGGGAAACCGCCCGTAGTTCTGGCAGTTAGGTTATTTTTGAAAAAAAACAGAATTGATGGTTATTTTTAAAATTAAGTTTTGTTTTTTGGGTATTAATAAAAATGGCCGGAAATGTAGACAGTGTGGGAGAATAATGTGGTTATTCGTTGGCTGAATTCTTTCTCCGTAAAATATTGCTTGTTATCTGTTTAGTGCATCAAACGATGTATAATTAGATCCTGCAAATTTCCTATAGCAAGGCGAGAGATTAAAATTTATGTGTTGTTTGAGCTGAAAAGTCAGTTAATTAGAATTTGGAGACAAGGTATAAATATGTTATATTAATCTATTTAATTTGTAAATAGATTAAAGCTTTAGAAAATAATTATGGAGTAGATTTATAAAATGATTAAATTGGGTTTTGATGTCAAATGAATAATGAAGGTGGACCGCCTTGAAAAATTTCCTGACATACCCCGTTTAATTCTTGGCTTAAGTTAGAAGTAAAATTTTTATTTTACGGTCTTTTCGTATCTTAAACTAATCAATGGATTTGAACTGTCAAAATCCCAACAATATAAGCCAGTTTCAAATCGCTCTGGATCAGGATTTGGACCAAATAGAAACGGTTATCCGGATCCAATTTAAGCCAGTTTATTTCGTTTTACTCTCCAAATTGTACTGGATCCGGATTAGGAAGCAAAATAGAAATGATCATATAGATATTCAATTTAGGCCAGTCTATTTCGTCTCTCTACTCTCACAAGCAGACTCATAATTTTTGTCAGGGGAACAAAAAGTATCAAATAGAATTTAAATAGCTAATCAGATTTAAACTCATTAATTAATTAAGTACTCGATAAAAAATAATACTTTAACTTATGTTTTTCAATACTTTAATTTGTAATTTCTAATTCTCTAACCTATAATTCTATTTACAGATCATAATTCCAAAAATTTATTCCTTAAATGTTACAAAGTGTGGATATTGGGCCGAGCTCTGTTTTAAATTATTAAAATGATATTGGATCAAGCCCAGTTCGCTCATCCTCTTATTGTACTGTTTTTCACGGTGATATATAATTAGAGTGAGAGATGATATATCAAGATTCGTTTTTGTATCTCCACATATTTTGTATTGATAAATATCATTAATTAGTTTTTTTAGTGTATTCCAATAGATTAATTTCTTTTTACAAATTATATCAGGGTTTTATATTCAATTATTCATTCATTTTTATACTTGAATTTTGTTAATTAATATTTGTATTTTAAAGTTCATATAACTCAATTATTCGTTTTGTATATGTATTTAAATATGTATTCATGAATTATCTACTTTGTGTCCATATCCGTATAAAGTGAGTTTGATTTTAAATTTTGACATACATTTACTATTTGTATTCACTCATTGAAAGACAAATGCAAATTTAATATTTAGCATTATCCGCTCCGAATTTGCTCTGTTTTTAGCCCTTGCATAGTCCAGAAATTATAGAATTTTCTAAAGAGAAGATTTTTTAAAAAAATTAAATAAAATGCATTTATGCTCCAATGCAGACTTGGGTTGGCTTAAATTTATTTCGAAAATAATCGCTTGCTTATTACGAACATAAAGAATCAGACTTTGAATATTGTTTTATAACTTTTGCAAACATTTAGTAAGATTATATATATTTTTTAACTTTTTTGGTTTCAGATCCAAATATAATTGATTATTTTGTAATAAATCAAGCTTGTGTGTGTGTATATATATAGGTTGGCTTGGTTGAGTTATGCAGTAAAACACGTTTGTATTCCATGTCATATTTCTATTTTGAAAATTCAAACAACCGATTCGAACCTTCCAACATGCATATTCTCTATATTGAAATATGGTTGGAGACTAAATTTTATATTTTTGAGAATTTTTTTACTATTTTTTAAGCCACTTCGAATGTATGTGAAGTTGTAAATTATTTTTAAGTGACAAATATCCATACTAGTTGAAAAAAGTGAAATTATTTTTAAAATAAGTTAGTCAAACTCGGAACACATATATGTATTAAGTAAATTTCGGCTTTAAAACTATATATATATATATATGCTCCTTAATTGTTCCCGCTGTCAATGTGATGTATTGTGTACAGCATATATAACATTATATTTTTGTGATATAGAGAAGTTGTGGTTTGTGACACTTTGATTATGGAAATTAAATAAATTTGAGTTTGTGATATTTTGCTCCTTATTAACTAGTCAAATGCTTTACGGCCGAATTAACACACCACTAGCAACATTTTAACATTTAATATGTCAAGTACTCCGAAAATATTTCAATAGATTACCAATTAATTTCCAAGTTACATTTTTTTATAAACAATCTATCTAACCTATAAAAAATATAAATACTTCTCAAGTGCAAATAAATAGTGCTAAATATGAGGTGGGGAAAAAAATCCCAATGATCATTTATTTTATTTTTGTAAATACACGCGTGGCAAGTGGCAACGCCATATCATCAACATATATATGATACCTTTTTAGTGTTTTATTATATTAACATATATATATACTCTACAAAACATACAAAACATGTTGCTTGATTGGGTCATAGGCTTAAAGAGCATATTGTTTGGTGGGAATGAATTTTGTCCGAAGTCTTTTGGACTGAACTCCTTTCCAAAGCCTCCCTTAATTCACCTTAGGATATAACTTCATCAAAATCTCATCAGTGATTTGTTAATTAATGCTAACGAGAGTTATGTTTTCCTCCGTTAACTAAATATGGAAACTGCTATTTTCTTTATTTTCTCTGTGAGACAAAATAAAGACATAATTTTTCTTTCTTCCTGTAAGATTGGGATCAAATTGCTTCAAGAAAACAAAATATAAAAAGAACTCTTATTATCCTCCATCCTATTGTGCTCTCCTAAGGCAGCACACACGTTCCTATCTAACGAGTGAGTAGGCGGTCTGATATGCATTGAGATTCGTGCAAACTTGATCAGTATGAATATTGAATTTGTTAAGACGGTCCTCTAACGTAGTATAATGATGTCTTATTGACTCCCATCTTTTCTTTCTTCTCATTAAACCGTGATTTTATATCTTACAAGAAATTTCTCAAAAGAGACATCAACGTATTGATTTGCAAGGAAGAATCTTTCTTATCACTTAACTAAGGATAAACACATGTATAGTAGGTAGAAAAGATTCCAAAGAGTAAAATAGTTGCTGGTAGTAGATTCGTAAATTATGAGTAAACCCAATAACTAAAGGAAGTGTTGGAAATAATAGTCACTGAGGCATTTGATCAAGCACCCTGTGTGCAATCTTTTACTTCTTAGTTTTTGCATTTCCATTCAATTTCACTTGAACTCCAATCATAAGCTTGAAAGATGTTTCTACCAATGGCCCGTTTGTCAGCTAAAGTACCAATGGCCCATCATGCATTCCATTAGAGAGAGAGAATGAAGATACCTTCAAACGTGATGGTTCCATTAGAGACAACTCAACACCGAAAGAAAAATGAAATTGGTAAGGACGAGAGAGGAAAAACCATTGATATAATCTGTATTCATGATTTGATTCTAGAATAGAGTAGAGAGAGAAAGGAGCAATTTCCTTTTTTTTGTGTAACGGAGGAGTAAACTTCTGTTAGCATTAATTAGCAAATTACGATGACATTATATCGTACGGTGAAGAAAGGCTTTGGAGAGGAGTTCTGTCCAAAGCGCTTTGGACAAAACCTGTTCCCTTGTTTGGTAGCCAGCTGCATTAATTAATTCATCAATCTTTCATGACGTGCATTCCATGTGTTTCAAGGAATTAATACTAACATTAAAAATTTAAAAACTAACTGAAATATATCAAGGAAAATTGCGGAAAGGTCCAACAAGAGGAGCATATAATGCTGCAAAAATTCTTACTTTTAAGTTTAAGATTTACAGCATTTTTTTTTTTTTTGTGAAAAAATTTAACAGCGGTGTCAAGGGCCTTCAGCGAAAGAAAAAAAAATTCAGTTTGGTGGGCTCAGATTTTTTATAATTATGAAACAAAAAAGACCGAAAATTACAGATACACTAGGGATAATTTCCAGTGTTAGAAATTAAGAAGAAACTATAAGAAAGACTATGATCTATTAAATTAGGAGTTGGCTACTACAATGTCTCGTTATTTGAGTTTTCAAAATTCTAACGGTCTTAAGAGGAGACTTCTTCCAAGAACTTCAGGAGATAAAACCTGCAGATGACACTCCTTGGCTAGTTTGTGGTGATTTCAATGTCACCCTCATGCAATCTGACAGAGCAAACCTAAACAATAACAACTGGAGGGAATCATTAAAATTTGGTGACTTATTACTGTAATTAGAGCTAATCAATCTACCACTCAGAGGAAGGAATTTCACATGGACAAATGCTAGAGAGAGGCCAACAATGGCAAGGCTGGATAGATTTCTAATCTCAACTTCTTAGAATACATCATTCCCCAACTCCATACAAGAAGCAAATACTTCATCAGATCACACTCCTCTCATTTATCAAGCTGACACAAGATTCAAACAAACAGCCTTCTTCAGATTCAAAAATGCTTGGCTAAATTAAAAAAAAACTTAATGAATTTGTAAGGAAAACTTGGATGGAAATGAGCCCTGCAGAGTCTCCTTCACAATTGCATGAAAAAGATGAGGGAGATACAAGCAAAGATAAAGGAATGGACAAAGGACAAAATTGGAAATATCAAAGAACAAAATCTGGTCTGTGGAGATTGTATATCCTGGATAGGAAAGGTGCAAGAGCAAAGAACCATAACTCAATTGGAGAAATGGGTATGGATTTTAGTTAAAAGAAGATATGTAGAATTGTCAGTGATGGAAGAAATTATTTGGAAGCAAAGAGCAAAGGTAAGATGGGAGACAAAAGGAGATAGAAATACTCGATATTTTCATTCCTTGGCATCATCTACAAAGAGGCAAAATATAATCCCATACATTGTTTTTGAAGGTCAAATGCACAGTTCACAACAAAAGAAAGCAGAAGCTTTTTGAAAATTTTATGCCAAATTGATGGGAACTACCTCGGAGCCAATGCCACACATAGACTACAACAACCTATACAATTCAGATTGTAATTTGCAATCCTTAATAGAACCCATACAAAAAGAGGAGATTCTACAAGTCATAAACAGTTGGCCATCCAATAAAAGTCCAGGGCCGGATGGCTTCACTGGAGAATTTTTTAAAGAATTTCAAGACATTCTGATTAATGATCTGTTCACAGTCATTTCCAAGGTGTTAGATGAAGGAATTGACTTGCACAACCTAAACTCCTCTTACATAGTCCTAATACCAAAAAAGGAAGAAGCAAATACACCAAAAGACTTCAGACCCATAAGTCTACTCCACAGCATCCAAAAAATCCTCTCTAAGTTATTGGCCAATAGATTACAACCACTCATGAAGGAACTGGTACAAGATAACCAATCGGGGTTCGTCAAAGGTAGACCAATTACAGAAGGCTTTCTATATGCCCAACAAATGTTACATTTAACAAAGGAAAAAAACATTCCAATCGCCCTATTCAAAGCTGACATCCACAAGGCTTTTGATACAATCAACTGGGAATTCTTGCTTAAAATCATGACAGGAATGGGTTTTCCAGCAAAATGAATACAGTGGATCAAAAATGCAGTCTTAAAAGGTTCATCACAAGTAATAGTTAATGGCCTATTGGGGAAAAAAATTGTATTAAGAAGGGGTGTAAGATAAGGAGATCCTTTATCTCCTTTGTTGTTTATTCTGGCTATGGACTTTGTCCCAAGGTGGTTGCACAAATTAATAGAGAGAGGCACCTGGCAATTGCCATTTACAAACATGAGACTTTGTCTATTATATGCTGATGATTCACTCTTCTTTCTAAAACCGGACAGTAGCCATATACAGATGCTGAGAATTCATCTGTCAGTTTTCAAACAAATCTCAGGGTTATCAGTCAACATGGACAAATCGGAATTGCTATTGAATGAACAAACATCCAATTCATGGTTCCGAAAATCAGCCGATTCCGAGTTAACTCGGAATCGGACGGGACCGGGCCGAGTTTTACCCAAGTCTCGCGCCTATGCGAGTTTTTCAGTAAAACTCGGATGAACAGTGCTTGACTCGGCCGAGTTATCCGATTTCTGGTCTGAGTCAGGCCGAGTCAACCGAGTTTTAGTCTGAGTTGAGCCGATTTTCTTCTACTTGGACTGATTCTCACCTACTTCATTCTTAGTGAATTTGGATCTAAATTTCTCCGATTTTTTCTGATTTTCAAATGGTTTTCTGATGAAGAAGAAAGGGTCTTCAGTCGTAAATGGGCATGGTGCATGTACACCACTAGGATGAACCATGGGACCCCTTTAACAGATGTGAGAAGCTAAGAAGTACGCAGGCGTTGATTGGCTTATTAGGGTGGGCTCCATTTGTCGGATTAAATGGGAGAGATGAAAACAGTGTTGTGCTTCACCTTGCATGGTCGCGGTTCGCAAAGAAACATGAGTCTGTTAGATGGGCCACAACTGTTAAAAATGTGAACCGCTCTCAGCCCCCTCTCTTTCCTTTCCTTTTCTCTGCCAGCTGGTTCGATATAATTCAAACTTTTTTCTCCTTTTGTCCTCTCCATTTCATTTGTTAATGGTCACGTCCATTTGTTCATTGTTTTCTGAATTTTTTTTAACTATTTCCTTTTTCTTTGTTGGTTTCTTTTATTTTCTATATACTCTCTATTTTCTTTTTTTAGGGGTGAACAAATGACCTTAACAATACTTTGTACAAATTATTTTTTCTACAATTTTTTTCCTATTTTTTAATACAAAAAAAAAGATTTTTTTAAGAAATTTCAATGTGGGTTAAACCTATTGATAATGATGTCTATAATCTTTCTTCATTATTTCTTGTTTCACAAAAAATGAAATTTGATATATTTCGATCATCATTCCAAAAAATCATGTTAGATTAGTACGTATTGCTTCAAGATTCGTGCATATCAAGTTCGTGTGAATCTTAACAAGAATTTGACAGCTCTGACCCGTTGTCATTGTTCTTCATGATGTTAAAAAGCATGTAAATTATTTTTATTAATTTTTTTCTACTTTTTGGTTACAAAACAAGCTTCTGCCAAAAAAATTCGAGTTACCGATCCGATTCTTCTGATTCCAGCCGATTCATCCGATTCCAATTCCACGGTCAAAAATCCGATTTCGATTTCGATTCTGAGTTTCAGAACCATGATCCAATTCTGATCAGCTTATAAGCATTCTAAGATGTAAAAGAGGTACCTTTCCTTTTACATATCTAGGTCTGCCATTATCTGATAAGAACCTTCCCAAATCTGCATATATGCCTTTGATACAAAAAATGAGTAATAGGTTACAAGAATGGGCGGCCAAACAACTCTCTATAGCTGGAAGATTGATTCTAATAAACGATGTATTGTCCTCTATTCCTACCTACTTCATGTCAGTATTCAAAATGCCAGCTTGGGTTATTCATGAAATTGACAAGACAAGAAGAATGTTTCTTTGGAAGAAGAACTCGGAAGATCAAAAAGGAATACCATTGGCTAATTGGGAAATGATTTGCAAACCAAAGAAGTTCGGAGGATTAGGAATCATTGATTTACATGCTTTCAATGAGGCTCTATTAACAAAGTGGTGTTGGCAATGGACAAAACCAGAATTGAGATTATGGAAGTCCTTCTTTAACACTGCTTATGAAATTAACAATAAAGGAGAGGGTCCAAATTGCAAATTTTTTCAACAAACATTGAAAGGTGCAACCCAGATATTTCAGGGGTTCAGTACAAGAATACTAGGAAATGGTGCATCAATTAAATTTTGGCTTCACAATTGGGGTCATGGTGTACTCAGTCACCAATTCTCGGCTCTATTTATACAAGCAAAAAATCAGGACATCCTGGTAAATCAGGTTCTTCAGGCAGTCAACATAAACACCATGTTTTATAATCTCTCATCTCCAGAATGTCTTGAACAGTTACCAAAGCTGCAAAATCTGATTTTAAGCCAACAACACCTGACTACAGATACAGATGATGTATCTTGGAACTTGACAAAATCAGAGTTATTCACTGTTAAATCATCATATGTAGGATTGAAAAATCAACCAACATTCACAGTGTTTATATATAGAGTTTGGAAAATGAAGGTACCACCAAGAATGAAGGTATTTGAATGGTTAGTGTATTACGGGAAAATACTCACAGCTAAAAATCTCATGAAAAGAGGATGAAACATGCCAACACTAGTGGAGAATGTACAATTAGTGTCGTCTCAAAAAACCGACACTAATACTTTAATATTGATCGATTACAAAAAGCCGACACTAATACAATTAGTATTAGCTGTTTATATACAACCGACACTAATAACTAAGTATTAGTGTCGGTTGTTTATAAACAGCCGATACTAAGAATTAGTATCAGCTATTTATAACAGCCGACTCTAATTCTCAGTTATTAGTGTCGGCTCTTTCTTTCAGGCCCGCGCACCCACCCTTTCGTTCCTATCAATACACGTTTTTCTTTAGGTTTATCAAATATTTCGCGCATAAGTCCGCCACTCCCTCCCTCCGCACCAATCTCTCACTTCTCTTCTCCTTCAGCCGCTCCCTAATTACCCATTCTCTCTCCCTCTCCGCCACCAATCTCTTTCACTTCTCTTCTCCCTCTCTTCACTACAACAGAAATTACGCAAGTTGTACAAAGTTTGTCTCCCAACCCAAACCCTACACCCCCCGCCTTTCCTCTCTGCCTCTCCCTCTTCGCTTCATCTCCGCCTCGCCATCTCGCTGTGTTCACCCTCTTTCTCTCTACCAAGCACAAACCCTCTCCCGCTGTCTCTCTCTCTAAGCCCGAGCACCGAGCACAAACCAACCGTCCTCCCTGATGTCTCTCTCTCTCTCTCTAAGCCCGAGCACAAACCACTCTCTCTAGGTATGTTATTTTGGTTCAATAGTTACTATATTTTTATCATGTGAAATTTGTAAAATAATAAAAAATTCTGAAATTTGTGAAATAAGGGCTAGGATTGAGCGTTTCAATTTGAAATTTGTGAAATTAGGTTTGAATTAAGGGTTTGAAATTTTGTGAAATTAGTTCAATGTTATTTCCGGTATAGGATTAAGGCTTCAATTTTTTTTGTTTTAGTTCAATGTTATTCTCGAGTTCTACCAACCCAATTAGTTTTGTAGCGTAGGTTCCAAATATCAACTCTTGCAACAAAGCTTGGTGTGAGAAATATATAATTGCTTGGAATAGGCCTTCTTCTGGCAAGTTATGTTATATGTAGCCTTTTATATACCTCAGGTTTCAATTATTATACCTGACTATCATAAATTTGTGTCCACGGTCATATTGGGTCATATTGATGCAGTATATCAAATCAGCCAAAAATCAAGTTGTAATCTGACATTTGATTTTTGATTTGTGTAAACATGAGCTTTTATTGATTAGAGCATAATTCAATTCATTTTGAGTTTGTTTCTGTAACAGAATTTCGACAGTGGTTAGGTTCGTAAGTAGTAACTGATATTGTCAATGTGTTAACTGGAAGCAAGTTCATGATCCGTGGGCAGAAATTTCTTCAACTATTTAGTGCTATATTTTTTTAGGTAATTAAAAATTACAAATTCCTCCTTGCAACACTATTTGTTTCCTGCTTAATGAGCAAGTATCCACTATGCCAGGCCAATGTTTTTTCTATTAATACTTGTATGAGTATGCAGCTAAAGATGATGCATAAAAGAAAAAGGTGAAAGTAAGAGACCATTTTTGGCAGTTGCAGAGTGAAAGGAGGCAGAAATTTAGATGAGAAAGGTTTTACAATTTTAATCATTGTTCTTCTTTTCCTTTTAGCAATTGTTGATACTATCTGTTAACTAATTACTTCACTCCCAATCTCATTTGGTTTTCCCTTCTTTGGCAAATATTCTCCTTGCGAAATTATTTCGACAGATTGCCATGGCTGCTAAATGCAAAGAGGCTACAGATGCCAACTTGAGAGGAAGTAGGAAGTGATATTGCTTCCAGTCTTGTTTGGATGTCATACATCACATTCTTGAAGTCTAAGCCGGTGCCCTTTGTGAAAAGATATGTTACTGTGTTTATTTAATACTCAGTACATGCAAATTTGAATTTGTCCAATAAATGCAGGGTTCTTTTGCTAATTGCTGAAATGTTTTAATTCTTGTAGCCTCTTTTGTAATTAGTATTACTTTTTTCTCTTTAGGCCGCATCCCCTCAGGAAGAGGCACAACGCATGACTTCTATGTGCAAGGTGTACCAGAAAGCAATCTGGAAACCAATCTGGACCAGCCTATTAGGTGCACAGGTCAGCTCTAGGGAATAATATATATGACATGGTGTCTCGATACAGTTTTCTAGATCTTTGGCCTTGTTCTTTGAAATATTTGGATCACCTTTCCAGGCAAGAGGTGTACATACATATTGCCTGTCATTTTGCAATATATATATAGTTTTTGCCAAATATTCAATCAAAAAGTTAGACTCACCAACAGAGGCCATCTTGTCAGTACATGCAACAATTAGATTATGTATGGTTCCAAGTTGAACTAAGCCAAGCCATTGCACATGCATATGGACAACACTCCAATGAACATCTCAGAAAAAAAAAAAATTTCATTTTTGAAATTTTCTATGATTTATAGTGAATTTTTAAAATTTAATTTAAAAAAAAAAAACATTTAGTGTAGGCTATTTATTAAATAGCCGACACTAAAAGTAAGACATTAGTGTCGGCTCTTTATAAATAGCCGACACTAATACTTATTAGTGTCGGCTATTTATTAAAAGTCTGACACTAATACTTATTAGTGTCGGCTATTTATTAAAAAGTCGACACTAATGCTTTACTTTTAGTGTTGGCTATTTACAAAGTATTAGTATCAGCTCCATTAGTGTCGCCCAAAGTCCGACACTAATACCTATAAACAACTGATACTAATTCCAATACTAATTCCAAGTTCTCCACTAGTGCCAGTATGTGTGTCTTATGCAGGGAGAAAGAAGAATCCATCAAGCATTTATTTTCAGAGTGTACATTCTCTCTACAGCTATATGAATCACTCTCAAGAGTAATGCATCTTACAACAAGATGGAAAGAAATATTGAAGGAAACAGAAGCACCTCTATGGGTTGTAAGTAAAAAGGGGGACTTAAGAACAAGGGAGATCTTATTGATTACAATGTTCATTTGTTGGAGGGAAAGGTGCTCTAGAATTTTTAGAGAGGAGACAAAACAAATAAATGAACTAATAGAAGAAGTGAAAGAGCAGTGGAAGTATGGTCAGCAAGCTTGAGAAGAGTTTTAGTTCATTGTCTTCAAACTTTAAATCTTGAGACTTTGTACTTTCTTTATTTTAAAACATAGAACATGAAAGCTCAATATGTTGAGCTATTAGGTTTTACTACTGTAATAGGTTTCAACTTGAAACCTATAAAAGTTTTCTAATAAATAAAGCAAATAAGGACTTTGATCCTTATTTTTACTCAAAAAAAAAACAATTCTAACGGTCGATCTGAATCGTTCAACATGATCTCTATCAGAATATGTACATGAAAACTAAATTTTACATTTTTAAAACTTTTTTTACTATTCTTTTAGATAGATAGAAAATCACTTGATCTGAATGGTAAATAATTTTCAGATCAAGTGATTTTCTACCTATCTAAAAAAATAGTGAAAAAATTTCTAAAAAATGTAAAATTTGGTTTGCAAGTACATATTCATATGGAGATCATGTTGAACAATTCGGATCGACCGTTAGAATTTTGAAAATTTAAATATTGAACCGTTGCACGGAGGTCCTCTATGCTACGTATAGCATATTAGCATTTTCCATTAAATTAATTGTCAATTTTACATTGATTTTTTTGTAATGAAATGAAAAGACGGTACGTAAGTTAATAACAGAGATCACTAGAGGTGCTATTGGGTTGGGTAGGGTCTGTACCCTAAAACTGTTCGGGTTCGAATTTCGATCTATATACTTATTAGTTTCAAATCGGATCGAGTATGGATCAAAATACCTATCTACCTGTAGATATGTTGAGTCCCGTGTTTTGGTTTCTGGTAGATAGATACCCATAGCTTGTTTGTGGATTATCGAGTCCAGTTCGGATTCGAGATGGGTTCGGATCCGAAACGGATACATGTTGCAACTCAAAAGCATTTGAGAAACCCTTTACGTTTAAATATAATTATAATTTCTTAAATATTCAAACATAATATATCATTATAATATAAATTAAAATCTGTTTCAAAATATTGAAAGTGAGATAATTTTAAAAAGTAAAATATTGGAGATGGTGATTTTATTCTATGGTTTCAAAAATCTATGAATAGAATATTAATATTAATTTGTTTCAATTAGTGAAGAGCGCAATAAATTTTAATGATCCATGTAGAAAGACATATATATAGTAGACAAAGATCGAGAAAGGAATTAATTAGCTTCAAAAATTTATAAGCAAAAGTTGAACGTGACATTTGATTTCAATGATCTGTACGAAAAGAGCAACAAATTTTATTTAAAAAATTAAAAAATACTGCAAATGATTGTCTTTTCATAGTTACTAATATATATTTTTATATTAAATAATTATAAAAGAAACGGTATTGTCATTTTCTTGGGAATTTATACAGATATCGGTTCGGGTTTGATTATGGGTCATATAATTAAATGAAACCCATATCCTACCTATTACAGTATCGGTTCTGATTCAGATTGGATGTTAAATTATGAATTTTGTAACCGTACCTATAATTTAACCGGTTATATTTTTTAAACCATACCCTATTCAAATTAATTGGATCCGGGTCAGTTCCAGTTTGGATCTGGTTCGGTTCCGGATTAGATCCGAGTAATTCGGAAAAGGTAGCACCTCGGGATAACAGTTAATATTGGAAGATATAATTTTTTTCCAAAGCAACATTTCATCAATAGTTAATGTTTGAAAAAAAATCATCACTCCAAATCCGTCTGTTAAAAAAAATGTACAGTGAAACTGTGTTGATACGACAAGCATTTATTGTCCCATTCTTATAAATTCAATTAGGAATATAATCGGATTTGGAGAAACGTTGGGCTCTATGCCTGCTGTGCTCTCAAACCATGGAGAGGTTTAAGAAGAGGGCTCTGGGCTCAAATGGTTTTATTTCAAACTTCACCCTTAAACAGCTAAATCCGGCCCAGCCCGGATCAAATTTAGGAAGAATAGCTTAATCATCGCATTTTATAAATTTTGCACTCAGAGATGTTTGATGAATTGCGCAAGTGACAATTCAGTAGGAATCTCTCTGATTGCATCTATCAAGTTTCTAAAAAAAAATAAAAAAAATAATTGGATCTGGGCACTGCTCATTTCTCAATTGTCGTTCGAGCCAGTGCTTCTATCTAGCAGATTTGATAACCATGTTTTGGTTTTTCCGCTTCGTGGATTTGATCATCGCTCTTCGCATTGTCTTTTTGGAAGTTTTTATTCTCCATTACCAGCGGTTCGTTTCTTCTTATCTTCTCTTAAGCTTTTATTATCCTTTTTGGCAATGGAAGAGTGAGCGGAACGAGTTGTACATATAGTTACTTAATTTATATGTTGTTTATGTTGGGTTTGTTTTATGTGCTTTCTTTCTTCTACTCCTCTTCTCTTCTTTTTCTGCTTTATGCACTAGTGGCTCTTCACTGAGATCTCTGAGTAGTGGCTGATCTGGTCTAGTTGATTTAGTTCCTGGTCCGATTTAATTCAGTGCCTCTCTTGGGACTGCTGAGTGGTGACTGTCCTAACTCAGCGGTTCGTTTTTTCTTATCTTCTCTTAAGCAATGGAATTCAGTGCCTCTCTTGTGTTTTTAGTTTGTTTCCATTACCAGCGGTTTGTTTTTTCTTATCTTCTCTTGAGCAATGGAAGAGTGAGTGGAACAAGTTATACATATAGTTACTTACTTTTTATGTTGTTTATGTTGGGTTTGTTTTATGTGCTTTCTTTCTACTACTCTTCTTCTCTCCTTTTTCTACTTTATGCGCTAGTGGCTCTTCAGTAAGACCTCTGAGTGGTGGCTGTTTTGGTCTAGTTGATTTAGTTCCTGGTCCGATTTAATTCAGTGCCTCTCTTGGGACTGTTGAGTGGTGGCTGTCCTAATCCGGTTGATTCAGTTCCCGGTCTGATATCATTCAGTACCTTCTACGATAAAGCCTGTTAGCAGAACAACTATGCACACAGAAAAAACCACCACTAGACTCCTATCATTTTTATAAAGCAAAGATGACTAGAATTGTGTCCGTAAGATACACATAGCACTGTTTGTTTTTAGTTTGTCTACATACCGATTATTATAAACAAAATCATAATTATTGTTCCACATGATATTACGTACCACTGTGTGTCCGTAAGATACACATAGCACTGTGTGTTTTTAGTTTGTTTACATACCGATTATTATGAACAAAATCATAATTATTGTCCTACATGATATTACGTACCACTGGTATCTACTTGTAATGTTTTCTTTTTAAGTAGTACATTTTAATACATGTGTTTGCTGATATATCTAAAAAATGACTTGAGTATACTTGATACTATTCTGCCCAGAGATGATACCTCATACATTACATAAAAGTTTAGATGGATTTTTGCTTGAGTTTAATTTTCTTTCCGAGTGTGTGAGCCTAATTAATTAAATTTTCCTCCTGCGATGCAAGTAATCTAAAAAGTAGTAAAAAATATAAAAGATGTCAAATTTGATCTTCAAGTACGTATGTACATTCTCATATGGAGACCACCTTCAATGAATCATTTGTTTCAACTTGGAAAATTGAGAAAATGGATCCATATATATCACAGATCGATCCATAATATGCATATTAGCATTTAAGAAAGAAAAATAAATAAATAAATCCATCGCATAAAATTCAAGTACATTTTAGTTCTATAGGATCATATATACTACTGCTTCCTTGAGAGCAAAGTCACTGATTTGCATTCGAAGGCATTACTGAGAGCATGTAATTAAAAAGTTACAAATCAGTTAAGAAAAACTTTACAAATAAAAGGACTTGAGTGATGTGGGATATAACAATGGTACGTACA
Organism: Carex pumila; assembly: GCA_033356055.1. NCBI lineage: Eukaryota > Viridiplantae > Streptophyta > Magnoliopsida > Poales > Cyperaceae > Carex > Carex pumila. The sequence continues at coordinate 454,412 of JARJHM010000081.1, read as the reverse complement.
GACGTTACGTATACAACACCTCTTCAATTACCAGTCTGGGAGGTAATTTTGTTAACTTGTACTTTCAACTTCACTAAATGCATGGCAGCCTCTTCAATAATTAGTCAGTTCTAATTAATGTGTTGATTTCCCTAATAATAAAGTAAAAATTTCATAGAGTTTTGGACTACTCGATTCAACAGTTCTTAATTACTAACAAACAAGGTGGTGAATTGCTACTGGTCCCCTTTCCCCTTGCGTTTCTATTTAAATGTCATAATTAATTAATTAACAGGCGCCATGTAGTTCTTGCAAACAAAATTTCCCCAATTGTCCTTATTGGTCATGCACTGTGTGAGCCAAAATAGCTCTATCAAAATAATATAAGATAATTATTGATAAAATGTATGGAAATTTTTTATCTCATTGAAAGAATTGAAAACAAATTAATATCATTTCTTCTGGACGATTCTAATAAAAAAGAGAGTATTAACTGCAAAAGTTTAAATTCATTTTCATTTTTTCAATTTCTCAATTCTAATCACTTCTTTTCTTGTTCGGTGGAAATATAACTTGTTTTCTACTCTATTTCTATATTCTATTTTTGCCGAACAAACCCTTTAAGATCCAAGAGTATCACTCAAGTAACCATAGAAAATCGTCTAGAGGAGCTGAAAAAGTTTTCGATTGCTTTTGCGAGGTCAAAATCTAAAGAGAACCCATTTTTACCTTATATTATTTTCAAATAATTTCTATTAATAAAAATTATGTTCCAAATAGCCTGTTAATAGTAATAATTAAAGAAGTTGAGGTACTTGACGATAGTAAAGTTTTTTTTTTTTTTTTTTCTATAGTTTGATTGGATGTCATGTATATTTGACAAAACAGTAAAATACCAACTTTGCTTTCTTTTTAGGGGTGCAAACGGATCGGATAGTGGTAAAACCATATCCGTATCCGATTTTAATTTTCGGATACGGATACGGATTGGATATTAGACGGATATTTACGGATATGGATCGGATAGCAGATATCCGTAGATATATACATAAATATTTTCATAATTTATGGTAAACTATATGGTATATATTTACTATTCGGATACGGATAATTAAAATTCAAAACCATATCCGTATCCGTATCCGCACAGATATTCGGATATCGGATATCTGTATTTAATTTTCGGATACGGATGCGGATACGGTCGGATAATATCCAACCCGTTTGCACCCCTACTTCTTTTCCAAGATGAAATGAGGGAATTTCTTTTTTACACTAGCAAAGTGAAGACTTCATAGCATGATAACAATGTTCGCGAGTTATTCGCGAATATTTCGGAAACGGGCACTCAGCGAATCAAACAACGTATAGAATGGAAATTCGCATATTTAACGATTTATTGACGAATTATTCGCGCATTTTACGAATTTTCCATTTAAATTGCGTTTTGTTCGAATGATTCGTCGCTCCTTGCGTTTTATTAAAACTCTCAGACTTTTTTTCTTTTGATAAACTACTTAAGAAATATTACAAGAGTTGCCACTAATAGTTGCTTATATCAGTTACCCATGTGCGCTGTGTCAGATGAAAGTTTTTTGTTTTTTTTTGTTTTGAGTCATGCGTAAGCCAGTATGCCTCTACAGAGTTGTTCTCTATAAGCAAATCACGTGGACAATTATATCAGATAAACAATGAAGAAAATAGTGTGAAGGAAGAGCTAGGTACGTTCAGTCAGAAGATCAGTGAGAAATAAAGGAAATCAGTGATGTTTGTTTGGTATTCATTAATTTGTACAACAGAACAGAGTCTGAAGTGAAAAGGAACCGTACCGTCTGCCACAGTCAGAGGTTATTAAACATACAGGTTACCGTCAAACGATTAATCGTAGATAATCAACTATAATCAGAAATAATTGGCCGATTATTTAGAAAAATCCGTAACGATTTGGTTACCGCTAACGACTAATTGGCCGATTAATCGGCTTTTTACAATAATGATTATAAAAGCATGCAGGAGTCTTGGAAATCAACGTACCGACTGGATTTATTAGTAATCAGAAATTAGCAGAGAGTAGTATATATACTGTCATAACTGCAAAGTATCAATGCTAAATAATCATTATCATATATTCAAGAGTTCATAAATAAACCGTATATATATATAGTATTCACCGAATCAATTTTCAATTTAAAAATTAGTTAAGACCGGACCGGCCATCCGGTCTTGATTTGTTTAGAATTTTTGAGATCTTCTGTGACGCCTGAATCGTAATGCAATTCTAACGGTCAAAACCGATTAAAATTTTGGGAGACTGGAGGGCTTCTCCGGTCTTGAGTAAAGAAAAATTTTAAGACCGGAGCGCTCCTCCGATTCTTCTGATTTTTGAAAAAAAAAAAACAATCATGCAAAATCAGTAAAAAATATTTTCTTAATTATGATTTATCAAAAAAATCCGTATATATCTACTATTCGAATGATTCATCGCTCCTTGCGTTTTATTAAAACTCTCAGACTTTTTTTTTTTTGATAAACTACCCTTTTGGTTTAAGAAATATTACAAGAGTTGCCACTAATAGTTGCTTTTATCAGTTACCCATGTGCGCTGTGTCAGATGAAAGTTTTTTGTTTTTTTTGTTTTGAGTCATGCGTAAGCCAGTATGCCTCTACAGAGTTGTTCTCTATAAGCAAATCATGTGGACAATTATATCAGATAAACAATGAAGAAAATAGTGTGAAGAAAGAGCTAGGTACGTTCAGTCAGAAGATCAGTGAGAAATAAAGGAAATCAGTGATGTTTGTTTGGTATTCATTAATTTGTACAACAGAACAGAGTCTGAAGTGAATAGGAACCGTACCGTCTGCCACAGTCAGAGGTTGTTACAATATTTGTTTGGTAGTGACATTTGTCTTTGGTGCATGGTTTCACTTGTACAACTGAGCCACTTGACCATTGCGAATCAGCAAGAATTCTATCTCTTGGCGCTGGTCCTCGATCAGATGGTACTTAATTTCTCATCCAAATTAATCGTGCTAATTATATATATATATATATTATCACAGCTCATAATAACTATATATGAAGAGAGGATTCTTGGTCTTGCTCCAGAGACCCAGGGTCGTCGTACGACTCATGTTCATTTGAACTATATTTTTTCAAAACAAAACTATCAATACGATTGAACATGTATTTAATTTGTATTAGAAATAATGCTGTAGGTAGAATAATTACACGTGTGATCAACAATTAAAAGACAAAGTGGCCATCCTCAAGAAAATGGAGCGAAATCTGACCGTTCATCTCGGAAATATGTCTACGTACTCAGGGGCGGAGCCAGACTTTCTGACTATGGGGGTCAATCGTGAATGGGGGTCAATCATATAAAAATTTTATGCTGAAAATGGGGGTCAATTTACCGTAATCATAGCAATTTACTCTAAATTATATAGAAAACTGTGCATAAATACAAAATTTTTGAAAAAAAATGGGGGTCAATTGACCCCCATTAACCCTTACTCCCTCCGCCTCTGTCCGTACTCGGTACTTCTTAATAATGAGAACACAGCTCTCTTGTGCTTGCATTGTGGGACTTATATGTACTACAATATTATGTACCAAAAGATATGCTACCTGCTACCAGAGTAAATTTGAACGCTAATAAAGACAAAATTCATATAAAACCATAAATGAATAACCTAGCTAAGCAATTATATATAATAATAAAGTAACTTACATTAAAAGATAATTAAAAATAAATAACTTAAATAAATATCATTTGCTCTCTGTGTTTGTATATTACACATGACAAACTTGAAATGTCCAAAAAATCAAAAAGACAAACTTGAATCTCACCATTTAAAGTTAAACCATGTATATGTAACACAAGATGACAATATATCTTTCCAAAGGCAGAGACGATTCCCATCTTTTTCACAGGATAAATTAAATGATAAAGCTCCAAAACCAAAAAGATAGGTAGAAAATCAATACCTATCTAAAAAAATAGTAAAAAAATTTCAAAAAATATAAAATTTGGTCGCCAAATACAATCATCTTTTAAGGGTAAGACTACGGTGCTATGGGTTGCATAGAGGACTACGGTGCTACGGCTTAATATTCAAGTTTTAAAATTCTAACGGTCGATCCGAACCGTTCATCTTGTTCTCCATATTAATATGTGTTTCGAGACCAAATTTTATATTTTTTGTAATTTTTTTACTATTTTTTTAGATAGGTAGAAAATCAGTTGATCTAAAAAATTCTGCACCATTCAGATATTTGATTTTCTACCTATCTAAAAAAATAATAAAAAATTTCCAAAAAAATATAAAATTTGGTCTCCAAACACATATTAATATGAAGAACAAGATGAACAGTTCGGATGAACTGTTAAGATTTTGAAAACTCAAATATTAAACCGTACCGTAACCCTCTATGCAACTCATAGCAGCGTAGCCTAATTACCTCACCTTTAATGTACGAAAGATACATTGTACTCGCCAACAGGCTTTAAACCAAAAGAAAAGATACATTGTACGTACTAGGATATGCATGTATTGATTTGCATTTACGAAAAAATATGCTACCAGCTACCAAAATATTTTTGAACGCCAATAGAGACAGAATTGACATAAAACCATAAATGAGTGACCTAAGCAATTATATATATAATAAAGTAACTTACATTAAAAAAGATTAAAAATAAATTGACAGATATACATAAAATCTTTCAATAATCAGATATAAATTAAATGAAACATTAAATATGTCTAAGTCTTAAAAAAAAAAAAGAGAAAGAGTTCAAGATGAAGTTGTTTAACGACCGAAAAATTAATATTTCTGTCGGTCTCTAATTTTTTTTTTTTTAAGAAACTTGACAGGAACTGTCAAGAGTTCTTGTATTAATAAATAGTAACTGTTACAAATGTAATAAAGGAATTACAATACTGTCAAAAACAAAAAACAATAAACAGATAAAAACAACAAAAATATATAGCTAGCTACATCACAAAATCTGCATAGCCCTAACTTTGCAAACCAGCGTTGCTCCCATACTGATTGTGTTGGAGCTGAATGTCATCAGCTTATACCGATGATGTATGGGTACAAATTTTCTATCGAGGCAATAGCAGTGACGTAGCTAGGATTTGAGTTAGGGGTGGGCAGAAATCGGGTTAAAATATTTTTTTTTAATGGGTTTGGATTTGAATCACCTCGATAATTCTCTTCCCATCTCCGCCCTGTTGGATTTAGAGACGTCTAATTACAATAATTAAGTTAGACATACGTGCATTATGATTATGATATCAAATACTGTCGCAAGTTTACATTTATGTAATGATTAAAATATGCCAAAACAATGTGATTAATTAAGTCATGGCATTATACGTATTTCACTAAGGCTTTGGATATTAATACATATAGAATAATGTTAATCAATTATAATTGTTAATGGACCGATTATAGTTGATTAAAATAATAGCAGTGATAAATTTAGGCAAACTTGTCTCACAAGTTTTGCACTACTATAAAAGGGCTGGGTCTCCATAACCTTAAACTCATCATGATCATTTTCCATCGTCTTGCTCCATAAAATACCAGATATTCTGTCTTCAATTCGTGAGACAGAAACAAGTAAGAGAGAGTTCAAGAGTTGTGGAAGGACTTGCTAGCCAAGTAATTTTGTAGGTTGAGCGTGCGAGCAAGTCAATCAAGCCATCTACATCGATTCCTTCGATATTGCTTGAGAGGCAATAGACGGAAGGCCATAAAGATGGAAAGTAAGTAGTTTCCACTATGCTTATTTAATTCTTACATAGATCTAAGTTAAGGTTTTAAGTAAATTAGAAAAACCTGACCAAAGGGCCAACACGCCCATCTACCAAATTGTATCTCTGTCAATTGAATCGGTTGTAACTAATTGATACCAAAACTACTAAAACAATTACTTGTAATTTCTGAAACAATTAGTATTAACTAAGTGGAGGGGAATCGCTACTCCGAATTGAACCAAGATTTAAAAATACCCTTCTTTCCTAATTAGATTAAACGACTCACAAACCATCTTTGAAATATGAACTAAAACAATCGCTACTCCGAATTAAATCTAGAGGTAGGCAAGACCCATTGAAGACACTGTGGCTCTGCCACTGGGCGATAGGCAACGGTTCGGATCCGATGGCGGATAACAATTTCAACCAATAGCAAAGTGTTTTTCTAAATTTCGGTCCTTGTTGAGAGAGAGTGGTTGGCCCATAATTGGTGTAATTAATCTCCTGCATATTGGCATTCTCTTTTTCAGCCGAGCTTTGAAAGCCTTTTTCTAGTTTAATTTTGTGTCTAAATGGATGTGGAGAGAGATTGCCAATGCCACATATAACAGATGGCATGAATTAGTATCGTCTGAGGTATCTCAAACTTTGCGTGACTTTATGCATGGGGATGGGTCATGTGCCTTTGGGTTACGTGGTCTGCACAATATGTTTTTTCACAGGTCTTCTTTTTCTATTTGAGTGTATAAACTATAAAGTGTTGTGTTTGATTGTTAAAAGAGAAATTAGTAAACATCTGTTTTTGCCATGACTGGTATGTGGAGAGTGTACTACAATGTATTGATTTGCCTATACCAAAAGATATTATGCTACCTGCTACAAAAAAAATTTGAACGCCAATACTAATAGCTAGGGACAAAATTGATATAAATTAAAACCCATAAATGAGTGACCTAAGCAATTATATATATAATTAATAAAGTAACTTACATTAAAAGATGATTAAAAATAAAATTAATATATATACATAAAACCTTTCAATAATCAGATATAAATTAATTAAATGAAACACTAAATAGGTTAAGTCTTAAAAAAAGAAGAAAAAAAAAATAGTTGAAGATGAAGTTGTTTAAAGGAAAACCCAAACCAATTCTCACGTGATTGATGGTTTTCTTATGAAACTTGGAATTCATAAATTCTATGAACAATTAATTAGTTAACCTTAATTGGTGTCAGGTGGGAATGGGGAACTAGAAACTAAAGAGAAACTTCAAAAGGGAGGAAATTAAACTGGAAAAGGTTAATTATCAAGCCTTTTGAAGTCAGGACACCGTTACGTTTCACTAGTCTATATATTGAGTCCAATCCCACTCCTCACTCCTCACTCCTCACTCCTCACTCCTCATTCCTTGATTACATAGCTCACTATTCCTCATTATTCATCCATTTAATGGCCAATGAAAATGAACAGCAACTGCTTGCGTTAACCCAACCTGCTTCCATTTTAAATAATCTGAACACCTTCAATCATCATGGCGCTCACCTCAACGAAGATATACAAGCCTCCATAACCGTACTCCTCCACAAGATGCACGCACCTAATTATAACAGACCCATTACAGAGGTTCGTGAAGCTTGTACTGACTTCATGACCAATATTAACAATATACCAGAACCACTACAGCATAGTGGTATAATATCAGGTAACTATTTTTTTTTTTTTTTGTCTTCTATTATAATCTCAATAAATTAAATTGATTCTATAATTTTTTCTTCCAAAAGTACGTAATAATTTTTTTAATACTGATATGTATGTTTAAATATTGTTTTAGATGAGATCGTGAAAAATTTGCAGCAAGTAGTGTTTGGTGGTGCATCGATTGTCAGAACAATTCTTTTCAAAGATGATGATTGGCCAATAAATAATTCCTTCACATTGGCATTAGAAGATGATCTTAGTCATGAGACTAACTTCGATAACCAATTCATACGCAGCTGCCGCAAACTTACAGTTGTAAGTTTCGTTTTGTTGTCTCTCTTTTCTTCTCTTTTATGTCTCTCTTTTTAATTTGTCTCTCATTTACTTGTTTTTGTTTAAATAGGCTCTATCAGCACTCAATATAAATGGTAAGCGGTTCATCCGGGCAGACCGGCTAATTGACACGTTTTACCCAGGAAGTAGAATAGGTCGAAAACGGAAAGATGAAGATCGGAGAAAAATGTTCTCTAATCTCCACAAGGTAACTGCAGATGAATTATAGTCAGGTGTTGGTATAGTGGTAAAAACATATGTCTCTGATAATTATAACGGGGGGAAGACCCTGATCCATTCAAGGATTGCTATTTCCAAATTTGAACTTTTTAAGTGTATTTGGTGATGGAGTAATGGACTGTATTTTAATTTGAAACAATCATATTTGTAATATTTATTTGGTACTGTAGGTTTTGTAAGACTAATTAATTATTCGGTGTTGTATTAATCTGGATGGAGCAATGGACTGTAATTTGAATTGATGATACTTTTAATTTGAAACATTGTATTTGTAATAATTATTTGCTACTGTAGGGGTTTTGTAACATTAATTATTATTTGTACTAAGTCTTAGATTTTTTTTTTTTTATTACTATTTTTAGATGGGTAGAAAATCACTTGAATTTTCTACCTATCTGAAAATAATAATAAAATTGAGATCGCGAGTTCGTACAGAGAGGAGACCACAGTCCTAGAGTCAGAGAGGATCAGAATTCAGAGGAGATCGTGTCAACCTTAGGTTTGATGCTTGAATTGAATTTCTGGTTGAATTGACTATCTTGCGTAATCCATTTATAAAAGTATTCTAAGTCACGACCACAGACTCACACCCTTTAGACAATTTCATCTTGAACTAGTGCTTGAATCGCGCCAGTGTTCTCAATTTCATCTTTCTTTCACAGCCCTCAAATAAGGGTGTTATTCACGATATCAAGCTGATGCTTTTTAGAAATCATGTCATATAGAAAATCCATTGCCCTTTTGCGATGAGCTCGTTGACAGATAGGATAACTAAGTGGGCTGATTGGTCATATGAGCTTTTTTTATTCAAAGTATGTAGAAATAATTTCATTCATAAATCAAAATTTCACTACAAGAAAGGTAATTGGGCAACAGTATACCAGTTTCCTGTTTGCCACTATTTTACTGCAACAGAAAAGAGATTAAACTGGCAAAATAAAAACTGCTTAGAAATTAACCCCTATTTTGTTTAGCCTAAGGTGATTTAAAATTGGATTGGATTGATTAAAGCATCTACTCATCTCTGAAGAAGCGCGCTCATCCAGAGATCTTCCATTTCTATCTCTTGCGAGAAGAAATCAGTTAGCATATCCGATTAGTTAATGGGTTTGAACCCGATTAAATAATTTGAATCCGATTAGTGCCCTACTTTGACAGAAATTCTAGATCCACCCCTCGGTACTAAGGTATTGTATATGTAACGTCTGTACCATTTGTTATATTATATCCCATATCACTCAAGTCCTTTTATTTGTCAAGTTTTTCTTAATTGATTTGTAACTTCTTAATTACATGCTCTCAGTAATGCCTTCGAATGCAAATCAATGACTTTGCTCTCAAGGAAGCAGTAGTATGATCCTATAGAACTAAAATGTACTTGAATTTGATGCGATGGATTTATTTATTTATTTTTCCTTCTTAAATGCTAATTTTCTAAAAGTGAAAGAAGGAGGGTCCGGTAATTTGCATATTATGGATCGACCTGTGCTGTAAATCCATTTCTCAATTTTCCAAGTTGAAACAACTGATCTGAACCGTTGAAGGTGGTCTCCATATGAGAATGTACTTGAAGACCAAATTTGACATTTTTTAGATTTTTTTTTTTACTACTTTTTAGATTACTTGCATCGCAGGAGGAAAATTTAATTAGGCTCACACACTCGGAAAGAAAATTAAACCCAAGCAAAAATCCATCTAAAATTTATGTAATGTATGAGGTATCATCACTGGGCAGAATAGTATCGAGTATACTAAAGTCATTTTTTAGATATATCAGCAAACAGATGTATTAAATTGTAGTACTTAAAAAGAAAACATTACAAGCAGATACTAGTGGTAATATCATGTGAAACAATAATTATGATTTTGTTGGTAATAATCGGTAAAGCAACTTCTGTCAGCTCTTCACCACAGCGCGCAGTGTTGTTTGAAGAGAAATATCCCTTTTACCACAGTAATGAAATAGAGAAATTGACATGAGGGCAATAGCTAATTGTTGATTAAATTGGTGCCTAATTACCTTTGTAATAGTTGGCGAGAAGCATAGGACTGTCGCAACGGAGGATTTATGCCAAACAACAATGGAAACTGCACCTCTACTTTTGGAGACGCTGCTGTGTAAATGTATTCCTATTAAACCTCGAAATTGGGAAAATGCAAAAATTACAAATTCGTCAAACATCTCCAAGTGCAATTTTTTTTTTTTTTTTTTTTTGAGAAACTTGATAGATGCAATCAGAGAGATTCCTACTGAATTGTCACTTGCGCAAAATTTATGAAGTGCGATGATTAAGCTATTCTTCCTAAATTTGATCCGGGCTGGGCCGGATTTAGCTGTTTAAGGGTGAAGTTTGAAATAAAACCATTTGAGCCCAGAGCCCTCTTTTTAAACCTCTCCATGGTTTGAGAGCACAGCAGGCATAGAGCCCAACGTTTCTCCAAATCCGATTATATTCCCAATTCAATTTATAAGAATGGGACAATAAATGTTTGTCGTATCAAAACAATAAATGGGATAATTTTTTTTTTCAAACATTTACTATTGCTAAAATTTCTTTTCATTTCATTACAAAAAAAAAACAATGCAAAATTGACGATTAATTTAATAGAGAATTTGGCAAGTATAACATCAGTGTCATTTCAACCTATATAACACCAACTTTAAAACCTATCAAATCAACTTCAAATGGTGAATCCAAACCGTTCAAACCGATCTACTTCATTAGTTGTTCATTTACATGCAAAATTTATAACTTCATTAGTCTTAAGTCAAACAGTCAAATGTGTGAGTTTTTAAGTTAATTTTAATACATCCATTTTTCAATATTTTTACTGCTTGATTTGATACTAAAATAACTCGAAAATATAAAAAAAAAATTGTATGTAAATGCATCATTCATAATGTAAATCGGTTTTAACTGTTTGAATTAGTTGTTCGAAGTCGATTTGATAGGTTTTAGAGTTGATGTTATATAGGCTGAAATGACACTGATATTATACTAGCCAAACTCTTTAATAGATCATACTCTTTCTTATAGTTTCTTCTTAATTTATGATCCTGGAATTTATCTCTAACGTATCAGTAATTTTCGGTCTTTTTTTTTCATAATTATAAAAAAATCTGAGCCCACCAAACTGAATTTTTATTTTTTGGCAGTAAAATGGTAGGTGATTTTATTAATTTAAAGAGTTAAAAACCAGTTGTTACATAAGATTAGACAAAAAAATATCTTAAAAAATACTCAGCTATAAACAAGCTAAAAACACACAGTGGTATGTGCATCAATCATTTGGATACAATTGTAATTGCTTGATGGAAATGATAGGAGTCTATTAATAGTTTCCTCTGTGTGCATAGTTGTTCTACTGGCAGACTTCATCATAGAAGACATTGAATCAAAATCAAACTAGAAAACTGAATCAACTGGGTTAGGACAGTCACCACTCAAAAGTTCTAAAAAAAAATGAATTAAACTGAACTAAGAACTGAGCTCACCAAACTGAATTTTTTTTTTCTTTCGCTGAAGGCCCTTGACACCGCTGTTAATTTTTTCACAAAAAAAAAATGCTATAAATCTTAAACTTAAAAGTAAGAATTTTTGCAGCATTATATATATAGTCCTCTCGTTGGACCTTTCCGCAATTTTCCTTGTTATATTTCAGTTAGTTTTTAAATTTTAATGTTAGTATTAATTCCTTGAAACATATGGAATATTCCACGTCATGGAAGATTGATGAATTAATTAATGCAACTGGCTACCAAACAATATGCTCTTTAAGCCTATGACCCAATCAAGCAACATGTTTTGTATGTTTTGTAGAGTATTTATGTTAATATAATAAAACATTAAAAAGGTATCATATGTTGATGATATGGCGTTGCCACTTGCCACGCGTGTATTTACAAAAATAAAATAAATGATCATTGGAATTTTTTTTTCTCCATCTCATATTTAGCACTCTTTATTTGCACTTGAGAAGTGTTTATATTTTTTATAGGTTAGATATATAGATTGTTTATAAAAAATGTAACTTGGAAATTAATTGGTAATCTATTGACCACCTTAAAAATATGATACAATATTATATTATTGGCACTTGATCGAGGGCCCAATGATTCTCAAACCACATAAAGTTTCGTATACAAACTATCTAAACTATAGAAAATATATCAATATTTATTTTGATAAATATTTTTGGTTGTCACGGTTCTCATTATCAATATATGAAGAGGAGAAATTCACTTACATTTTTTTTATGACACCGGATTACATTTTATATTTTTAAAGTTCAAACAGTCAATACAAACTGTTCAACATGATTGATATATTAAAATGTGCTTGCATATCAAAATTTATATTTTTTTTTGAATTTTTTTACTATTTATTAAGAGGGGTACAAAATTTCAATAGTCTGAAAACAACGATTTTGTAAAATACTTAATAAATAGTAAAAAAAATTTAAAAATATATAATTTGATATGCAAGTACATTTTAATATATCTATCATGTTGAACGATTTGAATCGATTGTTTGGACTTTGAAAATTTTGAAAATTTAGATGTAATTTGGGATTACCAAAAAAAGGGTGTAAATGGATCCCTCATCATATATCAATTTCCTTTTTTCTCTATACAAAAATAAATATCCTAACCTTTTTCAAGTGCATAAATAAGATGACATGCAATTTTTTTTATTTTTTTTTGCAATTATCTTTTTCGAAGGACAATAAAGAAAAAAAAATAGATGATGTGTGTCATTCTTAAAAGCAAAATTAACTTAACAAAATTGAAAAATTAGACCACATTGTGTTCGCCCTCAGCACCAATTTTTTCAGAGTACTTGAAATATTAAATGTTAAAATGTTACTAGTGGTGTATTAATTTGGCCGTAAAGCATTTGACCTAATGAGTAGAACTAGGGTGTTCTTAAGCTCTCCGAAGTGTTTGGTGACCTTAAATTTAAAACTCATCAAATCGGTTTCAAATAACGAATCCGAACCGTTGAAATTCACCTATCTTACGTGTGGTGCGTCTACATGTGAAATTTTTAAACATTCGAATTAGTTTAGTATAAAGTTAATCGGTCAAAATTAGAAGATTAATAAATTAATTTTAGTGCATTCATTTTTTGAACGTTTTTTGACAACTTGACTTTATACTAAATTAATTGGAATTTTTAAAATTTTCATATGTAGACTCATCACTCATAAGGTAGACGGGTTTCAACGGTTCGGATTCGTCATTTGAAACATATTTAATAAATTTTGGAGATAAGCTCACCAAACACTTTGTGTTTGATGAGCTTAAAAATATCCTAATTCTACTCTATATCAATGTTTCCAATATTCTCTAACAGAAAATTATAATATTATTAAATCTTAAACTACGTACGTCATGAGCATTACCAAAAAATGAAGATTTTGTCAATTGTATTGAAGCAGGCGAATTAGATGTACAAACGTTTGTAATACATGAATCATTCATGATGTAAAATAAGATCGACAATCCCATCATATTTGTTAATTGAGGCCTCGTTTTAGAATATTGATTTAATAAAGTTGTGTTAACAGGAATACCAAAAACTCGCAAATTAATTAATAGTGAATCAAAGATTTTTCTTGAAAGTTAATGTTTTCTATTGCCATATGACAACTAATGATAGTGGTAACATTAAGAAATTTGCATACATAATATATATTAAAGTGGTTACATTACATACATATAATATATATATATATCGTTTCCACTAAATTAGGCCTAACGCCTAGCTAGGGGCTGGATCAAGCTGCAATGCTGCATGCAGCGCACTAATTTGAGTTTGTGTTGTTTCCATTATATATATAATTCTGTTTAGAGAATATCAGCTATTGCAGTTGCATGAGAAAGAACAACTAATATATTAAAAATCTAGAAAATAATTGAAATTTTGACAGGGCATTGTCAAGGAAGGAGAATAATTAAATGATGTGAAGAAAATCATGGTTTCTAAAAATGCCTATTGATACATAATTTTTTTCTTTTCAAATAAAGTTGGAATTAAGCTACTCAAATATTTTAATATTTACAAGGGTTCCTTATCCCAAACTTATTCTATTTACAATTTTAAAATATCAAAATTACAGAGTTATCAGTTTTCTGAAAAAAAAAAAATCAAAAGTTATCAGAAATGTAAGCATTGTCTGTTCATTCGAGCGGCACACATGCACTGTCTGCCTGTGCCACTCCTAGTTGGTGTGCAAATGATACCTGTATTTCAAGTAAGGAATATTTTTTAAAACTAGTGTAGAAAGTATGGACGCGTCATTGATATTTTTACAATGATACATCAATAGATCACTATCGGGATTAACCAGAATATAAAACACTGGTGCATCATTGATGCATTGTTTTTAAAAACTTTAAACAATCATAACTTTTGGTAGGAAATTCCAATTTCAGTGTATGACCGTAATTCAGAAAACTTGTGAAGAGATATAAAAACATCTTGTGCTCAATACAGTTGAGAAGTCATCTAGTTAAAATTTCACAACTGCATCGTTTAGTGTCTCACAATTTCAGTTAAAATTTTTTATCATCGATAGTCATATGTATTTTTCTTTTATTTCAAAAAGAAACGAGCTGTTTTATGGAAATTAATTTGATAATAATCAAAATTTTAAAATTGAGTATAAATATTTCATTTTTTTGTTTAATTTCCTATTGTTTGCGCACTAACCAGGGGTGTGCAGGCATTATTTGTGTGTCACTCTTAGAGGGTGCACACACAATGCCTGCATATATGGTAACTTCAATTTTTTTTTTCCAAAGTACCGGTAACTCTGTGATTTTAATATTTTAAGATAGTAAATAAAAAAAAATCATTCTCTGAGTTCTAAATCTACAACTGAAAAGTATATTTTTGTTACTAAACGATTGGTAGATTCCACTGCTGTCTGCTGATACATATTTTGATGGTGGTAGGAGAAGATTAATGGACCTCATACATATAAATTGCTTATATATGTACATGATCATCACTGGAAAGAGACGAGAAATATGACTTCTTTTCGTGAACTCAATTCTAAAATCTATCAAATTCGTTTCAAACACACTGCTCTGGAGATTATCAAGTGGTTAGGCAACAATTAGAATGTGTTCATATGTAATGGTGGGCATAGGATAGCTATATGCACATAATTAGTAGAGGTCGTTAGTTGAGTGACAGTGTTCTATGCCATATATAAATTGTAACCTCTTTTTTTAATCAATATATATATTGACGGAAAATTACCGTCAACCATTAACAAAACAAAACAAAAAATCGTTTCAAACGATGAATTTGAAAAGTTGAAATTCATCTAATTTACGAATGATGTTTATACATAATAAAATTTTAAACTTTTGAATTAATTTAGTATAAAGTCAAACTGTCAATATTTGAAAGTTTATAAATTAATTTTAATATATTTATTTCTTGAATGTTTTTTGACCGAAATTTTTATTAATACCCAAAAATTCTATCAAATTACTGAATCTATCCAATTTTGAGCAGAATCTTGAATAATGCCCTGTTTGGTCAATAAATAACCGGACTAATTGATTTTGTCCGGTTAGTAACTAACCGGACTCAATCTACCCAATTCAAAAATTTTGTCCGGTTATTAAATAACCGGATTGAGTTTTTTTTTTTTTACAAAACAAAAATTCTTTTGTTTTTAAATATTGAAATATTAAAAATGTTGAATATATTTATTTGAAAATAGATGAAATACAATATAATCTGATTTATTAGAAAGACTGCAACAAATAACTCGGATCAACATTTTTCATATCGGATTTTTTGTGGCTGTAAGAAAAATTAATATATTTCTTTATGTGTTATTGAAAAAAAATAAAAATGTTTGGATTCCGAGTTATTGATCCCGGTTCAAAAGTCACTTCTAGGTAAATATAGAAAATATTGTGATCCTTCTAGTACATTTAATTTGTACATTTAATTTCTAAAAAGTTGTGTCTATTTAAAAAAAAACATAAACTTTAAATTATTTAATGATTGTTATTCAAAAAAAATTTATACAACTTTTTAGAAATTAAATGTAATAGAAGGATCACAATATTTTCTATTTTACCTAGAAGTGACTTTTGAACCGCGATCAATAACTCACATTCAAAGCATATTTTTCTTTTCAATAACACATAAAGAAATATATTAATTTTTCTTACAGCCACAAAAAATCCGATATGAAAAATGTTGATCCGAGTTATTTGTTGCAGTATTTCTAATAAATCAGATTATATTGTATTTCATCTATTTTTAAATAAATATATTCAACATTTTTAATATTTCAATATATAAAAAAAAAAAACAAACTCAATCCGGTTATTTAATATCCAGACAAAATTCGACAAAATTCTTGAATTGGGTAGATTGAGTCTGGTTAGTTATTAATCGGACAAAATCAATCAGTTCGGTTATTTATTGATCGAATAGGGCATTATTCGAAATTCTACTCAAAATTGGATAGATACAGTAATTTGATAGAATTTTTGGGTATAAATAAAAATTTCGGGTTTTTTAACCACTTGACTCTATACAATATTAATTTCAATATTTAAAATTTTTGCATGTAGATGCATAACTCGTAAGTTAGATGAATTTCGACGGTTCAGATTCGTTATTCGAAACCAATCCAATTAGTTTTAGAGTTAAGTTCACAAAAAAACTTAATGAACTTAAGAACATCCTAGTTCTACTTCTCAAACTCAACTTATTTATTGCAATCATTAAATTAACTAAGGACAATACTGAAAAAATATATTTTTACATATTTAGATTTATCTTTCTTGGTAGCAAATTTTATACTAATTTTTCGTTTCTTGTCTTTCATATAATTATTTTTAATATACGTATGAACAACCATGCATATATATGTATATAGAGTAAGGCTAGGAAGCTACCGGTAGTTAACACAACTATTTGCTACTCTTTTTTTCAATGTTGGATTAGCTTTAAAATTCGTGCTGGTGATTGACGCTGAGAAAATAATGGAGACAGCACGAATTTTAAAGGTAATCCAACGTTGAAAAAAAGAGTAGCAAATAGTTGTGTTAACTACCGGTAGCTTCCTAGCCTTACTCATATATATATATATATAGAGTTAGGCTATGTTGCATTGTAATGTATAGTATCTTTTGTACATTGGACTATAAAGCACCGGATTCAAAGTCTAAATAACCGATCTAAATCGTTAATCATGTTCTTCATATTAATATGTATTTGGAGACCAAATTTTAAAATTTTTGTAAATTTTTTACTATTTTTTTAGACAAATCTGGACCATAAAAAAACAAAGATTTTCGATAAATCTAAAAAAATAGTAAAAAGTTTCAAAAAAAATGTAAATTTTGGTCTCCAAATACATATTAATTGAAGAACAGGATTAACGGTTTGGATTGGTTATTTGGACTTTGAATCTGGTAATTTATAGTCCAATGTACAAAAGCGGCTATACATTGCAATGCACCATAGCCCAACTCTCTCTCTATATATATAGAGGTTGGCTACTCTACTTACATAAGCATATGAGAGTATATGCTTATAAGTCATTTTTTCATTTTCAAAATCCAAAAAGTCAATCCAAACCGTTAGATGTAATCTCTATATTGAAATGTGCTTGGAGAACAAATTTTATTTTTTTCTGAATTTTTTTACTATTTATTAAGCCACTTTGAAAATCGTTGATCTAAAGTGGCTTTAAAAAACAGTAAAATCAGAAGCCACCGTTGGATTAGCGATTTTCAAAGTGGCTTAATAAATAGTAAAAAAATTCAGAAAAATATAAAATTTGGTCTCCAAGCACATTTCAATATAGAGATCACATCTAACGGTTTGGATTGACTTTTTGGATCTTGCAAACAAAAAAATGACTTATAAGCATATACCCTCATTTGCTTATGTAAGTAGAGTAACCAATCTCTCTCTCTCTCTCTCTCTCTATATATATATATATATATATATATAGAGAGAGAGAGAGAGAGAGTGAGTGAGAGAGAGAGTGACTAATGTGCATTCGAATGTATATGGGCTGAAATACATACGGGTCAAAAATTTGACTTTTCAAAATCCAAACGGTCGATCCGAACCGTTCATCTTGTTCTCCATATTAATATGTGCTTGGAGACCAAATTTTACATTTTTCTGAATTTTTTTACTATTTATTAAGTATTTTACAAAATTGTTGATCTAACGGTGGCTGCTGATTTTACTGTTTTGTTAAGCCACCGTTGGATCAACAATTTTGTAAAATACTTAATAAATAGTAAAAAATTCAGAAAAAAATGTAAAATTTTGTCTCCAAGCACATATTAATATGGAGAACAAGATGAACGGTTCGGATCGACCGTTTGAATTTTGAAAAGTTGAATTTGGACCGTATGTATTTCGGCCCATATACATTCGAATGCACATTAGTCATTATATATATATATGATAAGCGTTTGTACTCCATGCCGTATTTTCATTTTGAAAGTTCAAACGACCGATCCGAACCGTTAGATGTGATCTCCATATTGAAATGTGCTTGGAAACCAAATTTTACATTTTTTGGAATTTTTTTTACTATTTATTAAGCAATTTTTAAAATTGTTGTTTTGCTGTGAATAGTAAAAAACATTAAAAATTTATGGACCATCGGATCAGCGATTTTCAAAATTGCTTAATAAATAGTAAAAAAAAATTCAAAAAATATAAAATTTGGTCTCCAAGCACATTTCAATATGGAAATCATGTTGAGCAGTTCAGATCGGTCGTTTGAATTTTTAAAATAAAAATATAGTGCCATAGAGCACCAACTTATTTTACTCCATGGCTCATCATAACCCATCTCTCTCTCCCTCTATATATATATATATTCTCTCCGTTGATTAAATATTCAAACATATATTCTACAACTATTCCATATGAGTAACTTTAATACACATAACATTTTTTTTTTTTAATCAAACTATAAGCCTCTTAATGTGCAAGAGTATGACCTAAAATATATATAGGAACAATTACACGTTTTGAGACTAAAAAATTCTAAATGTCACCAATGGGAGAAAAAGAAGGTACAACATTAATGCTTGGCAAGTCATGTACAATTAAATTTGTCTAGTTGACTCCAAAGTATGATTAGAAACATTTTGTTATCGTACGTGTTTAAATTTAGCACGGAATAGTGGTAGCAAAGAGCATCGTGGTAACGAGTTCAACTGAAAGTTCGCATCTTTTTTTGTTCAATTGCAACTGAAAGTATCGTGGCAACATGTCACCATGCACCGACCTTATATTGTTGTTAGCTTCTTTTGAAAATATTTTTGTAATACACACATGTGTATAGGAGTTGGATACGGTGCTACGCATAGCATAAAGGATCTTCGTGCAACAGTTTAATATTTGAGTTTTTAAAATCCTAACGGTTGATCCAAACCGTTCAACATGATCTCCATATGTATATGTACTTGCAAACTAAATTTTATATTTTTTAGAAATTTTTTTACTATTTTTTTAGGTAGGTAGAAAATCAATTGATCTGAATTAATTTTCAGATCAAGTGATTTTCTACCTATCTAAAAAAATAGTAAAAAAAATTCTAAAAAATATAAAATTTGATTTGCAAGTATATATATACATATAGAGATCATGTTGAACGGTTCGGATTGACCATTAGAATTTTAAAAACTCAAATATTAAGCTGTTGCACGGAGGCTCTCTATGTTACGTTGTTACGTGTAGCATATTAGCATTTTTTCATATATATATATATATATATATATTGGAATATATTGAGCCACTTTCCAGCTATTAGATTAAAAGAAATGATCATGGTAACCAAAACTAGATCGCCAAGAAGGTTACAAAAGGACGGAATTAACTAAAGGAAAATTAATTTTGACCTCCAAAACTTAAATAAATAAATAAAAAGATTTTGGCCATAGAATTATAATTAAATTGCTAATCATCTCCAGTTAGAATGCAATACACATATTCCTTAGTAACTTCTTGTTATGCTTAACTCTAGGTGTGCACTTTTGTTGAAAATATTTCAATACAACATATTTTTACACAATCATCGATTTTTACTGCAAACTCAATTATGTCAGAATGCACACTTATATATTTCAGAATAAATACTAAATTGAATAATTATTTTTGTCCATCTCAATTTTAAATAATTGTTGATAACTGTCATGCATTTTAATTTTGACCAAACACATTTTGACAATTATCAATTAACTTGAAATGAATATATATATATATATAGAGAGAGAGAGAGATGGGCTACGATGAGTTGCGAAGTAAAGCGACTATTTTACTTCACATAATATTTTCATTTTCAAAGTTCAAATAGCCGATTCGAACCTTCCAACATGATCTCCATATTGAAATGTGCTTGGAGACCAAATTTTACATTTTTAAAAAAATTTTACTATTTATTAAGCTACTTTGAAAATCACCGATCCGGTGATCCAGAAATTTTTACTGTTCACCCAGATTTTCAAAATAGCTTAATAAATAGTAAAAAATTTTCAAAAAATGTAAAATTTAATTTTCAAGTATATTTTATTATGAAGAACATGTTGGAAGGTTCGAATCGGCTATTTGAACTTCGAAAATGAAAATATTATGTGAAGTAAAATAGTCACTTTACTTCGCAACTCACCGTAGCCCATCTCTCTCTATATATATATAGACACACACAACTTGTCTGAAACACAATAATACTTTATTTCTTAAACTTTTTATGTTCATTGTTGAAATGAATAATAGTCTGAACTTAAAATACTTTTATGAACTGAACTGAACTGAACTTTACCTATTATTTTTCATTTTTTTTGTTTGAGATATTGACCAAAAATACGTGGAGAAAATATAAGAGATGAGAACTCTGAAAGTAATTATAATATTTAATTTTTCTTTTTGTGCTTCCCTCAAATGTTTTACTCTTGAGCCATATATGCTTTTGGTGACTTGATTTATTGTGATTCCAGGGAAACCTTTTTTTATAAAGAAAAGAAAAAACAAAAGACAACAATATGAATAATTTTCTTTTAGTTAACAAAGAACACAGGAAAATTATTTTGCTAATTACAAAAATACCTCTGTCTCTGTTATACAAAGGTCAAACAACCATAATCTGACCTCTTCCAGGTTGTTCAGAATATACATAATATATTTCATCATGAAAAGTTGCATCCACAGTAATTTCAATTGGACAATAAAAAAATAAAAACCCATATTGGGTTACAGTTGTTATTCATCATCACCATTATAATTAATATTGCAAGGTCTTTCTCAATTGAAGGTACCAACCATGCATATTAAAATTAAAAGAATAATTAACAAGACCTGTCTGCCTGTCTATATATACTTACAACCACAACTTGATATATTTGTCAAGTACTATAATTCTGACGATGCCACTTCTTGAATTCGTCTAACAGAGCTCTTTCTCAACATTTGTAAGTATAAATTCTGTAATCTCTTTTAATTCAATGCCGTGATTTGGTTTTATGACAAGTACATGCAATGCTAGAGTTAATTTCCGGGAAAGATGTTAACAGAGCAAATTTAGTTTCCTGCAGCGCGTGAACCATATGCAGTGCTGTTTTGATTCTATAGTCCTTGAGCTGCATGAAGCCAAGACTACTCTGTTAAAGTCTTTACCCTTCTTTTTTATTGTGCGTTTGGTACCTCTATTGTAACCGGAATTTTATTTTATTCTATATATTTATCCAATTAGTTCCTTTTGAAATTAATTTACATCCCGTACGTGTTATTGATTCCGTTACACAATTGACCGTTCTCTCTCTTATAATTCTATGGGGATAATAAAATTAATGGTAGTGGTATTCTTCTAAGTCTCTCTTCCTCTAAATCCTAATATGCCTCTCAACTTGCACCTCTGAAGACACCCAGTAATCAAATCAAGAACTTCCATGTTCAATTCAATATATAATTTCTACGTGTGATCAATTTGAGCTAGATTATTATCTCAGATAACCAATAGTAGTTGCGAACTTACGTTGATTGAGTAACTGTTCTTCATGTGTAGATCAATCCCGGCCAAATTATGGAGCGGAACTCGGAAGCAAGGAGTGAGGGGGGCTATCCATCGAGTTATGCAGCCCGGCGTAATCACACAGGAGGCCTCCCATTGACTATGCCGGCCTCTATGGATGATATTTCACGGCTCGAGGGCGAGTACCTCCCCAACACACGTGCACCAATCACTGATGTTGAGGAGTTACATGCCAGGAGAACAGAGACAAGCCATGCAACAGAGATGTCGCCAAATGACGAGAGGTCAAAGCCCCGATCGCACAGTGGGGATTGGGATGCAGATTCATATTTGTCGACTGGAGGTTTCAGGAGGAATTCCAATGGCTATGGAAATGCCAGCGTGCTGCCAGAGGACAGCCCTTTTGCCGAAGGGGCGACCTATGGAGGTGGTCCTCCTGGTGGGAGTATCGATGGTACTAGCGATTATAGTGCAGATACACGGCTCACCGGCAAGACATGGAGGCCTCTCAGTCGCAAAATAAGCGTTCCTTCAGCTATTTTGAGTCCATACAGGTATATTGATAGTCGAATTATATCCTTTTTCTAGTGATTTTGCTGTCATTTGTGTTGATGCATGACTATTGCAACCACTTCTTGATTTTTTTTTTTAGTTTTACAATTTTCATATTGAATCACCAAATTCGGAAAAATAATAATACCTAAGATTCAATTCGAGAATATTTGTAAAGTGTTTGAAGAGTTATTTTAATTATGTAATTGAAAGTTATTCGGTGAAAATTGATTGACTTTTACTTATTGTGCTTTCAGATTATTCGTGGTTCTTCGTCTAGCTGCGCTTATCCTCTTCCTCATGTGGCGAATTATCCACGTCAACCACGACGCTGTCTGGTTGTGGGGTATGTCAGTTGTGTGTGAGATTTGGTTCGCCATTTCTTGGTTACTTGACCAGTTGCCGAAACTATCTCCGATTGATCGAGCAACCAATCTTGTTGTTCTGAAGGAGAAATTTGAAACCAAGAGTGAAAAAAACCCCAAGGGCATATCAGACCTTCCCGGCATAGATGTATATGTATCTACCGCCGACCCAGATAAAGAACCCGTACTTGTCACTGCAAATACCATTCTTTCAATCCTTGCTGCCGATTATCCAGTAGAGAAGCTTGCTTGCTATGTGTCTGATGACGGTGGTTCTCTTTTAACTTATGAGGCTTTGGCAGAGGCAGCTGTTTTTGCAAATAACTGGATCCCATTTTGTAGAAAGCACAATATTGAACCGAGGAACCCTGAGTCCTACTTCAATCTAAAGAAGGATCCTTTCAAAGACAAGGTACAATCAATTAATGTTTATAAATGTTCAATCAGTTATAACATAAGATAGAGATGATCAGTTAATTTTGAATTTAATATTAATCACTGGAATTAATTATAGGTGAGGCCGGACTTTGTGAAAGACAGGCGGCGGGTGAAGAGGGAGTACGATGAATTCAAAGTGCGTGTTAATGGCCTCCCAAATGCAATCAAGCGGCGATCAGACACATTTAATGCAGTAGAAGATCAGGCAAGGCAGCGCCGGATGAACTTGGAAGATGATGATCATGAGATGCCCAAACTATTTAAGCCTGTTAAGGCAACTTGGATGGCAGATAGGACTCACTGGGCTGGAACATGGATAAACCCCACAACCGACCATAAAAAGGGTGACCATGCTGGTATCGTACAGGTTCGTGTCATAATTTAATTTCCAAATTCATACAAATATCATACTCCATTGTTGCACAGTAAATTATTCACCATCTCTAAATTCACTGAAGGTGTTGATAAAACCAGCACATAACGAACCACAATTTGGAAACCGAGAAGACAGTAAGGTTCCATTCGACTTCAGTATGGTGGATGTAAGAGTTCCAATGCTAGTTTATGTATCTCGTGAGAAGCGACCCGGTTATGACCACAACAAGAAGGCTGGTGCCATGAATGCTCTGGTTCGTTCATCAGCCATCATGTCTAATGGCCCATTTATTCTCAATTTGGATTGTGATCACTATGTAAACAACTCTCAAGCCTTCCGTGAGGCCATGTGCTTTATGATGGATAGAGGTGGTGATCGTGTTGCTTTCATCCAGTTCCCACAACGCTTTGAGGGTATTGACCCTTCTGACCGTTATTCTAATCACAACAGGGTTTTCTTTGACATCAATATGCGTGCACTCGATGGTCTTCAGGGACCAGAATATGTAGGCACTGGCTGTATGTTCCGTCGCATTGCCTTGTATGGTTTTGACCCACCTCGCCAAAAGAAATCACGCGGTTGTTGCAAGCCAAGAAGCCGATCAAGATCACGCGAGATAGATGAGTCCGAACTGGCACTTCGGCCATCTGAAGAACTACCTGGCATGTCAACATGGCCGAAAAAGTTTGGCAACTCAAACTACTTTCTTGACTCAATCCTAGTTGCTGAATATAACGGACGTCCACTTGCCGATCATCCATCCGTAAAAAATGGTCGGGAGCCATTAGCTTTAATTGCTCCTCGTGAACCCCTCACAAAGGACATGGTGGCTGAATCCATTGGTGTTATTTCATGTTGGTATGAAGATAAAACAGATTGGGGTCTCAGTGTTGGATGGGTTTACGGTTCGGTTACAGAAGATGTGGTCACCGGTTATAAGATGCATACCCGTGGATGGGGCTCAGTGTATTGCCTCACCAAAAGAGATGCATTCCGTGGTAGTGCACCAATCAATCTCACTGATAGACTGCACCAGGTCGGAAATATTCTGACATTAATACATTATTTTCTACTTTTAGCAACTTGTACTAATTAATTTGACATCAGTACTGAATTCTGGTTTCATATATAGGTACTCCGATGGGCCACAGGATCAGTGGAGATCTTTTTTTCACGCAATAACGCATTTCTTGGAGGCTCCCAACTAAACTTCCTGCAGCGCATTGCATACCTTAATGTTGGCATTTATCCTTTCACCTCCATCTTTCTTCTGGTGTATTGCTTCATCCCAGCTCTCTCCCTCTTCACAGGCCAATTCATAGTACAAACCCTAAGCGTATCGTTCATCGTTTACCTTCTAATCATCACAGGCACTCTATGTGTGCTAGCGCTCCTTGAGATAAAGTGGTCAGGCATCACACTTGAAGAATGGTGGCGCAATGAGCAGTTCTGGATGATTGGTGGTACGAGTGCACATTTAACTGCTGTTTTTCAGGGAATATTAAAAGTGATTGCTGGTATAGAGATCTCATTCACCTTGACCTCAAAGGCGTCTAACGAAGATGAGGAAGATGAGTTTGCTGATCTCTATGTCATAAAGTGGACATTCCTCATGATTCCACCAATCACCATCATGATGACTAACATAATTGCAATTGCCGTCGGAATTAGCAGAGCTGTTTACCAGAAACATAAGAACTGGGGCAAATTATTGGGTGGAACATTTTTCAGTTTTTGGGTGCTGGCACACTTGTTCCCTTTCGCCAAAGGATTGATGGGGAGGAAAGGGAGAACACCCACCATTGTTTTTATCTGGTCCGGCCTTATCTCTGTCACCATCGCTCTGCTTGTTGTCGGTATCAATCCGCCGTCAAACAACCAGTGGCAAATTGGCGGCTCATTCGATTTCCCTTGAGACCTTAATTAAAGCATAGATTATTTATTTCTTATCAATTGTTACCATTGTGTAGAATGTTTTTAATATTTTTTTGTTCCATATTTTGCCATTTTGTAATTCTTTATTCATGCACTACAGTTTATTTCTTGACTCAAATTAAATATGTAAGTTTACAGATAATTGTTTCACCTTCTTGTTGCATTTTACTTTTGTTTTGTAAATTTTTGTCCATTTTTTTCTTCTCTTTTTTCATTTTATTTTTATGGATTGTTATCTGCTTATTTACTTGAAAAGATTTGGTTGCTCCGACTCTTAAACACACTGATCGCAGTTAGACGAGTTTTGTAAGTTCAAGAAAATCAAAGCATAAAATGGTTAAAATATTTATTTGAAAATAACATGAAACAGAGCTTTATATATCAACCAGAATGGTAAAAACAGAGTTTTATAAATATATAAAGAAAAATAAAGAAAATAACAAGCTAAACAAAACAAAGAAAAGCATTGAGTAAAAAAATGCTAAAAATAAAGAAAAAGACAAACAAGTGTTACTAAACACAACAAAGACAAACTGTTACACAAATGAAAGACGGTATAATAATTTCATTTTTACCATGTCATCCAACAAGATAATCATTTTTGAAATAATAACCATGAGCATAGTAAATCTGATTCTGCTTCTGATTTTAGTGAAGCTCACAAATTTCAGATGTGGAGTTCTGTTTATATATCAAACGTGCTTGATGCAAATACCAGCTAATTAGATTGAGACAAGGTTAGAAAATTCCTGGTACCACTACGGTGCAAAATTAAGCAAATATATGGTACCGTACTGGCTCATTACCAACAAGAAAACTATTAATTTAGCATTAAAAAATTTGAGCCAGGTAATGATTTGATTATGAACACTTAACAAAACAGAATCTTAAATAGAGAAAGTCACACCATGACCGGATACGTACATCATGATACATAATAATTCTGACACGACAAGGCACAATGCACATGTCAGTTACATGACGTCACTCGCGTGTTGTCTGTCATGACCATTCTTGAAAAAAATACCATGGCACATGACACATAAATTGGTCTAATCACAGTACGAGACACGCCATCAAAAATAATCAAAATAACACAAAATTTATGTCATTATTTATCTCAAATAATATTTCAATTTCCAAATAATAATTGATTATTTTATACATAAATTTTTGTATAACATTATTTCTTTATTTTACAAAATTTTCCTTAATTTTTCACTTTTTCTGATTTTTTTTCTTAGTTAAACTAACTTAAATTAAAAAAAAAAAAAAAAAAAGATAGTTACACATTTGATCACAACGTAATTATACAACGTGTTGTGATCTCGTGTGCCATAACAATACTTTATAATTTTAATAACAACAGGACAAGTAATCTAAATCACAACATAATTAATCACCACACAGGAATTTACATTCCAATTTATGAATTTCATGTCTACAATGTACCAGCCTATTACTGGTTAATTTTCACAAAGTAATAATTATAGTATTTTCAAAAGTAATAATTTGTTTTTCTTCTATGACAGTTCACAGACCAAATAATTTATTTGTATATAATAATAACAACAAAAGTAGGAAAGAGAATAATTCAAACTTAGTGGGGACTTTCAAGCTCATTAGTGGCAATCCACAATTTTGCTTTTTCGAATATTACCTTCAAAGTAATTATAAATGACATGAAAAAAGATATATGCTACGAACATCGTGCATGCGCATTTGCAAGGAACAGCTATTACTATGTATAAAGCATTTCCAACTCCATATTAACAACTGCATTAAATAATCAAATAATGCAATTAAACTCGATAATAAATAAGTCAAATTAAATAAAACACACAAATTAAATAATAAGAATAAAAGACAATCAACGTGAATAATAAAACAAAGTAATTATAAAACTTGGCTTTATTATTTTTATTATTATTCATGTTGAGTGCTTCATTAATCATATTAAGTGTTTCTAACTTTCTATTATTCACTTTGATTATTTTATTTTATTATCCATGTTTTGCTTCGTTATTTATAATAATGAAATAGTTAAAGAAATTTTGACCAATCAAATGTTAACTCTGTTAATTGAGTTGCAGTATCCATATCGATATCATTAGTGTCACCGTAGCATTTTCCATTCTATTATTTTGACCAATGATTTGAATTTGACTAGTTTTTTTACTCATCTTAATAAATAGTAAAAAAAAATTTCAAAAAACATAAAATTCGGTCTCCAAACACATTTGATTGTAGAGATCACATCTAACGATTTGGATCGACGATTTGGACTTTGGAAATGTAAAAAATACTTGTGGCAACTTGTTACTAGTATCGTGCCCGTGCGTTGCAACGGAAACATATTATAAGAAAAAATGAATGATAAAAAATGACATATTTTCATTAAAAAAATAGGAAAATGAAACATATTAATCTCAACCCTCTAAATATCACATAATAAATCCTCAATTTGCCTAACTAAGCCTAAGTGCAAAGTTCTTAATACAAATTTAATTTTCACACATGCAACATTTTCAAGTCAATAATAAAACTTTAAATAAAACTATTAAATACCTATTGGTAGGCTCTTCTATAAATGTATAGCACCCTAATAACGTCATTCTTTTGAATCTTGAAAATTTGATTTAATACAATATTATAAAACCTTTAGAAAATAAATTTTGTTGATAATTACAAAATTTGAAGTTACTCAATATGTTAAAAAAACACCTTGTCAAGTTAATTGATTGTGCTGTCACTAATTGCAGTGTATATCTTCACACTTTCCAGATCAACCTGCGAATACAAGCATACAATATTCAACTATCAAAAAAAATGTTTCAGGCTAAATAAATGTTCTAATTGAAATTATATGAAAAATAAGAAAAATATTATCAAGAGAGGATAAAGCTTTTACTTTAGGAGTAAAAAAAACAAAGCTAATTAAGTATCTAGGATGGCTACAACTCACTAAAAGAAGGATCATGCTGATCACCATACGTCAATAATTCCGCAATTCACCTTAGTGCTTCTATTACAAAATCCCTTCCGTTTATATCCACATGCACAGTCAAACACACATATCATCATATTAAGAAGAAATGATATAGTTTTGTAATAAACAAAAATAATCTTTTATTTTCAAGTACAATTGTAATCACCTTGCACTGCATATCTGAGATAATTTGATAAAGAAAACATCAAGATTTACAGTTGTCAGCCTCCTAACATGAGGGGAGCTCGGCTGAGGCGCAAATACTGATTCAAAAATTAAACCAACAAAAAAAAAATTATAAGAAAGACAATACTAAAAATAATAATTTATCTGAAATTATATTCTTGAATTAACACAAAGTGACAAACAAAACCTTAATTTTTGTTTATGTTTGTACCAGCAGCTAGGCTAGAGAAATAGGTGGCCTGCCTAATTTGTGCTTTAATGATTTTAATTAGTGTTCTAAATAGCGCGCTATAGCGTTTTTCTTCCATAAAAGCTATGGCGCTATGCCCAAATAGCGCCGCTATTTGGGTATAGCGCAATTTTTTTAACCCGACCGCTATAATGCGATAAACGTTATTTAAATCATTGATTTTAATTGATATATAGAAACAAAATTGATAAAACATATTCTAAATTACTCACGATAATATCTATAGAAACAAAGCAAAAGAAATAAGGAAATAGATAATTATATTGCTAAATTTCAGAATTTTTTAATTTTAATTGCGATGTATCGTGTGGCGATACGTGTGGCGAGTATTTTTTTTAGTTAAATTTAGACTTCTACACATTATTCAGATGTATTTAATCAAAAGAAGACATATTATGTGATTGGAGGGCTAAGATTAAATCCGAAATTACATCTTTCAATCGTAGCTGTTGGCGGACCGGACACCCAATGTGTTTAATAATAGAATGGAGATAACTCAAAAATTGTTATAACTTGATCCCTCCTCTTATTATTATTACTATTATTACTAGTACTATTACTATTACTATTACTATTACTATTACTATTACTACTACTATTATTTACATTACTGGATATGTATATCTATTGTCATACAAATACTTGATGCAAAACTAAATAAATATATAATTATGCTACTTTAAACATTTGTGTATGATATTAGATATAAATAACATAAAATATTTGTGGATAATATTAAATAAAAAGTATTTGGTTATTGAAGCAATTGAGTCACAATGTACAAGTATTATCACTGAGTTCTCTCAAAAAAATATCATCACTGAGGGGTGAAAAATGGAAACGGCACATCTCGTACAATTAAATTTAAAAGATGTCATTTTGACTTTACATTATGATTACAATGTGCATTATATTTTTGTCCTATTAAATTAAATTATGTCCGATTGTTGGTAGCTGAGAGCATCGATCGTGGTAACTGGTCCGAATTAATTTTGGCTTGTCTTTTGATTCAATTGCCACGAGAATAAATCTAAGTGTATCGTGGCAACATGTCACAACCGACATATACTTCTTACCGTTTTTTGTGGGGAAAAAATATTTGTGCATTTTTTTATGAAACTTTTTAGCACATGTTGAGAATTAAAGTCCTTTATCTCTGTTTTAATACAATTTATTATATATTTTATTAAAAGGTGGAGGTGAAGTCTACAAATTTTTATTTAATGTTGATGAAATATTTTGCATTTGAATTTAAATTTTGGTATTTTTCACACAAAAAGTATTATTTTTTATCACTAAATTAACCAAATACTTTGTCTGAATATTGAATTTTGAACTGTAACTTGACGTAATTCTCATATCGTCACTAAATTTTATTTGCACCACAACAATTTTCTCTTTTTTTTTTTTCATAAATAAATAAAAATGGACATAACCACTGATTTCATATTAAAATCACAAACAGAAAAGAGGTACCAGAAAGTGGTATCTGACTCCTACAGCTAAATTCTTACATTGTACCAGCAACCGCTTAAAATGAACATTTACTTATAAGACC
Source organism: Carex pumila (assembly GCA_033356055.1). Taxonomy (NCBI): domain Eukaryota; kingdom Viridiplantae; phylum Streptophyta; class Magnoliopsida; order Poales; family Cyperaceae; genus Carex; species Carex pumila. Next base: position 423,700 of record JARJHM010000081.1, on the reverse strand, counting down.
CTAGAAAAGCTGAAATATTAGAATACAAAACTAAGCGGTTCAACCAAATATACAAGTTCAATAACAGATCCAAAATACTGAAACTATATACAGAACTCAAAAGAAGCTTGTCAGTCAGAGTTATCATTAATTCTTGGAATCTCTTTTTCATACATTAGACTGAGGGTTTTGGCGCCAGCTTTCAAGCCCGTAATCTTGATACTAAAATATCTCCATAGAACTCCTCTGATTCTGACATGGCCAAGAAAAGGCCAAGCTCCAGAAAAATCACCAGAATTTCCCGTTTCAGAGTTATCTGTTACGGTAAATCCTTAATTTCGAAAAGTAGAATTAATGTTAACTTAAAGAGTTGCTATATCTAGACTGACACACACACAAAAAAAAAAAAAAAAAACAAGTTCTATAATCTTGATACCTAAAGTTTTAAACGATAATGGATTGGTACTATTGAAAATAATGTTATTTCTTTCTCCAAATAGACCACAGAACTACATCTCTTATTAATTCTACAAATAATCTATACTTTAACACCTTGTTTGGATGGAGAGTAGAGGAAAGAAGAGGAGGTGAATAATAGAAGAGAATGGAATTAATATAATAGAAAGGAAGATTAACATATTTAACTTCTTCGTGTTTGAATGATTAATGAGGAAAAATGAATTTAACTTTTATTTCCCTCTTATTTCTTTCTTGTTTAGTTGATTAAAATTTAGAAGATTAATGAAAAATTCGGTGACTGTTGTAGGTCTGTGACAAAAAAACTTGTATAATAATTATATAGGTAAGATATTGGATTGGATATTTGTATTATATTTTCTAAGAATATTTACAACAAAATTTATTTTTATCTATTACATCTCAAATTGGAAGGAAACCGATTTTTATTAATTACAATGATACAAGATTAAACTTTTCATCTCTTGTATCCTTCATCTCCGATATATCTGTATTTTTACCAAAGTACCCTTATGTTCAAAATAATTTCCAATACAACACATAATATACCCTTCGGACATAGTCAGCTTTGCGGTGGGTTTAATGAAATTCACATCCTCTAAGATTCTCAAAAAAATTATTTGATTTTTGAAAAAAATTAACCGTTCAAAGTTTTGAAGCACTACTCTAAAAACAATAAATTTCCAATTAATATTTTGTGTGCATTACAAATATGCTCCGAATTAAATATGGCCCGGTTTTAAGATAGATTGAAACTTTCAGTTATCTCGTAGAATACAGAATCGGTTCAATGGGGAACAAGTACGGAAGCTCTATATATTTTTTTTCTTTGCTTGTCAAAATTCAAATTAAAATTCTTTTGAATATTAAATTGTTTTATTAAAAATATTTTAGCGGTTCTTTAATTGGAGCTTCTAAGAACCATTATCTCTCTGAAGAAAAGAAAAGAAAAGAATAAAGACAATAATGACAAACTTAATTTAGACTGAACTAGTTATAATTAATGCTTTGCACGTCTAAAAGATCGTAGCGCCACAAAATTAATAACTTATATATAACAAATAATAATTTGTAACCTCTGCCAGCAATTGTACAGCATTGCTTAATATATATATTCCGTCATGAAAAAAAATGTATCAACAGAAGTTCCATGTTCGATATTTTATTGCTCCTGTGATTGTTTTTTTTTTTTTTATCATAATTATCATAAATATAATTAGTACGTAGTTTCATGGTCTGCACGGAGAATTTTGCAGTTAAGAAAGATACCTATCTGTCTATATATACCTGCGATCACAACTTGATCGCTTTATCAAATTAGCACTTTAATTCTGACGATGTCACTTCTTCAATTCATCTAATAGGGGTCTTTTCTGAAACTTGTGAAATAATTAATTTTGTAAGTATTCTGCAATCTCATGAGTCTAATGTCGTTTTTTTATAACATCAAATTTTGAAAGTATTTTGCTTGGAATGATTGTAGGAGCAGCCTAGATTGGACTCATGGCATCACCGCCGGGAGAAACCGGGAGCGGGAGCGAGTCCAGCTACTCGACAGGCTACATTGCCCGACGGGACCCACAATCAGGTCTATTTATACCAGTTGAAGACTCGGCTAACTCCAATGGCGAGTATGTGAACATACAAGTACCTGCGCCGGTCTCTCTGGATGACCATGCGCGGCTCGAGGGTCTCTACCTCATGAACACCATGCTCACTGGTGGCTTTGCAACAAAGACTCGCGCACATGGTATGCCACGTAAGGTGGAAGAACGGCCTGTGCATGCCCCCGACCTTTGTCACCTACCCGGCTGCAACAACAAGGCCTTGGCTAAGGATACGTGTCAATGCCGACTAAAAATTTGTGCACCGTGCTTCATTGATGCAATCAATCATGAGCGAGGTAAGCTGTGTCCCGGGTGCCAGATGCCATACGGAAACACTAACCTGAACGACTTTCTGGGGACAAATGAAAGGAGGCCTGAGAAAATCCGGAGACCGACTCCGAGCATTGCGACTTCGATGGACTTTGATAACGAGTCGATGTACTCGGTTGCGGGATATAGGAGGAACCGTGCGATGGGGAATGCGAGGGTCATGCTGGAAGATAAGGAGAATAATGTCAGAGTTCGCGCAGTTTCTGTGGATAGCATCGACGGCACTCCCAGTCATTATGGTGGTCCCGAAGGACGGCTCGGGGGCAAGAGATGGAGACCCCTTGCTCGCAAGACGAAAGTCTCTTCGACAACTCTGAGTGCATATAGGTAACTACTGACTATAACATTTGCAATTTTGCATCGTATATTTTGGTTGTGAAAGAGACCATTACATGCACCAATGTTTTTTTTGTCTTCTGCCATGATCAACCATGCACAATTAATAACATGGCCGAGGAAAAACGATCAAATTGCCTTGTCCCATAATATTTATATTTTATTAAAAGAAATAGTTTCAGGAAAAGTTGTCCTACATGTAATTTCTGTTAGTGCGAAAAGGTTCCTCATTGAACAATCTGGTGTGCTGTACCCTTTCTTTTGTATGTACTTCGGTGTGTTCTGTAGTGCACACAAGATGTTCGGTGAAATGTCTGAATGACTATTCATAACAAGTTTGTCATCAATTATTTATTGCAAGCACTCTTAGATAAACAGATTGTCAATATTTTTATGTATTAATCTTATGTCGTCTATCTTATGACATAAAATAGATGCTCGCTCAAATATTGTTTTGCTTTTCAGGTTGCTCGTGCTTGTCCGAATAGCTGCAGTTGCCTTCTTCATCATGTGGCGAGTTCTTCACATCAACAATGATGCTGTCTGGTTGTGGGCTATATCAGTCGTGTGTGAGATTTGGTTTTCATTTGTTTGGTTGCTTGACCAGATTACAAAACTATCACCAATTAATCGAGTGGCTAATACTTATGTACTCAAGGAGAAATTTGAATCAAAGAGTGAGTTTAATCCAGCCGGGCAGTGCAAGCTCCCCGGCATTGATGTGTTTGTGAATTCTGCTGACCCATCAAAGGAACCGCCACTTGTAACTGCAAATACAATCCTCTCTGTACTTGCTGCGGACTACCCTGCCGATAAGCTCACATGCTACCTTTCTGATGATGCCAGTGCGCTTTTAACTTATGAGATGTTGGCAGAGACAGCTAATTTTGCAACATTGTGGGTTCCATTTTGCCGAAAGCACGGCATTGAACCAAGGAATCCAGAAAGTTACTTCAACTTGAAAAGAGATCCTTACAAAGACAAGGTAATTTTTAGATCTTAGAGAACCTTTTGGCTGGGGCCATCTTCCTCAAAGACAAAAATATAGAGAACCTTTAATTTTTGAATGCCTTTTGTTGATTATACCTGAGAAGAGTAATATTTTTGAATGTGCAGGTGAAGCCTGATTTTGTGGGAGACCGTAGATTGGTCAAAAGAGAGTATGATGAGTTCAAAGTGCGGATCAACGGACTACCTGAAGTGATAAAAAAACGATCAAACAAATTAAATTCTCTTAAGCAAACAATAATGCAACAACAGATACAGCCAGGTGAAGACACTGAGGTCGGGAGACTAGTAAAGAAACTAAAGGCGACTTGGATGGCAGATGAGACTCCTTGGTCTGGAACTTGGATTAAACCCACAAAGGAACATGCAAGGAGTGACCATCCCGGCATCATACAGGTTTGTCTAGATACAATTTGTGTTTTTTGAACTGGTAAAATCTGAATATGAATAGAACATTGTAGATATACAAGAATGCTCCTTGATTGTCTTAATTAGTTGTTTCTTTTTAGGAAGCACAAAGCTCCATTCCAGTTAAATGAGAGATATGATCTAATCCTTAACAAACTAACAAAACCTCCTTAAAACAAACTATAGGTGATGGTTAGGCCCCCAAGCAATGAGCCGCAACATGGAAGCACAGATGGTGGCTGTGGGGTTCAGCTTGATTTCACTGAAGTTGACGTGCGACTACCAATGCTAATATATTTGTCTCGGGAGATGCGCCCAGGTTACGACCACAACAAAAAGGCTGGTGCCATGAACGCACTGCTTCGCTGTTCAGCCGTCATATCTAATGGCCCTTTTGTTGTAGATTTGGATTGTGATCACTATATCTACAACTCCCAAGCCTTTCGTGAGGGGATGTGCTTTATGATGGATCGTGGTGCTGACAATGTGGCATTCGTGCAGTTCCCTCATCGCTTTGAGGGTGTCGATCCTTCTGATCGCTATGCCAACCTGAATAGAGTCTTCTTTGATATCAACATGCGTGCACTAGATGGCATTCAAGGACCTGAGTACCTTGGCACCTGCTGCATGTTTCGCCGCATTTCCTTGTATGGCTTTGACCCTCCTCGGCATAAAAAGAAGGCAAGCTGCCTTGATTGTTGCTTCCCTAAAAGGCGCGTAATTGTGCACGAGGTTGGTGAATCTGAACAACCTCTTCAGCCATCTGAGGAAGTTCTAGACGATCCAGCATGGCGAAGGAAATTTGGGAGCTCAAATGTATTCCTTACTTCCATCAGAGAAGCTGAATTAAATGGGCGACCACTCTCTGAGTACACACCTATTATGAGTGGTCGTGGATCAGAACTGCTAGTTGTTCCTTATGAGCCACTGACAGCACACAGGCTTGCTGAGGCAATTGAGGTTTTGTCGTGTTGGTACGAGAACAAGACAGATTGGGGTAATAATGTTGGATGGATTTATGGCTCAATTTCTTACACTGTTATTACTGGATACAACATGCATAACCGTGGATGGTTCTCGGTCTATTGTAGCACGAAACCAGACAGCTTCCGTGGTACTACACCAATTAACCTCACTGATCGTCTCCACCAGGTTTGTAAATTTGTCAGTATAATTTTTTTGAAATTACTCTATATTACTTTGCCAGCTTTTGACATTTTTATTTTATTATTTTTTTTGTTGGCATAGCTTCGTCAATGGGCTGCTGGATCCATCGAGATATTCTTTTCAGGTAGTAATGCACTTTTATCAGGCCCGAGGATGAAGTTTCTTCAACGCATTGCGTACTTGAATGTCGCCATCTATCCTTTTACCTCCATATTTCTTTTCTTGTATTGTTTGGTGCCTGCCGTGTCCCTTCTCACTCACCAATTTATAGTTGAAAAACTTAGCCTCCCATTCCTTGTCTACCTCCTTGCCCTCTCAATAACTCTTTGCACAGTGGCCGGACTAGAGATCAAGTGGTCAGGCATCACCCTCAAGGAATGGTGGCAAACTGAACAAATGTGGTTGATTGGTGGGACCAGTGCTCATTTATTTGCTGTCTTTCAAGGGATGCTTAAGGTCATTCTTGGTATAGACATAAAACTACCAGTGAAGCAAGAATTACCAGCAGATGACGAGGAGGAGTTTGCAGATCTCTACCTCGTGAAATTGACACCTCTCATGATTCCTCCAATCATCATCATGTTATTAAATGTGATTGCAATAGCAGTTGGTGTCAGCCGTGCAATTTACGGGAGCCACACCAATTGGGGACAGGTACTGTGTGGTGTCTTACTCAGCTTTTGGGTCTTGTCACATTATCTTCCTTTCATAAAAGGTCTCATGGGGAGGAGAGGAAGAACGCCGGCACTTGTTTATATCTGGGCAGGACTTATATCAATCACAATTGCGCTTCTTATCATTGCCATCGATCCCCCACCGAACTTCAAATCACAAATCGGCGGTCCCTTCAGCTTAACTTGAGGTTACAATTGATTATTTATATGATATATATATATATATATATATATATATATATATATATTTCTCTTTCATTTCCTTTTCCTCAAGGATGTTGTTCTCTCTTTTTTGTTTTAGTATGTTTGTATAGAATGATGATCAGCAACTACCCAAAAATTAGATCTTTGTTGCTGATCTCCAGAATACCTATTTTATCTTATGGAGAAGGTCAAGAATTTATTGTACTTGTGAAACTTTTGTAAGTTTACCTCTTTCAGCAATTATTTAATTGATTTATTATCATTGGTTCCTTGAAGGTAATTGCTTCATTGCTCATATACTATAGTTTTAATTTGCATTAGTTAATGGATTCATTCAAAGGTTGTGTGTATTCTGCATATCAATTTGTACAACATAACTATCGATATTCCTTTTTTTCCAAAACAAATTATTAAATTTGCTTAATAGGTGACTTTGGTTAATTGTAATGATTATCTATTCTCTTTCTTAATTTTTTATCTTGTAGAGAGTAATTTAGTATTGCAATTATCTTGGTAAAATATACATGTTTGGCTCTGAATGGTTGTTAAGTAATTTAGAAAAGTGCTTTTAAGCATATCACTTCTATTGTAATTGTTTAGATAATTAGGATTAAACGGCGCCATTTACCCTGCTTTTTTTTTATTATAAAGAAGTGATATTATATTTCACCTATTCCCTTTCTTTGTAGACACGTCAACGAAATATTTTATGTTACTTGTATCTTATATATTTTAGCTATAGGGCATAGACCAAGGAAAAACATATTTTATAAAACATTATATATGTAGCATAATTAATTATTTCTTAATACCTTTGGATTCTAAATTAAAACCGTTGATGAAGTACAAAACATTAAATTCATTTTTTTTTTCAATATTTTTTACACCACTTAGAAAACCAGTTCTTAAGGGCTTGAGAATGAAGTGACATAAACAACGCACCCATTTTTAAATTTAAATAATCAAATTATCTCAAGATATGACAACTTCAGTTAATTAAGATTGCTAATTATTGTTTAGAGCAAATCATTCATGTCTCATTAAGTACAGATTAATTTTCTTCATTTTAAAATTTGTATAGAATTCATTCTTCAAATGTACCTGATTTATCTTTTTTTTAGGAAAATATAACGTAAGCTGTTTTTCATTATAAACAGTTACAATTTTATCTTTGTTTTGTTTTTTGAGAAAAGGTTATTGTCCATCATGTTTTGTCCACCGTCTGTCCACAGCGTTATTCATTTTCAGTTTAACTGACTTCAACTGTCTCCGGTCCAATCTTCTTTCTCTAACCACTCCATCTCTTTTAAATATCTTATTTTTTCTCTCTTTTCAATCTCTCTTTCTCTCTTCACAAAAACAAAAGTTTTGATCGATGGACCTCTCTCCTCTCAAGTTTCTCAAGCACTTGATGCAATCAGATGACACTGATCCCTTTCAAGCAAGGTCCCAACAGCGCCAAACGGGTAGCAGCGATAGAGTACGAGCATATGACTACTCGGTGGCGCTTTCTTTTCTTCGACGGACTTCTCAAACATCTCTCTTAGATTCTAATGGGGAGAGACGATCTAAGAGAGGCAATATGGTAGAGCAATCTGGTGGAGAAAGATGAGAGCGAGGCGATCTGGAGAAGAGGGATAAGAGCGAGACGATCTGGAGCATAATTGAGTTATTTTACAATATTTACTTTGTAGTTTTACAATATACATCTTGTGATTTTACAGTATTTTGCTTCTATCATTTATTTTTCGTTTACAATGACGATTTTTTTTAGATTACTGACTCGATCTCGTTGTTTAAACATGATCGCGATGGAAAAGTGTATTTTGATCAGATAAAAGATGGCAATATTCAAATCTAGTAAATTTTTCTATTGAATTTATTTTTTTCATTGTATGCAGTAACGGATTTATCATTTTGACTTATTTTTATCTGAATATTATTTGTATGTTGTAATTTCATATGATTTTGTATTCTTTGTTTTTTACAGTACATATATATATGAATTACAATATATGTGTCTCATTTTACAGGATATCGAACTATTATGAAAGTTTCTGGATGTTTGAAAATGTGAAGTACGTTTTTTGTAGGATTTGTTATTTAAGTTACAGCATTGAATGATAAATTTTACAGTATCTGTGCATATTGAAATATTTTCATATTGTATTGTTAGTTTTGCTAAATTATGCATTTTGCAATATGTTATGAAAGTTTCTGGATGTTTGAAAATTTGAATGACATTTTTTATAAAATTTGTTATTTAGGTTATAGCATTGAATGATGAATTTTACAGGATTAGTGCAAGTGAAATGACATTTTTTCTTTATGTTTGAAAATTGTTATTAGATTGTTTTACATAAGTTACAGCTTTGAATTAGGAATTTTACAAGATTGGCACAAGTCAGTTTTAAATATATATGTTGTTATTTTTTAAATGTTATGTATATCATTTTATCTTATAAATGGATTTGATTTACAGTATAGGTGACAAATTTTACAGTATACAAGTAATGTTTTCATATGCACTTTGTATTATTTGTTATGATATGTGTATATTATATTTTATATTAAGTAATTTACAATATATAAGATATATAAATACAGTGTTATGAATACATTTTGATGTACATCACTATATATATTTTTGTGTCTAATATTCTTTAGTATTGATTTTTACAGTTTTGCCCCAATGATTTTTGATTTGAATGAAGATTTGGCAAGTGAAAATTCTAGCGTGAATAGTGTTACAGAAATTAGGGTTGTAGAAATGGATTTAAATGCTGAACTCAATATTGTGGGAGATGTAGGAATTGAAGAATCAACAGAGTCAAACATTGGGACATTGGATTTGAATGCACCTGTAAATGAAATTCTTGATTTTATAGATAATGGATCAGGAGGATCTGATTTATCTGATAGTTCTTTAGTAAGCCCTTCTAGACTTGGTGATAATTTCTATTCGATTGAAAAAGCACACACTTTTTTTAAACCTGTAGATGAATGTTGTGGTGAATATTTGTGGTTTGTATTGAACAGATGTTGTCTGTGGTGAATAGATTTTGTGTGTGGTGAATAGATATTTGATTCAATTTTACAGTATACAAGGTTCAATTTTACAATATACAAGATTCAACCCAGTACAGACGCTAATAACTAACTCTAACTACCAAAAACCTCTAATAACCGCTAATAACTAACTCTAACTGGCAATAACTTCCTATAACTGCAATTTCTGAAAGTACAGTTTGAAAGTACATTTCTTTTCTCCTGTTGTGCAAGTTGTAATCTTTTTATAACTATCATGGGACCACTTCAAATAGTTGATGGATGTTTTGTGATTAACTGATATATTTTATATAATATATTGTATAATTATACAGCATGTAGAAGTAATTTTACAGTATCCACGCAAGTCAAAGTTGTGGACAATTAAACGCTTCCTTGTTTTTTTAATTTCTTATTTTTGGTTACTTGTTAAACGACCTTCTTGTTCTGATTGTGACAGTTAAATTGACTTGGAACCTAATCCCCACGCTTTAAAACACGGATTTTTGTTTTACAGAATTTGTCAAAATTTCTTTGGAATATGACAATTTCTATTCTCTTTTTTTTAAAGGTAGGTGAGGAGTGTACTTGCATTTTATTAAAGCAAAAGAAAAATAAATGCAAATATTTCATAGGCGTGTGTAATGATAAATCAAAACCAAATTTTCTATTCGATGCTTAGTAGATTGTACACAGTATTTCATCAAATTTACAAAATTAATAAATTTATTGAATTGAATTGATTAAAGCTTTATTGAATGATTTGTTCAATAACCTTACATACCATACAACAAGATTTATATATCAGTACAAGGCTTATAAGAGCTGTTAAGAATAGCCTAAATAAGGAAAAGGAAAATAATAACTTGATGTATCTTAATGTTTTTTTTTTAGGAAACAGGCCTATAGTCTTTTTTTTCTTTTCAAGAAAAAAGAAAGGAAAAAAAATACCACTTTATTGCCATGAAGTAAAAAGATTTTGTTATGTATATTCAACAAATATATCCAATCTCTCTCACATTTGCAACCTGATCCATGTATTGCTTTGTTAACTGGCAATTAGTTTCCTCTTGATTATATGTATATAGAACAGTAGAAATACATAACATACTTGCTTAAACATGACTTTGAAAAATAATAGTGTTATTTACCACTCTAATTTCCTTTGTTTGACCCAGTGTTATAAAATGTGGTTTTGTTCATGCACGCGGAAAGCTACTGCATACTGCATATGCGGTATGCGGCCACATATGTAAATTTGTATGCAGAAGTATATATACCGTTTTTCTATACTTTGTTAAATAAATATAGATAAAATAAAATTAATTTATATCTAAAGACTTGTTTAGTCTAATAGTTTGTGCTCTTTATCATATTATAAAGATAATAGATTCTAATCTTCTCTAACGCAAAATAATTTTTAGGCTTTTTTCAAATCCGCATAGACTGTATATGTGTCCGTAGATTCAAAATTGTATGAACTTGACTGCATGAGATTTTATATGTAGAAAGCCACTGCATAAACATATGCGGGTCATGCGGCCGCATTTTACAACACTGGTTTGACCAAATACCTAAGTTTATAGTGTTGATGTGTATTGTATCATTATTCTAAAAGAACAAGTAATATACAAATTGAAATTTAGTTAAAACTAACTATCATGAATTTGTCTGTCTTGTGCCGTGTTAGTGCTTCTCATACTCAACTGACCTCATTTTGTGCAATTTATTAATTTTACTTCCTTCATTAATTTAATTACAAGTCCTTACCTATAAGCTATAGGCTATGACCCTTTCTAATTCAATGCACTGGAAGGTTGAACACTATATATAACTTTGCTTCCCTTTCAATTACATGGCACCTCACATGTCTTTCTTCTCCTCTGAATGTAAGTGCTTTCCAATCTTTTATTCAAATAAAACTTTCATTCATGCACCTTTTATTTGCCTCATGCAAATTTCATACATTCAATCCCAGGGAAATTCAACATTCCCTGCTCACTGGAACAGAGCTTGAATATCCAAACCCTGTTTGTGATTTCATCCTAAATTTTTTTCAACTGTTTTGTTGGATCATTAGAAATATTAAGATGCAACTAGTTACTTCAAAATCAAGGTGTTCCAAAAATTCGAAGATTTTTTTTTTCTTGTAAAACGGGATCAAACCTCCCAATTTTTAAAGATCCACAGAAAAATTCATATGGAATTTAAAACCTGTGACCTTCCGCGCAGAGAATATAATAAAATCCTTGTGCAAGTTAACAAGGCAGTTAACATGAAATCAAACTAATGTGTGCAGATTGAGCAGTGTAGTGCATGATAGATTCATTCACTCATGGCATCGTTATCAACAATAGATGATAGAAGCGTACCCAGCAGTCCGATTGGCTATGCCGCCCGATTGGATTTGTCTAGCAGGCGGTTCATACAAGTCGAAGATTTCTCTCCCAGCGAAACCCCTCATGATGCACACTACATGAACATAACATTAAATGAACCTGTCCCTTTCGATGACCAACAAAGACTCAATGGCGAGCTCCTTACTAACACCATAATCACTGGTGGTTTCACAAAGGCCACAGTTGCACACGGCTTACCACGCAAGGTGGAAGAAAGGCTGAAGATAACCACAAATCTGTGTTATATGCCAGGTTGCAATAACACCATGCCACAGGTACCGTGTGAGTGTGGATTCAAGATTTGTAACTCGTGCTTGAAGGAAGCAAACGGGCCCACTGGATGTTGTCTTTGCCCTGGTTGCAACATGCCTTACGAATTCAAAGATCCCGAGGAGGTGATGGAGCAGACAACTGCTCGGTATCCTCGACCTGAGTTGCCCTCTATGATACATGCTTTTGAGGTGACAGAGACCGATTCAGAGTCTTTGTATTCGCGTGCAGGTTATAAAAGAAATCGCGGGATAGGAAATGCAAGTGTCTGGTCTGAGCAGACAAGTGTCAGGGAGAAAGCAAGAGCAAGCAGCGCATCGGTTTCTCAAACTGATGGAGCCAGCGTCAGTGAGGCTAGTGAAGTGTGGATCAGTCACAAATCCAATAGGCCGCTAACTCGCAAATCAAAAGTTGATGCCACTGTTCTCGGCGCATACAGGTATAATGTTATCATATATACTACTGGTTTTCATTATCTGTGTAAAAAACTTGCACCAAAGCCTATAGTTCAGAGTTTGCATTTTATCTGAACATATAATATTATCATGCAGTTATAATACACGAGCTCTGATTAAGAAATGAGGTTCTGATTTCTTGCATTGCATAGCACAATTCAACCAAAATTAAAAGTTCCTTTTTTATATTTGATTTTTGGAGTACCCGTTTGGTAATAAAAAAAATAAATAAAGATTGCTAGAATGTAGTGAAACAAGAAACCCAGCAAAACAAAAACAATAAATAAAAATAAATAGTAGCTCTCATATTAAATGGGTGATAACACAAAACCAAAATATATATATATATAATTCATTGGAACTTGTCAAAGGGAAAATAATTTATGCCTTTGCTACCTTCACTGACACTATTTATTTTCTCTCTTATATATTGACGACTAATGTTTCAAAGCACGTTCTGATTTTCTTAGAAAAAAAAAAAAAAAGGAAAACCGAATAGAAGTGCATTTTTTATAATTATTATTTGAAGCACAGTGCACACCTCTTTGGCCTGTATACTATGAATAGATTAAGGATGGAAGAGTAAATTGATGTCTCTCAAAAGCTTTCAAAATCTAAGATTTCACAAGATAACGGTAAAATTGGGGCTAAATTTTGATTAAGAACTTAAGGGGAAGTGATAGAATTTTCTTGGCCAGATTCATTCTTATACATATAGATGGCAACAAATTAATTTCCTTCTTTCATAAAATGATTTAATTTAGAGAACACAATCCTCCCAAGAAATCCCTTCCCTCCCTCAATTTTATTTATCAGAAAGATTAATTTTACAAGGTTTTTCTCCTGTTTTCTATATCCTATACATTCCGCCTCTACCTCTATTTATTTCTGTTTTTCTCCTTATCTATATTTAGAAATTATAATACAATAAATACAATACAATCAATCACAGGCCTATTACAGCTTAGCTAATATTACATACGAATTTTGAAGATTTCCTTCCTGCTTACATCTTTCCTTGTTTATTTCTTCTACGCTGGTTATGTGCCAGCTTGTAAATCCGACACCCTCCCTCAAGTTGGCACATACATATCCTTCATTCCTAGCTTATTAACTGCTTCACTGAAAAATCTACTCACTACAGGTTTAGTTAATATATCAGCAAGTTGTTCATTTGATCGCACAAATGGCATAGATATAACCTTAGTCTCTAGTTTCTCTTTAACAAAGTGCCTGTCAATTTCAACATGCTTCATTCGATCATGCTGCACTGGGTTATGAGCAATATCTATAGCTGCCTTGTTATCACAAAATAATTTCATTTCGGTTTCCGGCTCAAAGCCTAATTCGGTTAAGAATTTTTAAGCCATAGGAGTTCGCACATTGCTTTAACCATCCCTCTGAATTCCGATTCTGCACTAGACAGAGACACCACATTTTGCTTCTTTGATCTCCATGTGACTAAGTTACCCCCCACAAAGGTGAAATAACCTGCCGTTGATCGTCTGTCCATAGCACATCCTGCCCAATCTGCATCACTGTATGCAAATACCTGAAGATGTGAATTTTTTCTAAAAACTATACCTTTTCCGGGTGTCCCCTTCAAATATCTGAGAATTCGCATTACTGCTTCTAGATGCTCTTCTTTGGGAGAATGCATAAATTGACTCACTATGCTCACAGCATACGCAATGTCAGGTCTTGTGTGAGCCAAGTAAATTAATTTACCCACAAGTCTTTGATATCTGTCTATATTGGCGGGTGTGTGATCAGTGTAGGCTTCTAACTTCAAGTTTGGCATCATTGGTGTATCAATCGGCTTGCAATCTAGCATTCCTGTTTCACATAGAAGATCAAGTATATATTTTCTTTGTGACAAATATATTCCTTCTTTATCCCGAGTTACCTCTATCCCGAGAAAGTATTTTAACCCACCCAAATGTTTCATCTCAAACTCTTTGAACAACTTTTCCTCTAATTCTTGTATTCCCTTTTCATCACTTCCTGTTATTATCATGTCATCAACATAAATTATGAGAACAACAACTTTTCCGTAGTTCTTCTTGTAGAACATTGTGTGATCCGAATTGCTTTGGGTATACCCGTATCCCTTCATGGCCTGACTAAACCGCCCGAACCATGCTCGTGGTGACTGTTTTAATCCATATAACGCTTTCTTTAGTTTACACACTTTACCCATCATGTTTGGTGGTTGATAACCTGGTGGCATCTCCATGTAGATATCCTCTTCTAATTCTCCATGTAGGAACGCATTTTTCACATCTAACTGATGCAGTGGCCATTCTAAATTTGCTGCAATAGATAGAATGACTCTGACGGAGTTCAACTTAGCGACCGGAGAAAAAGTTTCTTGAAAATCGATTCCATATGTCTGGGTATATCCCTTTGCAACCAGCCTCGCCTTGTATCTCTCTATCTTTCCTTGCGCATTGTATTTCACGGTATACACCCATTTACACCCCACAACTCTTTTGTCATCAGGTAAATTAGTGACTTCCCAGGTATTATTTTTCAGTAGTGCACTCATTTCTTCGTTCATTGCTTGTCTCCACTTTGGGTCTGTTATGGCTTCTTCCAGTTTTTTTGGTACTATTACTGATGAAATTTGGTTCACAAATCCCTTTAAAGGTTCTGTCAAATGATTTGTTGTTGTATAGTTTGCAATTGGATACATTTCTGTGCTTGTCCCATCTTCAGGGACATACCGTTTTGGTGGTTTTCCTCTATTTTTCCTTGGTGGTAAAGTAAATAAAGGCTCAGAAGAACTTACCTCATTGGGAGTCTCAGGCCGTGTTGGATCATCGGCGGGTTGTATTGTTATCTCTTCTTGATCTTCAGTGTTGTCATTTCCCTCTGAGTGATTTATTTCATTTCCATTGTTTATGTCCTGATTCATTTCTTCTTCCGAAATATTTTGTGTTTGGTGATGATTTATTTCTTGATCCGAATTATTTTGTGTTTGGTGATGATTTATTTCTTGATCCGAATTATTTTGTGTTTGGTGAGGTTGATATAAGGTAGATGAGGTTACCATATTATGATATCTTGTGAAATCTAAGAAATCAAAATTCAATTCTCCCTCAGATATATTTACCTGCTCCCCCTGAATTGGATTTTGTGGAACTTTAAAATATGGTTCATGTTCTATAAAATTTACATCCATGGTGGTAAAAAATTTCCTTAAATTTGGACTATAACATTTATATCCTTTTTGGTTTTGACCCATTCCTAAAAAAATACATTTTTCCGCTCTTGGTTCAAGTTTTGATCGGTATTGTTTTTGAAGATGAACATAGGCTGTACATCCAAAAATTTTAGGAGATAAATTCAAAACCGAATTAATTTTCAGATTTGCAGAAAAAACTTGTAATGGTGTTTTAAAATGATTGACTTGAGTGGGCATTCGGTTCATGAGGTATACAGCAAACGTAATTGCATTATCCCAAAAAATATTTGGTACATTTGTCTCAATCAAAAGGGATCTTGTAATTTCAAGTATATGCCTATTTTTTCGTTCTGCAACACCATTTTGTTGAGGCGTTCCTACACATGATGTCTCATGTACTATGCCGTTATTTTGAAGTATTTCTTGCACTTCTCTATTCATATATTCTGTTCCATTATCACTTCTGATTACTTTGATATTTTTCTCAAATTGCGTTCTGATCATAGTTAAAAATATTCTAAATATGTCTTTTACCTGTTCTTTGGTTTTTAATAAATACAACCATGTTAATCTTGAAAAATCATCAACAAATATTATATACCATCGATAACCAGCTTTTGAAATTATTGGGGATGGTCCCCATACGTCAGTATGAATTAAATCAAATGGAGCTAATGCTTTAGTATTACTTAGCGGATAAGTAGACCGGTGACTTTTGGCCTTAATACATGTCTCACAAAAAAATCTCTCACAATTGTAATTAAATAACTGAGGACAAAGTTTTTTCATGTACCCTAGCGATGGATGACCTAATCTTTTGTGCCATAATAAAATTTCACTTTCTCTCTCCTTTGAGTCAGTACTGAGTAATGCTTCTCCTGTCTTCAAACCATCAAGATAATACAACCCGCCTCTCCTAGTACCACGGCCCAAAATTTCCCTGGTTTTGATATCCTGAAATACACAGTGATTAGGAAATATGTTGACCATGCAATTTAATTCCCTTGTCAATTGGCCGACTGATACTAGTTTAGAGGATAAAGATGGTACAACTAATGTATTCTGGAGTGTCAAGTTTGGACATAATTTTACATCCCCTGCTGTACTGACAGGATAGCATATACCATTTGCATTAACAATACCAGTTTTTCTAGGTGTTTTGAAATTAATGAGGTCATTTCTATCAAATGTCATATGGTCTGTAGCCCCTGTATCTAGTACCCATTCATTATCATTTTTCCATGTAATACTATGACCTGTACCTTCTTGATATGCTGCATAGGCACTGGTCGAATTTAAAATATTCGAATTTGTCTCACCATCAATGTTCTGGATATCTACAGGGTTCGGACTCCAAATTTTATTTGGTTTAAATATTGCACTGATATTAAGTTCTTTTCCAGGGTCTGTTTTAAAAACACGCTCATTTTTAGTAACATCAATTGGCCACAGAACGTTATTTGGTTTATTCTCAAGGTCTGAATTAAAAATTACCCTATCCTTTCTTCCCAAATTATGGTCCGAACAAAAGAGGAACTTACCTGCTGATGAGATGGGGTCCGATCCATTACCAGCGCCATTATCGGCACCTTGTCTCTTGCCAGCGCCACTGCTGCTCGCCTCCAAACGGTGTGTACCAGGTGGTTCAGCTGGAACCTGGTACCACGTGCCCGCACCCAGGTAGCTGGCTGGTGGCCCCACGCCAAGTGGACCCGTGCCAGCGCCTCCAGAGCCTCCAACGCCTCCAGGACCCGTGCCAGCACCCGGGTGATTGATTTGTGGTGCGTGGGCCAGATCTGTTCGGGCCACAGAAGCATGGCCTTTTCCCGACCAATTCCCCTTCTCCTTGCGCCGGTCTTTGAACCAATCCGGGTATCCCACCAATTTGAAGCACTGATCCTTTGTGTGCTTCGTCATACCACAATGAGTACATTTTAAATGAGATTTATCAATACCTTTGTGTCCCTTTGAGTACATGGCAGCAGAGAGCTGGGATTCGGCCTCAACACCTGTGTGCATCACAACCTGCCGAGTGGCTTCCTTCCTTACCCGAGCAAAGGCTTGTTCAAGGGAAGGAAACGGGGTCATTTGCAGCACGCTGGCCCGTTCGTTGTCGAATTTATCATCAAGCCCATCCAAGAAAGAGTACACTCTTGATTCTTGTAAAAATTTTGCAAACCTTTCTATATCGGCTGTGCACTCCATTGGATTTGGACGTCGGAAGTCTATTTCTAACCATAGGTCCTGAAGGTCATTATAATACTCTTCTACAGACCTACCGGCTTGTTTGGTTTTGTTCACCTTTTTGTTTAAATCGTATACCTGAGCGGAATCACTTCCGTCATAGAAGGTTGTGGCTATTGCGTCCCACACCTCCTTAGCCGTGGGATATCTCAGAAACTTGCCGTAGAGGTTCTTGTCGAGTGAGTTGCATATCCACCCTTTAACCACGGTATCTTCAATGTCCCACCGTGGGAACAGTGGATCACTTTCATCTGGAGGTGCCGCCGTGATATGCTTCAATTTCTCGCGAGCTTTAAGGCACATGCGGATGGATTGAGACCATAATGGATAATTCTTTCCATCGAGTTTTATGGGTATTAGGTTTGTATGCAAGGTTGGTTCATGAACTGGGATTTGTGGTGGTGTATTACGTGGCTGTTGCATAGCCAGTAATTGATTTTGCTGCAAGGTGATTAGTTGTGTTAATTTCTCAATGAGAGTATCGGTTTCGGCCATGGTGCTGTTACCAGAGTCGTTTCTGGCAGCAGTTTTGTTTGGAAGAGAAGGCTAGCGAGATCTTACCAAAGCTCTGATACCATGATTTAATTTAGAGAACACAATCCTCCCAAGAAATCCCTTCCCTCCCTCAATTTTATTTATCAGAAAGATTAATTTTACAAGGTTTTTCCTCCTGTTTTCTATATCCTATACATTCCGCCTCTACCTCTATTTATTTCTGTTTTTCTCCTTATCTATATTTAGAAATTATAATACAATAAATACAATACAATCAATCACAGGCCTATTACAGCTTAGCTAATATTACATACGAATTTTGAAGATTTCCTTCCTGCTTACATCTTTCCTTGTTTATTTCTTCTACGCTGGTTATGTGCCAGCTTGTAAATCCGACAGGATACCAGTATAAACGAGACAGGAATATATGAACGGACCGGAATAAGACTACTGAAACTAATCAGAACTTTGCAAAATGCCAGAAACCTTTTTGCTTGGATCGACCGTTAGAATTTTGAAAACTCGAATATTGAGCCGTAGCACGGGAGGCCTCTATGCAACCTATAGCACCGTAGCCAAGTCCTATAGAATTTGGCTAATATGCTATGGGTTTCATAGAGGCCTCCCGTGCTACGGCTCAATATTTGAGTTTTCAAAGTTCTAACGGTTGATCCGAACCGTTCATCTTGTTCTCCATATTAATATGTGTTTGGAGACCAAATTTTACATTTTTTTGAAAAAAATTTACTATTTTTTTAGATTTATTGAAAATTGTTGTTTTTCAGACAAATCTGGACCATAAAAAACAGCGATATTCAATAAATCTAAAAAAACAGTAAAAAAATTTCCAAAACATGTAAAATTTGGTCTCTAAACACATATTAATATGGAGAACAAGATGAACGGTTCGGATCGACTGTTAGAATTTTGAAAACTCAAATATTGAGCCGTAGCACGGGAGGCCTCTATGCAACCCATAACATATTAGCCAAATCCATTTATTAATTATTATTATAAGCCTGCTTGTGCAATTTGAGACGGTCTATAATTATATATATATCTAGAATCTAAATTTTCTAGTTCTGCTGCGCCTGTATATATGTGCGCGCGCACACACACGTATATAGAATTTGACTAATATGCTATGGATTGTATAGAGGCCTCCCGTGTAACGGCTCAATATTTGAGTTTTCAAAATTCTAACGGTCGATCCGAACCGTTCATCTTGTTCTCCATATTAATCTTTGTTTGGAGACCAAATTTTACATTTTTTGAAAAAATTTTACTATTTTTTTATATTTATTGAATATCGTTGTTTTTTATGGTCCAGATTTGTCTAAAAAACAACAATTTTTAATAAATCTAAAAAAATAGTAAAAAATTTCCAAAATATGTAAAATTTGGTCTCCAAACACATATTAATATGGAGAACAAGATGAACGGTTCGGATCGACCGTTAGGATTTTAAAAACTCGAATATTGAGCCGTAGCACGGGAGGCCTCTATGCAACCCATAGCACCATAGCCAAGTCCTTAATAAATATCTGAGAATGACATAATCCTTAAAATTCTCATTTGAAACTTTTAGTTTTAACCATCACTCTTATAAACTTCTCAATCTATGACAATTGTCCCTCCTAATTCGTAATCTTACTATTAATTTTGTTAAAGTTAAATAACTATTATGGTCCTAACACTTCTATTCTAAAATGAATTTCTTTATGCATTTCATTACTATATAGTTTTCAATATTATTTTTAAATAAATAGTATGTACTTATTTCTCTTTCAAAAGGATATACTTATTGTATTTTCATTATTATTTATAAATTAAAAAATCAATTATAAAAACTTTATTGTTCATGAGAATATTTACTTGTTAAATTAGTCAAAGCATACAAAAATAAAGTACGAAAAGCATTTGATGTTGTTCACATATATAAGTAGGGCTGGACAAAAATTTCGTAGTTTGTGATTCGATTCGAGTTTGATTCGAAAAAGTTTGTAAAAAAATTCGATTCAAAATAGTTCGAAATTATTTCAAACAAAATTCAAAATAGACCTGGTTCGTTCAAAATAGGTTCGCAAACTATTCTAGTTAGAATCTCAATGTAACGTGAACCATTGATTTCCGTTGATGACTTAAGAGTTAAAACATAAAGCCATCCAGCCATAAGTTATAACTCGTAAGTCGTAACCCTCGTTCTCAGTTCTAAAATCCTAAACGATTTTCACCTCTCACTTTCCGCAACTACGATCACTCTTTATTGTCGTAAAAAAGTTCATAAAATATTCTAAATTGAGTTTATAAAAAAATTAATTCAAACCAAAGTTAGTTCGAAATTAATTCAAACCAAACTCAAACTGGGGTAAGTTTGATTCGTTTGCAGCCCTAATATACGCTACGTATTTTACATTATTTTGAAAATAGTTTAATTTGTAGTCATTAGATATTATGAAATTTAAATATGTGAATGAGATTACATTTAATGATCATTGTAGATTGAGAAGTTGTCAGGTCTTTATCAAGATTATTCAAAAGACTATTTATTACAAATCAATAATTAGAGGTCTTGTGTATGACCAGTACTTTTGAGAAAGCAATTTGATTTTTTTTTTTTTTAAAGGCGCTGGCAATTTAATAAACACTCAAAACTTCTAGACAATATCTCTTGCGCTCTATTTTCATATAATATATCAGATATAATATATATGAGATATGAGAATTGCAACAAACTAATCATATTTTTTTATATAATATCTGTGAAAAATTATACATATACATTTAATAATATAATATAAGACCGAATTTATAAATATATTTTAAAATACTAGCATCTTAATAAAATGAAAATACATATTTAATTATAAACTATTGAATTTTATTTTATGGAGGAAGGTACAGTAACTCTTTTCTTTCATATCTATGAAGAGGTTATTCTCAAAGAACAGAGTAGAACTAGGGTGTTCTTAAGTTCACCAAACACTTTGGTGAATTCAACTTTAAAACCTGTCAAATCGGTTTTAAATGACGAATCCGAACCGTTGAAACCCTTCTACCTTACGAGTGATGCATCTACATGTGGAAATTTTAAACATTCAAATTAATTTCGTATAAAGTCAATCGGTCAAAATTAGAAAGTTAATAAATTAATTTTAATGCATTCATATTTTGAACGTTTTTTGACCGCTTGACTTTATACTAAATTAATTCGAATGTTTAAAATTTTCACACGTAGACGTATCACTCATAAGATAAGTGGGGTTTAACGGTTCGGATTTGTCATTTAAAGTCGATTTGATGGGTTTTAAATTTGAGTTCACCAAAGAACTTGGTGAACTTAAGAACACCCTAGTTCTACTCCAAAGAACAATAAATTATGTTCTTAATAAAAGATAGAGGATCTCTACAAATTACAAAAAGATGCAAAATTTAGAATGAATAATTAAATGATAACAATTGTTATTTTAAAATTATGTGCAAGTTTCAGAAGATTAAATTAAGTAGAACTAGGATGTGTTGTGCTTACTAAAAGAATTGGTGAGCATAACATCAAAATTTATTAGATTGATTTCAAATGAAACAAATCCAAACTGTTGGAACAAATGTACTTTACAAATGATGCATGTACATGCAAATTTTAAAATTTATTTAGTACAAAATCAGGCAGTCAAAAATAATGAAAAATGAATGCACTAAATTATGTTTTTATAAGTTATTTTAAAATATGTTTCACTTTTTTTTATTGAAATGTGAAGTTTTTATAAGTTATTTTAATGCATTAATTTTTTCATCAATGTTGACTGCTCAAATTTTGTACTAAATGCATTCAAAAAATTTAAAATTTTGCATGTACATGCATCATTCGTGAAGCAGATTGATTTCAAAGATTTGGATTCTTCTTATTTGAAGTCAATCTGATATATTTTGAATAAACCCTTAGGTGTGCAAAACACACCCTGGTTCTAAATAAATACTATTTTTTTTTAATAATAACCCGTAGCTGTAGTTCATTGATCGAGTTCAAATATTACTAGTGGTTTGCTTATACCCGAACGGGTAGTACCCGTTTTGCCCAGCCCGTACCTGTTACCCGAGGTACCCGTACCCGTGCCCGGGTACAAGCGGGTAAACGGGTAGACGGGTACGGATTTGAGACGGACCGGACAAAGCATTTTGAAAAAAAACCCGTTGTACCCGTACCCGTTGTACCCGCACCCGCACCCGTGTACCCGCACCCCTTTACCTGCTGTACCCGCCTACTTTACCCGTTGTACCCGTACCCGTTACCCGTTAAAAATTTGAATTTCAAATTATTTTAAATTTTGCCGCCGGTTCACAATTTCACATCCCTCAGGTTACCAGACTGAGTACAATTGAAATGGACGGTTCAGGATAAATAATACTGGCCCCCTTTAACTTGGCAAAAATCTCAAAGCATAAATAATACTGGCCCCCTTTATTAATACTCAGGTTACCTGATTGAGTACAATTGAAATGGATGGTCCAGGATCTGTCCTTTAACTTAGCACGAATCTCAAAGCATAAATAATACAGAAAAAAAAACCAGAAAAAAAAATACCCGTACCCTACCCGAGGTACCCGTTACCCGTACCCGTTACCCGGGACGGGCACGGGTTTGAAACGGGTAGGGTACACTCTTTTAAAAACTTACCCGACCTACCCGTACCCGAGGTACCCGTACCCGTTACCCGGGACGGGCACGGGTTTGAAACGGGTAGGGTACACTCTTTTAAAAACCTACCCGACCTACCCGTACCCGTCTACCCGACTACCCGTCCTACCCGTACCCGCCCTACCCGACTACCCGACCCGGGTATACCCGAGGTACCCGTACCCTACCCGTTAACAAACCACTAAATATTACATGTTAAACCATCTTTTGACTAATCTCTCAATTTGTATTTATTTTTTATTTACCAATAGAAACCCTTCCCTTCCTAATAATTATAACAGTACTATGTAGTGTACCATGTACTTTCGGACTACATGTGATTATCAGATTATGTACTGATAGTGTACGGGTCCAAAAGCCTAGTCATTTTCTATCACTTTATCTGAACCGGCTCATTTTTTTTTATATAAAGTGAGATCAATGTCTCACTGATTTCATTATATAAACCGTGGGTACATAAGCACAAATACAAAACCACTGGTATTTTGCTTCATTATTCAATTACAGTTATTAAGCTAAAAAAAAAAAAAACTACTTTTAACTGCTAGCCTGAGAAAATACCAGAAAAATCAGTTCACATCAGAAATATAACACAGATTATTATCCCAAAATACAACTAACTTTGTAGCAATCTAAAGACTAAATTTAATGCCAACTGGAAGCCAATCTGCTCTTTTCTTGAGAAAAGGAGGATCCTCTTATTCTTCAATCCGAACTGTTCAAAATCGATCAAACAATTTTAATTACATCTGATTTATTTTAATATATTATATTGATACAAAAAAAAAATATAATTGAAACCGTTTGATCGATTTTAAACGGTTCAGATTAAAAAATAAGAGGGTCATTTGAGAAAAGGAGCAGAGTTCATTCCAATGCCAAACCATCATGCATCAAAACGGTTCCATACCCTGCTGTCCTCGTCCTGAGTAACTCCTCCTGAGCTGTCACTGTACATGTACCTGGTAGGCTGCTGCCACTCTGCCACCCTTTATAGGAAACCGAAGAATTAAAGTGAGTTTGCACCACTCTGAACCAGCTCATTATTTCGGTTTTTTACCGGTTTGATAGCAAAAACGATCTTCTAAATGAACAAAACCTGAAAGAGAGCTGCTGTGTACGATTCGGTCCGGATTTAACAACAGTAGTTGTTAGTGACATCTCTTGTACAGTTATTCTTTTTCTGAGTTGAGGATTGTACAGTTTAAAGTAGAGCCGAGGAGGTTGGCATTTAAGAGGTGAATCGAATAGTGTGTTTGTTTAGCAAACTATCATACTGTGCCAAAATTTAGGCTTATCCTGATAACCTTATTGCATTGTAAAGTCGCGACAAAAATTCATATCCTAAGGGCTTAACTGATATTTCATATTTGTGCCAAAATTTCCTCGTATAATATATATATTTGGCTGTGTAACAGTGTAAGTCCGGATGCTTATATTATCTTACCGACTAACTTTTTTACCGTTGAGTTTATATTTGGACCGTCTGATGAGAATTCGACTAATTCGGTCCAAATCTGTATTGCACGGACAGACTGGCCGGATTCAAACTCAAAACGTACATTACTTTTTACAACGGTTCCAGCGATGAAGATCAAAGCTAGTACTTGAGTGGTCCGTAAAAGCTGGTACTATTGAGTGGCAGTTAGTTTGAACATTTATTATAATTTGAGTGAGTCTACGGTACTATGCATATTACGATTTGTTATTGGATTACGGCTCTATATTCAAGTTTTTAAATCCTAACGGTTGATTCGAACCATTCATCTTATTCTCCATATTAATAATTGTTTGGAAACCAAATTTTACATTTTTTGAAATTTTTTTACTATTTTTTTAGATTTATTGAAAATCACTCTTTTTGAATGGTCCAAAATTTTCAGATCAAGTAATTTTCTAAATATTTTAAAAAATAGTAAAAAAATTTTAAAAAATGTAAAATTTGGTCTCCAAACACATATTAATATGGAGAACAAGATGAACTGTTTGGATCGACCGTTAAAATTTGAAAACTCAAATATAGAGCCGTAATACAGTAACAAATCGTAATATGCATAGTACCATAGACTCACTCTTATAGTTTTCTATTAGTGCCAACAACAATAAAATAAAATTAAATAAAATTAAATTCTGTTAGGTTCTAATGTTTTTGTACACCTGTATAGGTAACATTTATTATAGCTAGTACTCTATGTATGGCCGAACAATTTGGCATTTGTCTCTGGTGCCTCACGCCGTTATTACTATATCATCTGAGGCAGCTGAGATTTATTTTAACTTAGGATAATTTCACTGTAGGTCACTAAATTTTGTTATCTGTCACAAATTGGTTATTTAAGTTTGATTTGTTTCTTTTGAGTCACTCAACTTTGTTACTTATCCCAATCAAGTTCCTCTATTTTTTCCATCCAAATTTTAACGAATATACTAATTCCGTTAGTATTTTTGATGGAATATGCTTATTCTGTTAATATTTTGGATGGAATAAGTGTATTCCGTTAATTTTTTGGATGGAATTAGCATATTCTGTTAACATTTTAGATGGAAAAGTATAGAGGGACTTAATTGGGACAGTTGAGTGACTCAAAAGGGACAAATCAAACTTGAGTGACCAATTCGTGACAAATAACAAAGTTTAGTGACCTACAGCGAAATTTACCATTTAACTTACTTTATTTTTGTTTTAGTTTGGTTAAAAAGAATGAAAGATTCTTTTTCACTCTTTTTTTCTTCGTTCAATCTCATCTATTTTTTTTTTGACAATATGTGAGGAATTTTACGAATTTAAATCTATGAACATCTTGTACTATATTTTATCTTACAAATGAGATTCATATCGAAGTATTTATGAGTTATGTTCGTTTCTCTAATTTTCTTCTTCTTGATATATTAGTTATACATATTTCATATGATAGATTATAAATACTTGATATATTATGTAACTGCATTTTGAACCCTTTTAAAAACTTCCACTTTGAATATTTAAAATACTTCATATGTCGTCATGTATACAAATTTGACATGCTAAATATAAAGACTGTATATGTTAGGTATAAACTATAAAGTCATACTACTATTAATAAAAGTTTTAAAATCAATAAATTTTTAATATTTTACACTAGCTAGAGCTACTTTTGATACAAAACATTTATGACAGATTTCAATTCAAATTAAAGCCAACTAACGCCAGTTGTCTAGTCTTCATAAAGAGCTAACACGTCCAATATTTATAAAGATTTGATATGTTATATATAAAAACTTGCACGTATAGATATAAAAATTTGTACATCCCAGTTAGTGTCAACTGTAAATACACTAGCAACCTTCTAAAGAATAATCCCGGTTAAAAATCGTTAGTTGAGGAATTTGATAAAAAAAAAAAAAAAATTGGGGGTACATTTATCACCTCCCTATCATTTTTCTTTTTAATCTTAGTATATAAAATATGGATTCTTTGTCCCCCGAAAATCCTTCAAAAAAAGAGAACACAATTTGATCAAAAGCTGAGACAATACCACAAAATACTGCGTTTCAGAGAATCAAAGAGTATTGCATAAGCTTATTAAATGCTTATGTGTTATGCCCCTTTTGGAAAGGCACATCAGCCAAGGATGATAAATGTAGATTTCGGTGTTTTCACATAATAGGTGCTTCTCCAAAATTTAGGCTT
This sequence comes from Carex pumila, assembly GCA_033356055.1. Lineage (NCBI taxonomy): Eukaryota > Viridiplantae > Streptophyta > Magnoliopsida > Poales > Cyperaceae > Carex > Carex pumila. The sequence continues at coordinate 397,046 of JARJHM010000081.1, read as the reverse complement.
ATCCTGATTGCATCGTAAAGTTGCAACAAAAATTCATATTCTAAGGGCATTACAAAGACTTTCAATTTAAGTGTTGTATTAGAGTTGCAACCATTCTCTTTTCTTACCATATAGAAACACTACTAGTGTTTTGCAAAAACCTTCAATTGAAGTGTTGTATCATCATTATAACTACAATCTTCTCTTGTCATATGGAGTCACTACTAAAGTACTACAAAGACCTTACATTGAAGTATTGTATTAGGTTTTCAATTACTACTTTCTCTTACCATATAACACTACTAGAGTGCTACAAAGACCTTATATTAGAGTATCGTATTAAAGTTGCAACTACCATCTTCTCTTGTTACATGAAGATACTGCTATAATGCTGCAAAGACCTTTAATTAAAGTATTGTATTATGATAAGTTCTATCTGCGGCAAATGAATTGAAGTTTTCTTTTTTTTAGTGCTGAGAATTAGGTAAATTTTTAATTTAGTCTTAATTTTTTGTGAAAAAATCGAACTTTCTTCTTAATCTTTGACTTTCAGCGGTAGAGATAGAGAGAAATAAAAATTATCAGATCAAAACAATAAAATTAAATTAAATAAAATTAAATTCTGTTAGGTTCTAATGTTTTTGTACACCTGTATAGGTAACATTTATTATAGCTAGTACTCTATGTATGGCCGAACAATTTGGCATTTGTCTCTGGTGCCTCACGCCGTTATTACTATATCATCTGAGGCAGCTGAGATTTATTTTAATTTAGGATAATTTCACTGTAGGTCACTAAACTTTGTTATTTGTCACAAATTGGTTATTTAAGTTTGATTTGTTTCTTTTGAGTTACTCAACTTTGTTACTTATCCCAATCAAGTTCCTCTATTTTTTTCATCCAAATTTTAACGAATATACTAATTCCGTTAGTATTTTTGATGGAATATGCTCATTCTGTTAATATTTTGGATGGAATAAGTGTATTCCATTAATTTTTTGGACGGAATTAGCATATTCTGTTAACATTTTGGATGGAAAAGTATAGAGGGACTTAATTGGGACAGTTGAGTGACTCAAAAGGGACAAATCAAACTTGAGTGACCAATTCGTGACAAATAACAAAGTTTAGTGACCTACAGCGAAATTTACCCTTTAACTTACTTTATTTTTGTTTTAGTTTGGTTAAAAAGAATGAAAGATTCTTTTTCACTCTTTTTTCTTCATTCAATCTCATCTATTTTTTCTAACAATATGTAAGGAATTTTACGAATCTAAATTTATGAACGTCTTGTACTTGATTTCATTTTTCAAATGAGATCTACATCGAAGTACTCATGAGTTATGTCTGCTTCTCTATTTTTCTTCTTCTTGATATATTAGTTATACATATTTCATATGATAGATTATAAAGACTTGATATACTATGTAACTGCATTTTGAACCCTTTAAAAACTTCCTCATTGAATATTTAAAATACTTGATATGTTGTGTATAAAAACTTAATATGCTAGCTAGGTATAAAGACTTAATATGTTAGGTATGAAGTTATACTAATATTAATAAAAGTTTTAAAATCAATGAATTTTTAATATTTTACACTAGCTAGTCCTACTTTTGATACATAACATTTATGAAAGATTTCAATTCAAATTAAAGCCAACCAGCGCCAATTATCATAAAGAGCTAACAAGTCCAGTATTTATAAAGATTTGATATGTTATGTATAAAAACTTGCACATATAGATATAAATATTTGTACGCTTCAGCAAGTATCAACTGTAAATGCACTAACAACCTTCTAAAAAATAATCCTGGTTAAAAATCGTTAGCTGAGGAATTTGATAAAAATAGAGTTGGGGGTACATTTATCATCTCCCTATCCTCTTTTTTTTTTTTATCTCAGTTTATAAAATATAGATTCTCTGTCCCCCGAAAATCCTCCAAAAAAGAGAACACAATTTGATCAAAAGCTGAGACAATACCACAAAATATTTAACACTGCGTTTCAGAGAATCAGAGACAGTGTTACAGTGCCTATGAGGACTCCTTATTCTTCCCGGCTTTCATTGACGGGTAGGATATAAAGGAGTGGATTCTAGAACTTCCACGATTGAGATTTTAGCTTATTAAATGCTTATGCCCCTTTTGGAAAGGGACATCAGCCAAGGATGATCTGTGTAGATTCCTGTGTTTCACATAATAGGTGCTTCTCCAATATGTACTGGAAATGTACTTTTTTGGTTTCAATGCCTCGTGCATTTTATGATTTATTGTGCCTCATATATTATGTTTTTATTTTCAAAGTTGAAATCGTCAATCAGAACTACTCAATATGATATTAATATTAAAATATGCATAGAGACCAAATTTTATATTTTTTTGAAAAAAAAGTTACTATTTTTTAAGATAGATGCTAAATCACTTTTCTAAACCATGAAAAAACTGTGATTTTGTACCCATTTAAAACATTAATAAAAAAATTATAATAAATATAAAATTTTGTCTTCAAACATATTTTAACATGGATATTATGTTGAGTGGTTAGGATCAACAGTTTGAACTTTAAAAATGAATATAAAATATGAGGCACAATGAAACAAGAAAAATATGATATTTGAAATGTACTCATTTTTCTATGAGAATTTAGTTATTGCATATTTGTATGGGAGAATTATTGGGTTGGCAGGCATCTCAAAAAAAAAAATAGAAATTTTATTATAAAAGGAGAAAACAAAGATAACATAGAGAACTGTAAATAAACAATGAGTGATGTTAGTATAAACTTAACCTTATTAAGATGGCTAGAGAGTTTAATTCGAAAAATCTATATTACCGATTTTAAAGGACAAATTTCTACAGTTAGAATTGATCTATTTAACAATTGATGTGAGCCAGAAATTGTGATTGGATGGGGTAATATTTTCAGACACATTATTTACAATTATTATAAAAAACAAGCATATTTTGAATTTATTTTTAAAATAGCACAGTAACCTGAAGTATATTTTATTTAAGAACTTCTGGACTAGGGGTGGCAAATGTTGGATCCATATTGCTTCCTCCATGGTTTATATGTTAAATTGGTGAGTTCCAATTTTATTTAGCTTAAATTTCAACGGTTAAAAATAATGAAGAATGAGTGTATTAAATATAACTTATAAATTTTAATTTTTGATAGTTTGATTTTATACTAAATAAATTTGTAAATTTAGAATATAAAAGTATCACTCATAAATATAATATTGATTAAAATGGTTTTAATTCATCATTTCAAAGAGATGGGTTATGGCGAGTTGCGAAGTAAAAACGTGTTTCTACTTTACGCCATATTTTTATTTTGAAAGTCCAAACGATCGATCCGAACAATTAGATGTTTAATTCATATTGAAATGTGCTTGGAGACCAAATTTTATTTTTTTGAAATTTTTTTACTATCTATTAAATATTTTTTTAAATTGTTGTTTTGCTGTTAACAGTAAAAAAACAGTAAAATTTTCTGGACCATCAGATCAACGACTTTCAAAATTGTTTAATAAATAGTGAAAGAATTCCAAAAAATGTAAAATTTGGTCTCCTAGCACATTTAAATATGGAGAACAAGATGAACGGTTCGGATCGACGTTTTAAACTTTAAAATCACAAAATATGAGCATGAAGTAAAATAGTCGCTTTACTTCGCAACTCACCGTAGCCCACCTCCATTTCAAATCGATTCAATAAATTTTAAAGTAAAAAATAACAAAATTAGTTTAATAAACTTAAACACAAAACAGCTTCAATCATAAATAATATAATAATAAATAAATGCCCAAACTAAGAAATCTAATAAAAAATCGTTTGATCTGGTCCCACCACGCAGGAATTTTATGTTCATATGTCTGCTCCAAGATTCGTGCAAAACTAATCTTAAAAAAACTTACCACATAAATCTACAATGCAAATCCATGAGGGACTGAGAGCAGGACGCCTGAACAGTGACCACCAATCAATTCAGATCAAACGGCTTTTGACTTTTTTATGAATCACACTCTGATACTGTCAAATTAATGTTAAGGGTCACCTAGATTTCTCAGCACAATAACTACAAAAGAATTTATAAATAACAAGAAAAGAAACCAAATTGTTTTTGGGCATGTGGTTTGTTAAACTATTTATGTTACCGATGCTTTGATTAATTAGTTATGTAGTAAAACTTTAGGATTAAGCATTTCTTCACGGTACCGGGTATGGTGCTATTGATATTTAGATTTTAGTTTCTAAATAAAAGTAGTGGGATACCCGCTTTTCCAAAAGGAAAAAAGAAGACCCCATGTCAGGGGTGAAAACGGAGCGGATAATGCTGATATCATGTCTGCATCCGTCGGATAATGAGTAGATACGAATACGGATAGTAAATGGATATTAAAATTCAAAACCAAATCAGCCTTAAACGGATACGGATACGGAACGGATAGTCTACAGATACGGATTCAAATACGGATATAAAACGAATAATGGTCAGATAATTAAGATATATGAACTTCTAAGATACAAATATTAATTAAAATATTAATGAACTTATAAGAGATGAGAGATAATCTATTCATATCTTCATTCTTATATTATGCACGTAGTTGTCATGATTCGTCAACGGCTGAGATTGAAAGATGAATTTTCAGATTAAATATCAGCCCTCCAATTACATAATTTGTATATTTTGATTAAATACATCTATTTTATGTATAGAAGTCTAAATTTAGTTAAAATTATACTCACTACACAGACTGCTACATGGTTGTCACAATTAAAATTGAATGTATCCCTAACGATCTGTTTCCTTATTACTCCTTATAGCTATATTTGATTCATACAATTTAATTATTTCCTTATTTCTTCGATTCTTTGCAATTAAATTATATCTTCTATATTTTTGACAATGAAAATAAAAATTATTCAATCTTTCTGAATCTATAGAGAAAATAAATTTTTTCATGTGTGAAGAGGAGAAATAGTATTTATTAGAGCTACCAATGTGCATTTCACAATTTCTCTTCACATACTATTAAATTTAGTAATATGTTCCCGTTGTAACGCATGGGCACAATACTAGTAATATATATATCAAATAAGTGTATGGTAACAAAAGATATTGTAGTGTAGTGGTTTAAAACTTAGTCTAAAGGCATTGAGATGGGAGGACATAGATTCAAATTCCACCTATAGCAAATATTTATTCCTCTTTTATATGAGTTCTGCCAAACTATCCGAATCCGGATAATCTGGATATCCGCTCCGTTTAAGACTCCGAATCCACATCCTTTTATCCGTATCCGGAAATTATCTGAATCCAGATAATCCGGCTCCGTTTTCACCCCTACCCCATGTGCAGTGTAGAAAAGCCGAAATTTTTATAAATACTCAAAATAATTAACAAACTACGGAATCTATTTCTTCGGCTATTTTTATTAATGTCTTTAAAACAAAACTTAATTTTAAATTTACCCCTACTCTCTTTTTTTTTAAGAATATCCTGACTGCCAAGGTAGACAGCGGGCTATTAAATACAGAAGACCGCCACATGTGTGAGCGGGTCATGCTTCAAGCAAACCGCCAAAAGTGAGGGCGGGTCATGCTGCTCAGCGAACCGCCAAGCATGGGGGCGGTTTGATATCCATGCATTGTTGCAAATTTGTTTCAGCTCGATCCAATCGAAATTGGTCAAATTGGTCAAATTTTAGTATAAAGCGGTGGCCGGTGGCTTATCTCTGACCACCTCATCATATCAGATATAGTTTGTATGTCTCCAAAAACATACAATGTGACTAACTGAAGAATATATCTTTATCTAATGTTGCAATCTAAATCTTACTAATATTAAATTAAATCAGATAATATATCTTTATCTACAATATGTTATTGAAGACATACAAGCTGAAGAATATATCTTTCACAAGTAGATAGTAGTCTGATTTTCAAAATTCATAAGTAAACAATTATTAAAAATGATCAGAAATGTAGAGGTCATAAAAACAAAATTTTGTTCCATTTTCTAAAATACAATCAATCCTATTTTAGCAATATTACAAAAAATTAATACAAAGATCAGCATTTTGGATGTTGTTGTTGTATCTTTGTTTATAGCAAATGTCTTTTACTTGTCAAGAGTCAAACAAATTTATAATATATTCAAACTTTTTTAAAATGTATAACGTCATCAACATCCTCGATTTTATTCTCTTTCCATTTATTATAAATAATTGGATTGTTATATTTTTTTTCCATGCTTTAATATATCACCGGTTAAAAAGACTTTGTACTTCTCTATCAGAGTTTTCATACATTTAACTGTGTAGATTTTTATTATATAGATTATATAGTTATAAATAAATATTGATTATTGTTCAAAATTTATCCGATTGTATGATCATTTATAGAAAATATTATTGTTCAAATCCAACTTATTTAAAAATAAATTTTATTTTTTCAAAGTAAAATCCAAGGGACAAATCTAATTTTACATATATTCTTCAACTTGTATGTCTTCAATAATATATTGTAGATAAAGATATATTATCTGATTTAATTTTATATTAGTAAGGTTTAGTTAGGTTTAGATTGCAACATTAGATCAAGATATATTCTTCAGTTAGTCACATTGTATGTTTTTGGAGACATACAAACTAAACCTTATACAAACTATATCTGATATGATGAGATGTTCAGATAAACCACTGGCCACCGCTTTATCCAAAAATTTGACCAATTTCAATTGGATCGAGATGAAACATGCCAAATTTCCAACAGAGAAATTTATGCATGGATATCAAACCACCCCAATTCTTTGTGGTTCGCTGAGCGGCATGACCTGCCCGCACATGTGGCGATCTGCTGTGTTTAATAGCCCGCTGGCCTCCCTGGTGGTCAGGGTATTCTTAAAAAAAAAAGAGATAGCAAAGGTAAATTTAAAATTAAGTTTTGTTTTAAGGACATTAATAAAAATGGCCGCTATTTCTTTTTTGACGAAAATTTGAAAACTAGCCAATCCGGTTAACCAATAACCGGATTGGGTCCTTCTTTCCAGTGGCCCAATTCCCGGAATAGTGAAAATAGGTCCGGTTATTGGTTAACCAGAAATGTGGGAATGTTTTTTTTTTTTGAAATAGAACGAAACCGGTTAATGGTGCACCGGTTTTGGCCTTTCATTTTCTTTTCTTTTTTGAAAACTGAAATTTTTTATTTTTTTTATTTTTTGCATTAAAATATTAGAAATGTTGAATATATTTCTTTGAAAATAAATAGAATACAATATAATTTGATTTATTAGAAAGACTACAACAAATAACTCAGATCAATATTTTTCAGGCCGGATTTTTCGCGGCTGTAAGAAAAATTAATATATTTCTTTACGTGTTATTGAAAAAAATAAAGATACTTAGATTCTGAGTTATTCATCCCAGTTCAAAAGTCACTTCTAGATAATTCAGAAAATATTGTGATCTTTCTAGTACATTTAATTTATTAAAAGTTGTATCTATTTTGAGAATTCTTTTTGAATAACAATTATTAAATAAATTAAAGTTTTTATTTTTTTTTCAAAAATAGATATAACTTTTAATAAATTAAATGTATTAGAAAGATCACAATATTTTCTGAATTATCTAGAAGTGACTTTTGAACCGAGATCAATAACTCAAAATCTAAGCATTTTTATTTTTTTTTCCAATAACACAAAGAAATATATTAATTTTTCTTACAGCCGCGAAAAATCCAGCCTGAAAAATATTGATCCGAGTTATTTATCACAATCTTTATAATAAATTAAATTATATTGTATTACATCTATTTTCAAATAAATATATTCAACATTTCTAATATTTTAATACAAAAATAAAAAAATAAAAAATTTCTGTTTTAAAAAAAAAAGGCCAAAACCGGTGCAGCATTAACCGATTTTGTTCCATTTCAAAAAAAAAAAAAGCACTTTCCCACATTTCCGGTTAACCAATAACCGAACCCATTTTCACTATTCCGGAAATTGAGCCACCGGAAAGAAGGGCCCAATTAGGTTATTGGTTAACCGGATTGGCTAGTTTTCGAATTTTCACCAAAAAGGGGATAGATACCATAATTTGTTAATAATTTTGGGTATTTATAAAAATTTCGGTCAGAAAAGAGTGCAGGTCTATCAATAGTAAATAGTTTAGAGGAAGCCATAATAACTCAAATGGTTAACCATTGAGATGACTTTAACTAATTATGTGCTTATGTGGTTTGTTAGAAACCAAACTGTTGCAAACACATTCAATTGGAGTGTTGTATTGAGATTGTAACTATCCTTTTTTTTGTCATATGAGACATTACTAGAGTGCTGCAAACAGCTTTAATTAAAATGGATGTGACATTAGGATTGCATCCACCTTCTTCTCTTTCCATTTGGGAACACATTACTAATGTGCTGCAAAGACCTTTAATTAGAGTGTTATATTTGAATTGCAACGACACTCTTCTCTTGCAATATCGAGACATTGCTAAAGTGTTGCAAACATATTTAAATGAAGTATTGTATTTGATAAGCATAAATTATATACACATTTGATCTAGATTTTATCATAAAACAACTTCAAATATCTTGTATTTTTAATATAAAGTGATTTAAATACACCTAGAATCAAGTTACTACGATTGTTTTACTTTTCGTTGCAGGAAATGATGAAAAATGATGAAAATACCCTCCAGTGTGGATCAAATCACCCGCAGTGCGGATCAGATGAGCCGCATTGAGTACTTAGCTGCATTTCCAACATCCAAGCGCTGCACAGGAAAAAGTCCGAGCCTAGTGCGGATGAACTTCCACCCGCAATGCGGATGAGCCCAGCCACACTCAATACTTGGCTGATTTCAGAACCTTCAGAGAAGCAGAAACCACCCGCAGTGCGGGTCAGCCATCCGCATTCAACTAATTCGTAGAAGTTAAATAAGGAAACTTAGAGCCAATGCGGATGAAGACCACCCACAGTGCGAATCATCCATCCCCATTGGAGTTGCAGAAAAGCCAAATTTACACAGTTTCAACACCGGTTCTATTTTTGGCACTTCATGGACGTGTTTTACAGTCAAATGTGGACAAGGCATCCTAGGAAGCAATCCAAATATAACACCCACTAACTCCACTTTCTAGGCTCTTAATTGGGTATGGTCCTTAGCTATAAAAGAAGGGGTTCATTCTCCATTCATATCATCCCTCATTCTTTCATTCTCTCTACACACACACAATACTTATCAATATATTCTGGAGAAAGGAAAACTTTCAAGCAAGGAGAAGAAGGGTTTCCTGAGCAAGAAGTCGGCAAGATAGAGGTTTTTGATTTATCAAATGGTGTAATTACTTTCTTTATTTCATTTCTTCTTACTTTGCCAATTTTTTTAATGGATATCTCCATAAGAGAGTAGTTCTCTCTCTAGGGGTTTAGGTCAATGTATGAACTTGTTTAATTCTATTTTATTCGGTTATTTGTTTTTATTATGATTGTTTTATGGGATTTGATATTAATTTATGTGATTTAATCATTTGTGTTAATTACATAATTAGTATTTGAATTATCCCATTTTGGATTTGAAAGAACCAAAATTGACTGTGATCAATAAGATAGTATCAAATTATGAATGCAAATACCCTAGATTTAGGTTAAGATTGTAACCAATTTAATCTAAGCCGGAACTATCGAAATTAAGGTTAGGAACTTGGTGAGGAACCTAATCGAGAAGCCAAACCCTAATTAGGACATCTCAATTCGAATCAGGTATTGGTATGATGGACTTAATTGTGAAGTACCAATGTTTGAGGAGAAGAGAGACTACAAGCGCTCAATGGATCTAGGTAGCTAGGGTGAGAAACCTAATCGAGAAGTTCGAATTACCTAGGCACGTTATTAATTTACGAAAGTAATCCTTAATAACATATTAGGTTAGAAACCTCGTCAAATCATACATGAATTCAAACAAATACCAAATTAATAGAGTTATCAAGGGATTGTAGACCGAATACCCCTATATCTTCTCATCTAGAAAGCAAACCAATTTTTCTTTCATTCATTTACTTTTATTGTTTTAAACTCTCTATTCAGATATTGAACCCAAATTTAGGAATTGTTATAACAACCCCCCCCCCCCCCCCCCAATTTACTTTTATTGCACTTTACTTTATTTTATTTTCTGAAATTTATTATTAAAGTTTAAACTAAGTTTTATTGTACTCCCTGTGGATCGATACCTAAAATACTACTTTGATAAGAATTGTACACTTGCAATTTAACTCAAACGCGTGTTAAAGGTTTAAAAAGTACATCATTGTACTGAAACTTTGTACCATATCTTTTGGATGCATCAGTATTAGAGTTGAAACTATCATCTTCTCTTGCCATATAGAACATACTACTAGTATGATGCAAAGACTTTCAATTGAAGTGTTGTATTAGAGTTACAATTATCCTCTTCTCTTGCCATATGGTGACTTTACTAGAGTACTACAAAGACTTTCAATTTGAGTGTTGTATTAGAGTTGCAACCACAATTTTTTTTTACCATATAGAAACACTACTAGTGTTCTGCAAAGACTTTCAATTGAAGTGTTGTATTATCATTACAACTATCTTCTTCTCTTGTTATATGGAGTTACTACTAGAGTGCTACAAATATCTTACATTGGAGTGTTGTATTAGGTTTTTAATTACCATCTTCTCTTGCCATATAAAGACACTACTAGAGTGTTACAAAGACCTTATATTGAAGTATTGTATTAGGTTTTCAATTACTAGAGTGTTACAAAGATTTTATATTGAAATATTGTATTAAGGTTGCAACTATCATCTTCTCTTGTTATATGGAAATACTACTATATTGCTGCAAAGATCTTTAATTAGAGTATTGTATTATGATAAGTAATATATGCGACAAATGAATTGAAGTTCTTTTTTTTTAGTGCTGAGAATTAGGTAAAATTTTAATTTAGTTTTAATTTTTTTGTGGAAAAATCGAACTTTCTTCTGAATCTTTGACTTTCAGCGGTAGAGATAAAGAGAAATAAAAATTATCAGATCAAAACTCAAAAGATGATGAGACTATAGTAGGTCTAGCGTCACTCTGGCTCCTGAGGCTTCTAGATATATCTTCAATCTTTACAAAATATGAAAGTAAATATTAGTATACGAAGACATGTTTTTCTCATGCAAGGCCCATTATTTTTGTTAACTTTTGTTCTTAATTAAGTTGGAAAGAAAGTAAAGGCTTGTTTCATTTCTTAATTAAGCCAAGGGTAAAATTGGAATTAATGGAAAACGTTTTCTCTCAACACTTAAAAATTCAATTGATGCTCTTCAAATAGCATTCCCTTTTCTTTCCTCTTTCTAGATGAGGCGGTCAAATTGTAAGTCAATGTTGAATTGGGCAAGTGAGAATGACCATCTTGCCCTCAGAATTTGCAAAAATATTTTAATAGAGCAGTTTTAGCTACACACAAACTATAAAATCAAAATAGCATTGCATTAAAAAAACTATATTAAGAGAATCAACATTTAATCTAGTAGTCAAGATAATACTTTATGTGTAGAAGTCATAAATTCCAAACAAGAATGAAAAATCTCTTATAGATCTTACAGCAAAGCAGTTGATGGTTTGATATTCAACTTTACTTAAAAAACAACTATATTAATATCTTTGCCTTGAAATTATATAACTGAATTGCCTGAGCACCATGAAATACTTTATTTATATTGACATTTTATCAGTAGAAAAATGCCCTCAACAAATAGTTTATGTTCACGAGACAAATCACACAATATGTTCACTTTTGAAACTACACAGCACTGAAATACAAACTTATCAATGGCAAGACGAAAAAAATCCGAAAGAGTTCGGAAAATAATATTTACCAAATTGAGTGGACTACCGAAATCAGCCTAAAATAGGTAAATATTTTTTGACAAGTGGAGTTACTAGGAGCTCATATCCTCTCTGAGTGGGATGAAAAGCGTCCCAAAATAGATATTTTGATGCATCCTCGCAGGTGCAAGGGCTTATTTCATTACACAAAAGTGTGGCTTCTATCTCTCCAGTGCCACAACAGCCCCTTGTTACTTCATCAAACCCTAAATAAATACCAAACCTCATTAATTGGGAAATAACCTCAGAGGCTCAGAGCAAATATAAAATACAGAGTAGAACTAGGGTGCTCTTAAACTTACCAAATTTTTAGTGAGCTTAACTCTAAAACTTATCAAATTGATTTCAAATGACGAATCCGAACCGTTGAAACTCACCTACCTTACGTGTGATGCATCTACATATAAAGTTTTTAAACATTCGAATTAATTTAGTATAAAGTCAAGCAGTTAAAAATGTTCAAAAAATGAATGCACTAAAATTAATTTATTAACCTTCTAGTTTTGACCGCTTAACTTTATACTAAATTAATTCGAATGTTTAAAAATTTTATATGTAGATGCATCACATGTAAGGTAGGCAGATTTGAACGATTCGAATTCATCATTTAAAATCAATTTGATGAATTTTAAATTGGTGAGCTTAAAAGCACCCTGGTTCTACTTTAAAATACATTCTTTTCCTGGCACCTGATACTTTTTCAGTTCAATTTTATAATATCCTTTATTTGTCTAGAACCGTCAAGCCCAATTGGCCCAGTGCTTTTGCTATTTGAGTATTAATTAAAATATTTGTTCTACGGTAAAACCAGAAGAGACTATGGTAATATACATTATATTACTGATCAGCCCGTGCTTTGGATCCATATTTTTATTTTTAAAATGTTAATAGTCAATTCAAATTCTCTTTACTAAATGTTATACATGATATTCATATTACTTTCAAACCAAATTTTACATATTTATAAATTATTTTTTACTATATTGAGATATATGTGTACATATTCTCTGTATTTGGATGGTCTACATTTTTCAAATCAAATAATTTCTACTAACGGTTAAACATGATATACTTATGAAAATATACTTTCAAACCAAATTTTACATAATTTTTAGATTTTTTTACTATATATAGATATATATGTACAAATTCTCTGTTTTTGGAAGGTCTACAATTTTCAAATCAAATGATTTCTATTACCATAGCCTCACTCAAACGTATTTGAAAACGGCGAACCAGCACATGTGGAACACATCTCATTGATGAAACTTTTCTGAGCTTAAATTTTCAACTGATATAGTCTGTACCATAATGAGATGAGTTCATGATAAGATCAAGCAGTATGCTGTATACATCCATGTATATTATCTTGCTGCCGGGAAGCTCAGGGGCCAACCTCGTCATCTCAGCTGATAATTCTGTATTAAACAATAACGTTGCTTCGTTATAGACATCTACACATTCTCTTGTTATGCCTCCTCTCAGAGTTCGTACCGCGGGCACGCAGCCTAGTGGAGGTACACCCAATACACCGATATTTCGGGCCCCCAAATCGTACAAATTCTGTAATGGAGAAAGATGTGTATAAATTTTAATTGATTCCCTCATTTTAATTAGTCTGAACTAATGAAAATTCAGTACTGTTGCCAAATTTTCATAGTGCGCACTATTGCAAAGCTGAGTTACCATCACTTGGGTTAAATTCAACAAAATTTAGTCCAATTATTGATCAAAATTTTAAAAATCCAAATCATTCTCAAATAATGAGTTTTGTATTTCTTTTTGTCACGAAGAATAATTATTATACAATTGCAGCTGACTAGCCTCAATTATACCCAAGTTATGTCTCCCCTTTATTGCACAACAAATTAACCAAGAAAATGCAGAAGCAAGGTAAAACAAAGAAGGGCTTATAGGTAAGATTGGTAAAATAGTGTACCTTGTTGAAACTTGAGGCTGCTTGAACTAAATAATTGACGTAAGAAGGAATATCATAATTTGATCTAATATTGGTTGAGAAATATGTGGTCATTATATCATTGTTCCCAAGGAATATAATGTAAACGCTATCGCTGACTATTTTGGAGGCTCTCTCAATTCCTGCCACCTTTTCTATTTTTATCTTGTACTCCTTGAACATTTGTAGTTGATCCCCCAGTGTGTAAGCAGACTAAAGTATATATATAAAATAAAATGTTAATATGGCAAAGTAGAAATAAGAACTGTCTTTTAATACAATAATTTAAACAATCAATATGAGCTGTACTGCTAATTTAGCTGATATGTCGTCGAAACCAGCCCCACCTGAAGCAAAGCTTACACCAGTTAGCAGATCCTCGTCACTCAGTTCTGGATCCAGGTATGCCGGTAAGTATTCTTTTATCCCAAGCTGAGAAGCTGCATTAAAATTTGACCACTTCATGTTAACATTTTTTGCTAGTAAGACAGAGAACTAACCCAATTGTAAATTACCGAACTAACACAATGAAATGATAAAATTAAATTTAATCCAACAAAAATCCGAAAACTGACAGAAAAGTACAGGATAAGTTCTCTGCAGATGGGTCATGAAAGAGCCAGTAACCACCAGTAAATGGTGCAATGAGCAAAAAGATAATTAACTGACCGACATATTCACGGTCTAACCCTTTGCGTTCATACAACTAGATAAAAATAATGAAATTTATCAAACGTTTTTTACTATAGAAAATCATTACAAAATTGGTTTAATTTGTTTTACCTAAGAAGTCTGGTGGGATCTTTCCATTGCTAAATCTTCCTGTTGCTCTCTGATCTTTGAAATCTCTTCCGTAAGGCGGAAAATTACACTTCGCCCAGCTGAATTGCAACCCATTATTATTACCTGGATCTGTTATTGAGTCACCAAACACAATCAGTGCCGGCACCTGTGGTACCGCAGCATTTGACTGAAGCACTGATACAATGACAAGAAGTAAAAAGATGTATAAATATTTAGTTTCCATTTGCATATTAGTGTGTTGGGTTTCTTCTCTAAAGAGAGATTGTGCAGTGCCAGGTCTATATATAGTAATAAGAAGTGTGAGTCTGAGTTACACGTCTTTCATGCTGTTTTGTAATACGTAGCCATTTATAAATGCTGTCCAAATTCCAGTACCATGCAACTACACTTCATCATTGCATTTAATGTTTGTACTTTCTCATGATGTCAAGATGGGTTTCTGAAATTTAAATGTTCAAAGTCATCATTCCAAAACTTTTAGTTTTAAATTATAGAGTTATTCTGTACAATACAGCATACCATATAAACGATAAACGAGACAGGAATGAAAGAATAAGACTACTGAGAATAATCAGAACTTCGCAAAATGCCAGAAACCTTTTTGCTTGGAACTTGAAAGCAATATATGCATACATATATACAGGCACGGCGGAACTAGAAAATTTAGATTCTAGGGATATATATAATTATAGACCGTCTCAAATTGCACAAGCAGGCTTATAATAATAAATATCTGAGAAGGATATAATCCTTCAAATTCTCATTTGAAACTTTTAGTTCTAATCATCACTCTTCTAAACTTCTCAATCTATGATAATTGTCCCTCCTAATTCGTAATCTATGCTCCTAACACTTCTATTCTAAAATGAATTTCTTTATACATTTCATTACTATATAGTTTTCAATCTTGTTTTTAAATAAATAGCTAGTATGTACTTATTTCTCTATCAAAATGATATATACTTAATTGTATTTTCATTATTATTTATAAATTAAAAATCAAGTCTACAAACTTTATTGTTCATGAGAATATTTACTTGTTAAATTAGTCAAAGCATACAAAAATTTAGTACGAAAAGTATTTGATGTTGTTCTCATATATACGCTACGTATTTTACTATTATTTTGAGAATAGTTTAATTTGTATTCTAATTAGATATTATGAAATTTAAATATATGAATGAGATTACATTTAGAATAATTATATAAAACCTCCTACTCCCATCCCCCCATCTATTAAACAGATTTTAACTTTCATAAACTAACTTAACTAACTAGTTTAATTAAATTTATTCAAAACACTATAGTCTTTCAAGTTTAATTAAATTTATATGTATAAATACTTGAAATATAATAAATTAATACTTGCAAACTAAGATATTAATACTTGCATATCTAACTTGATATGACTATATGGGGGGACCGCTCAAACTACATGGGAGAAGAATCATACATGTTTTTAGAGGTGGATTTTTTTTTCTTTTTTCAATGTCGTCGACATTTCTCATGATCTATGAGGAATTTTACAAATATAAAACCACGAACATATTCTATGCAATTTTATCTTTCAAATGAGATTCATGATGACATACTATTGGGCTCATCGTCACAAGGTATCTATATACCTCATCGTGCAAGTATTTATACCTATACTTGTAAGTAATTATTCTCAATCGTGGACCCCGCTTCTCCGCATCAACCTTCTCCAATCATCTCTGCATCAACATTTATCTAACAAAAATAGTTGACCACATAGGTATAAATACTTCAGTGCATAGATATAAATACTTGTAATACTTGATATTAATACTTTTAAATGTTAGCAGTGTCATATGTGGAAAATACTAGGTATAAATACTTGTGTAACGATGAGTTTGAAAGTATGTCATTATAGATCTCATTTAAAAGATAAAATTGTGTAGAAGACGTTCGTGGTTTTAAATTTGCAAAATTGCTTATAAATTGTGAAAAATGTAGACGAGGTTGAACAAATAAAATTGAAAAAATAGTAGAGAGATAAGAGCAGAGGACAATTATCACAGTCCTTACATTTAAGGATCATTGTAGATTGAGAAGTTGGCAAATCTTTATATCAATACTATTCAACAGACTATTTTTTACAAATCAATCATTTGAAAGGTCTTGCTAAACAAACACACTATTCACCTCTTAAATGCCAACCTCCTCGGCTCTACTTTAAACTGTACAATCCCCAACTCAGAAAACTACCCTTTTGAGTAATGCCCTTATTAGGATATGAAATTTTGTCGGGACTTTGCAATGCTTAACTGATATTTGTAACAAAATTTCGTGAGTAGAACTAGCTAGGATGTTCTTAAGTTTATCAAGTCTTTTTGTGAACTCAAGTCTAAAACTTGTCAAATAGGCTTCAAATGATGAATCCGAACCGTTGAAACCCATTCACCTTACGAGTGATACGTCTATATGTAAAAAAAATAGTTTTGCATAGAGTCAAGTGGTCAAAAAACTTTCAAAAAATGAATGCATTAAAATTAATTTATTAACCTTCTAATTTTGACCACTTGACTTTATACTAAATTAATTTAAATGTTTAAATTTTTCATATGTAGACGCATCACTCGTAAGGTAGACAGAATTCAACGGTTCAGATTCATCGTTTGAAACTGATTTGATGAATTTTAGACTTGAGTTCACCAACATAAGAACACCCTAGTTCTACTCAAATTTCCTCGTATAATATATCTGGCTGTGTAAGTCCGGATGCTTATATTAGAGTAAAGCTAATATACACTTAAGTGTACCAATGAACCCATACACTTAATCCTAGGACCGTACGATTAGCTTTGAGATTCGTGTAGATTCTTTAAAAGTCGTGTAGCTTCTTTAAAAGTTGTGATACACGAATCTCAAAGCTAATCGTACGGTCCTAGGGTTAAGTGTATGGGTTCATTGGTACACTTAAGTGTATATTAGCTTTACTCCTTATATTATATTATCTTACCGTTTTACCGTTGAGTTTTATATTTGGACTGTCTGATGAGAATTCAGACTAATTCGGTCCAAATACGTAACGCACGAACAGACCGGATTCAAACTTTTACAACGGTTCCAGCGATGAAGATCAAAGTCTTTGTGATATCGTACCTATTTCCATTTTGTTTCCTTATCTTTTTTTTGTTTTTATTAGTGGAGTAATCCACCAATTTTATTAAGAAATCCAAAAACACCTGATCTTAATTTAACTGTGCTAAGATACTTCATTTCGAGAATTAGTATTTTGTCCAGTAACAAAGACAATAGTTTATGTCTGAAAAATTAAAACTTCAAAATCCGGATAAAAAATTTCATATAGATAATTTAATCCCCAATCTTTATTCAAAAAAGAGATAGTTCATTTGAGTTTGTTCTTGTTGAACTTCACTCCTACATAATTATTTTGAGAAACGTTCTTGTCCTCCAGGTCTTCGCCCTTCAATCTACCCCACAAGCTCCCTTTATTTATTTTAACTTACTTTATTTTGTTTCATTTTGGTTAAAAAAATGAAAGATTTTTTTTTCACTCCTTTTTTTTCGTTTAATCTCATCTTTCTTTTTTTTATAATATGTGAGGAATTTTACAAATTTAAATCTACGAACATGTTGTACTTGATCTTATCTTTCAAATGAGATTCATATCGAAGTATTTATGAGTTATGTTCACTTCTCTATTTTTCTTCTTCTTAATATATTAGTTATAGATATTTCATATGATAAATTATAAAGACTTGATATATTATGTATGTAACTGCAATTTGAACCCTTTAAAAGCTTCCGCTTTGAATATTGTAAAAACTTATACTTAATATGTTAGATATAAAGACTTAATATGTTAGGTATAAAGTTATACTAGTATTAATAAAAGTTTTAAAATCAATGAATTTTTAATATTTTACACTAGCTAGTCCTACATTTGATACAGAATATTTATAAAAAATTTTAATTCAAATTAAAGCCAACTAGCACTAGCTGTCTAGTCTTTATAAAGAGCTAACACGTCTAGTATTTATAAAGATTTAATATGTTATATATAAAAACTTGCAAGTGTAGATATAATGATTTGTATGTCTCAGCTAGTGTCAACTGTAAATGCGCTAACGACCTTACATTTATCACCTCCCTATCCTCTTTATTTTTTTTTAAAATATCAGTTTATGAAATATAGATTGTCCCCCGAAAATCCTCCAAAAAAGTGATCAATTTGAGCAAAAGCTGAGACAATACCACAAAATATTTAACACTGCGTTTCAGAGAATCAGAGAGTGTTACAGTGCCTACGAGGAGAACAACTCATTCTTCCCGGCTTTCATTGACGGGTAGGATATAAAGGACTGGATTCTTGAACTTCCACGTTCGAGATTTTAGCTTATTAAATGTTTATGTCCCTTTTGGAAAGGGACATCAGCCAAGGATGATAAATGTAGATTCCGGTTTTTCACATGATAGGTGCTTCTCCACTATGCAAATCCATGAGGGACTAAGAGCAGTACGCCTGACCAGTGACCACCAATCAATTCAGATCAAACGGTTTTTGACTTTTTTATGAATCACACTCATCACGATCGAACTCCAACCTTTTATAATCTGATACTGTCAAATTAATGTTAAGGCTCACCTAGATTTCTCAACACAATAACTACAAAGATCTTATAAATAATAAGAAAAGAAACCAAACTGTTTTTGGTTATGTGGTTTGTTAAACTATTTATGTTACCGATGCTTTGATTAGTTGTGTAGTAAAACTTTAGGATTAAGCATTTCCTCATGGTACGGGGTATGGTGCTATTGGAGTACGTTTGAATACTCTAAAATAGCTAGAATAGCTACTATTTTATAATAGTAGATGAGAATAGTGATTTTTGAAAGAGTGTGAGAATAGTATTGATGTGGTGCTATTCGGAATAACGAAAATATTGTTTGGATTGAATATTTGAGAAAACACCAATTGTTATTCCGACTTTTTGTAGGAATAACAGAACAGTACTATTCTCACTGTTCCAAATAGCAATTGAGTATGTTTGAATTGATCGGAATAATGCTATTCTCACTATTCTTATTATTCTCAGTACATTCAAACATAGCCTTAATATTTAGATTTTAGTTTCTTAATAAAAGTAGTGGCATACCCACTTTTCCAACAACAAAAAAGACCCCATTTGCAGTGCAGAAAAGAGTACAGCTCTATTCAATAGAAAATAGTTTAGAGGGAAGCCAAACTAATAACTCAAATGGTTAACCGTTGAGATGACTTCAACTATTATCAATTTTAAATCTCATGAACACAATATCTCATTTTCATCATAGACGACAAGAAGAAGAGGACAAATTGAAAAGACTAAATCCGTTGTTGTATTTCCATCGATATCGATCATTCTCCCTAATTGGTTCATGAAATGTAGTTAAAATATGCTGTGTACGTAGCAACTCGCATTTATGCTGGTAGCTAGAATTGGAATGAGTCATTAAATATTGTACTTCAGCAAGTAGTTGAAATTGTCCTTCGTAGCCACTATCAAGTTTTAAAAAAAAAAAAAAATTAGTTGAAATTGGGATTTGGTAACAATGCTAATTAGTATATAGGGACAGATGGCTCCGTGTATTAAGCACGGCACTATTTCGCTTGTCAAGTCCATTTCGAAGCTTGTGCTACCACCAGTACTGGAGGACCCAAATGGGATTCGAGAAAAAAAATTAGACGCTTGTCGCTACCTCTGAATAGTGTCTATTCTGAATTTAATTTACGATTCAGTATAAGAAAATTGTACGAAAAAAAAAATCAGTCCAGATCAATTCACATAAAAGAAAAAAGAAAAAAACATAGTCTGATTCGCTACTCTACTTAAAAAAATTATTAATTTGTTAGGAGAAAAAAGATATCAACTACTAAGTATATGAATATATACTGTGAATTAGATCACGTGTTGCATTATGTTGGTGACTAAATTTAGAAGAATAGTCATGGCACGTGAATGGTCAGATAATGTTAATCACGCTATGACATGACTTGTCAGGTTTGGTCAAGTTTAACTATTTTTTTTCATAATTTATGTTAGTTTATTCATGATTCACCATTCGATTAAGATCTAACGATCCTAATTATACGTGACCGCATGTGTTGTGTTGTGACTAAAACTTTTGCGTGATGTGTCTTGTTGTGTCAAATTTTCGAAAGGTGGTCATGACACTGGATGCACGAGTCACAACACGTAACCGGCACATGTGCCTTGACGGAACCCTATTGTGCCGTATCTTTTTTAGATCCCTATATACTACTTTGCTCTTATTCATTAAGAGAAAAAAATTGTACTCTTGTTAATATTTTGTGCCTACCCTTGATCAAAATTCTAAATCCACTCTTGATTATCACCAAATAAATTATAACTATCATCATGTTTAGTCGTGGAGTAAAATTACTTCGGATTAATTACTTAGTCCAAGCTAAGCTAGATTGGACTGATTATGTTTAGTCAGAGCTTGGTCGATATGTAGAGTAAGCTAATAAAAAGAGAAAAAATTGTAAGGTAAATGTTACTCTAAGCTATTTTACTTAAAGATATGCAGTAACTTGCTTTGGATTAACTTAAATGTTTTTCTAAAGGAATTGTTCCACTTATTTCACAGCTGTTCAATAGAAATCCGGTTTAAAATTTTTAAAAATGTCATTTCTCAAAAAAAATAATAATAAGAAATAAATAAATCATCATTTTTGAAAATTTTGAAATTTGTCACAATCACACTCTGTAGATCCAAACTCATTTACTGGAGACCGTGTTTAGAGAATGCAAATCATTAATGGAGTCCGCATCCTGAAGATGTAGTCCCATTTTTTTTTTAAACTTTGAAGTTTGAAATTTTCAAAGAATTCGTTATTTTTTCATGTTTTTGGTTTTTCTCATAAGATACAAATCATTTGACAGCAAATTTGGAGATATAATTATAAATTAAATTGATTATTTTATTTTATGATGAATTTTTTACTATTTATTAAGCCACTTTGAAAATTGCAAATCTAACAGTGACTTAACAAAATAGTAAAATCAAAAGCCACCATTAAGTCAGTGATTTTCAAAGTGACTTAATAAATAGTAAAAAATTCAGAAAAATATAAAATTTGGTCTCCGAGCACATTTCAATATAGAGATCACATCTAACGGTTCATATCAAATTTTTGGATTTTCAAATTTCAAATTTGGATCGGTAGCACTTCGACCCATATGCTACCGAATGCATATTAGTCACTCTCTCTCTCTCTCTTTAAATATATGTGTGTGTGTGTGTTGGATTTTGGAGCCCTCGACTTACTCCTTTGACTGGATTTGCAAAACATATATAATTGCATTTTACAGTTTTCCTCTTAAAACATAAGTAGGTTCATGACAACTGAAGATACAATAAATATACATTGAGGATGACTTGATGAACTATAATATAACATCAAGGATGTGGTCATGAAGCACAAGAATATGGATGGCAAAAGCATAATTCAAGATTAAGGATAATTAATCTGTAAAATTAGTAAAATAAGCTTGAGACTAAATCTGTAAAATAGTCCATGAACCGTTGCAACATAATAAATCAAGTCGCAGAAATGACTGCACCGCATTAAATCAATTCACACTGTCCCAACCGGAAAACAAGTCAGAGAATTTCTATTGTGGGGATCATTGCAACGGTCCTCTACTGTTGAATAGCCAAGCCTGTTCGAACTACCCTACCATTGTAACAGTCCATGAACCGTTGCAATGGTCGGGATCACTTACTTTATTTTTGGCAGCTCTCTATAAATAAAAGTTATTCCAAGATTTGGTTTGACACTCTAGCTGCTCCCAACTTCAATATTTCGTATTTTCATATCTAGAGAAAGTTATTGTTGCTTGTGTGCTTAAACTTCAATATTCACAATCAACCTCAAGTTTATTCAATCAATTACACAACTCCTAGAGTGATTCTGCATGATCAACTCATTTACTACTTTGAGCTGTAATGCTCAGCCCGGCAATCCTTGAGTCCTCGTGAATCAGATTGACCAACCTGAGCCTTTAGTGCTCCTTGTTCGGGCCGTGTGACTTCCCAAAAGATTGTAAGGGCTCACCAGTTCCATTTTGTAATCATTTATCAGTGGGTAAAAAAAGACGCACCATCTCGAATGTCGCAGGCTCCGGAGACGTAAGCGTTAGTGCCGAACTCCATAAACAACTCGCGTGTCAAATGTCTCTAAACTCTACTCTTTACTTTACTTATTTTATACTTTTAGTTTATAACAAAGTTATTTTAAGTTTCTGCCAAGAAAAACTTTAGGACACCCTCGAACTTTATAACTTAGATTAAAATTTAAAAAGGACCTATTCAGCCCCCCTTGAGGTGCCTTTGGGACCAACAATATTATATATATATGAGATAGGCTAATGTGCATTCAAATGTATATGGTCCGAAGTGCTTACGGTTCAAATTTGAAATTTAAAAATCCAAACGGTCGATCTGAACCGTTCATCTTGTTTTCCATATTAATATGTGCTTGGAGAGCAAATTTTACATTTTTCTGAATTTTTTTTATTATTTATTAAGTATTTTATAAAATCGTTGATCCAACGATGGCTGCATATACATGTGCTAAATGAATTCAAAACTTTAAAAAATTTACATGCACATACATCACTTATGAAGTACTTGAATTTCAATAGTTTAAATTCGTAGTTCGAAATCAATCCGATAGTTTTTTGGAGGTGTGCTCACCAATCTCTCTTGGTGAGCACATCACATCCTAGTTTTGCTCCAAAAATTCTCAAAATAGATACAACTTTTTAGAAATTAAATGTACAAGAAAGTCACAATATTTGTATTACCCTCAATTTGTGAACAACCACATTGCGTTAAAGATTGAGATATTGTGTCCGGATCCTAATTGCCTGATTCGTACCATAAAACTGATCTGAAACAATCTGTTGTTGAGAATGTCCAGCCATTATTTCTGTGTTTGAATGACATCAGAATAAAGACCATTCTAAAATAATAGCTATTCATAATAGCAATGTATATTCAAACAACATTTTTGTTATTCGAAATAGCTAGAATAGCTACTATTCTCTATTTCTTGTAAATGTTAAAATAACTACTATTCAAAAGTGTAAAAAGAGTAAAAAATATTTTTTCTAATTTTTGTTAACACAATTTCGAAATGACAAATTTGACACCACTTCCGCTATCCCCACATCATGAGAATTCACTTGAGATCCCACTTATCTATCTTTTCTCTTAATTAACACATTATTAACACAATGCTTTATCAGTACAACTATTCACTATTCGACATGTATAATTTAAACAATATTTTTACTAATCCGAATAGCACCATTTTGACATTACTATGAAAATCACTATTTTTTTTCTATTCTCATTTACTATTCTCAAATTTCACTCTTCTAACTCTTATCCAACCGTAACCTATAGGTACAAAATATAGAATATTCAACTTAGATGACCATTTACATTGCCAATGTGGTCAACTTTATACGTACAAAATATAGATTGATTGACAAAAGGGCAATGTGTAATTATTATTGTATATTTAGCTTAGTATTGGCTCTTCTTCAACTGAGTCTCAATTCTCAAGGTTGTACAAATGCATTTCACGAGCTCCATTTGGCCCATCCAAATAAAAGCTACATTAGATATAGTATGTTACAATGAGACTCATCTCAAGCCAAACCCAATAATAATCACAGGAAACAAACTAAAAACCTGCTCTTCTCAAGTTGAAATATCATATACAAAGAGCAACTTGGTGTGAACAACTCAGAAGACAAAAGCCTAACAAATTTGATCAACCTTGAAAGATTAACTGAACAATAGATTCAAATCAGCGCGCACTAACAAGGAATGGGTGTTGGCAGACACCACATTCTATAGTTTCAGATCCAGAAGTTGGAACTTGCACCTGTAAAGTAAATGCATTAAAAAAATTTAGGTCTTGTATACAAAAAATAATTCATGGTAAAACCTGAATATAGGATAAGTTAATAATAAGAGATTAAGACCTGAAGATGCACGGTGCAAACAGGGCAAGCAACCTCCCGCATCCGCCTCCCTGATTCAGACTTTGAAGCTAACAAAAAAATGGTATACATTTCTCAGATGATTTTTTTTTTATATTCGAACATGAACAAGTTGTATCCCCAACAAAACCACTTTAGTATCACCAATGACTAACAAAACATTGTTGTATATTTCTTGATTCGAAATTCACTCGCTCCATCACACAAACACAGAGCTACAATGATTTCTGTGGTATTTTTGTGCTTTAGCTGCCATAACTTCTATACTTTGTGTATTGCAGGGGTATGAATTTTGTTTGAGGTTTTGCAGGGTTATACATGAAAATATGCATTGAAGAAAATAAAACTGAGTTTAGTACCTGAAGAAGATTTGCGGTTCTTGTCCATCTCCTCCTGTTCAAGCAAAAGGTTCATACAATTTATTAAGTGATGCTGCCGTACCTTATATTCAATTTATATATAAAAAAAAAAAAAAATTCGAAGTTTAAGACAAGGAAACAAACTACACCTGAAGCTTTCTAGCCAGATCCTCATGGCTTTGCACGATTGGTCTGTTAGCAGCTTCTTTCGAATTGCTCAGCCTTTGGGAAACCTCAATCTATCAAAAGAAACAAATTCAGAAAGACAAATAAACAATAAGAACATATAACATTCTAGTTGAAAAATAAAAAATATATATTACACATCCAGAAGACAAACAAAAATATTTTACCTGAGACATAACAAAATATGTCTCTGTAGATACAGATTAATTAAAACAAACAATATTCAACTTTGCTTCAATAAAAACATATTCGGATCAATACTGCCGGTTATCTTCAGCAGTATACAAGTTAAAAGTTAAAACTGATGTGAGTGAGGAAAATGTACCATGCATCGATCACAGACTCGAACAGGCTGAGTATCTTCAGCAGTGAGTGCTGTTCTACCCTGTGTGCACTTGTCGCAGAATATGTCTCCACAGTTTCTACAATGGTGCTGTAGATATAAGAATTAAAAGTTAGAAAAAGCAATCAAGTAAAAAAAATGCACAGAATGACCTAGCAGGTGGCAACAAAAGATAACCTACCCGGCGAACAAAAGCTCCAAAATCAGCTCCACACGCTGTGCACTTGCTGACTGCCTCATCAGGCACCTGAGGAGTTCCAAATGATATTAGATCAGGCAACATATGATTCACAAAACAAACAAAAAATGCAAACCCACCCTGCAAAATCATTCTGAATAAACATGAATTTCAACAATTTTTTTAACTCCAGTGAAATTAGCCCTACAATATGGATGTATTACTTTGCCAACACTTGGCAATAAGTATCAGTGTTTTAAAATGCGGTTTTGTTCATACATGTGAAAGGCCACTACATACCACATATGCGGTATGTGGACGCATATGCGGATTTTCATGTGGATTTTAAAATAAAAATTCACGTATATATATATATATATATATAGAGAGAGAGAGAGAGATAGGCTAATGTGCATTTGAATGTATATGGTCCGAAGTGCTTACAGTCCAAATTTGAAATTTCAAAATCCAAACGGTCGATCCGAACCGTTCATGTTGTTCTCCATATTAATATGTGCTTGGAGGCCAAATTTTACATTTTTCTGAATTTTTTTACTATTTATTAAGCCACTTTAGATCAGCGGTTTTACTGTTTTGTGCAGCCACCGTTGGATCAAAGATTTTGTAAAATACTTAATAAATAGTAAAAAAATTCAGAAAAATATAAAATTTGGTATCCAAGTACATATTAATATGGAGAACAAGATGAACGGTTTGGATTGACCGTTTGGATTTTGAAATTTCAAATTTGGACCGTAAGCACTTCGGACCATATACATTCGAATGCACATTAGCCTATCTCTCTCTCTCTATATATATATATATTCATATTCATATATTTGAATTTATTTTCACATAATAACATAACCAACAATAATTTTTTGATTTTTTTAATAAAAATTTTAATTAAAATACAATCAAATTATCAAAACCGCATGGGAAGACTTCATGGTCGCATATTTCAGTCCGCATGGCCGCATTTTTAATCCGCATGACCGCATATTCGGACCGCATATGCGGCCGCATGGAAAAACCGCATGGGCATTCTGAGCATGGCTGCCAACCGCATACGCATATGTGGCCGCATTTTAAAACACTGATAAGTATTGATGGTAACTGGTATGATACAATTGGCAAGACCTCAGTTGGGGTCTGGATTAACTTAGCCTAAACACAGTTACAAATTAATTCTACAAACAACACAAATTAATAAATTTCCATAATTAAGCTTACCCAGTGGTCCTTTTCCTCATTTGGAGGCTTCATAAAGTTCATCCAAAAAACTTTTCTCTTCTCAGCTGACTGCTCTGGCACATTACCAGCATCAGAAGCTGGTCTGCCTCTGCTAAGATGACTTCCCCCCATTTCCTTGAACTACAAGTTTTTTATTTAAAAAATGAGCTCTCTGTAAAACCTTAATGTGAGTAATAGAGATAACTGGCTAATGTCTCATTTAAGAATTTACAAACCATAAAAAACAGTATTCTGTCAAAACCCAAAATCCTGTAGTATTGCAATAGAACCTGATGTTTTACATATTGGCAACTACAAATCAAGTTTATTTGAGCTGTTTGCAGATAACACACTAGTGGTTGAACTATAATCTTGACTAAAACCAAACAAGGAAAATCTTAGGTTGAATTATGAGTTCATATGAACTAGTTCAGGCAATTTCAAGTGACATCATTTTTCTAGATATGGGAATTTTAGTCATTTTTTTACTAATGAAAAGGTCAGGATAGTCCAGTCAATTTTACAAAACATGAGCAATGCAGCCTTTTTCAGACTTGAGAAAACTTGAATATTACAGTTGGATGTCATAGGCAAACAACACTTGGTATATATTGCAAACATGATAATTTTCACTATAGTCTCCACGTGTAATATAATAACCAGTGCAATTTGCTGAAGAAAAAACAAAGAAAATACTTTTCTCTACTGCAACGAAAATAATGAAGTAGAACAGCTACAAACCTGCACAGTTGCAGCTGTGACAGTGTCAAGTATGGTGCTAGTAGTGTAGCTGCTTGATTTGAGCCTAATTCGCCTTGGTTCTACGTCAACAGTGCTCTTTGACCAAAAAGCAAATACAGACGAATCTAGCACCTGGTTGAAAGTATAACATAGTTATCAAATACAAACTTAAGTAGTTGTCAAATAGTGGAATTGGGTTAGAAAAAGATCCAATAATTGCCTAACGTGATTAAAATTGAATGGAATAGAGTTGCAATATATTGATGATGGAATATAGTGGAAATTTGCAGTCAAATCCTAACCTTTTGCAATTGAGCTCCAAATATTTATCAGGATGGAACATCATAATCATAATCCATCCTTTTCTTTTTTTTATTTGTGTGTGTGCGTGCGATGGTGGTGGGTGGAAAGGGGGGGCGGGGAATTAGATATTGCACTAGGCTTGGAATTTGAGTTAGCCCACTTTGCGGAATAGAATTGGAATAAAAATGGAAAAATAGTGGCAACTTACTTCCCATCTGGTCAGGCTCTCAAGCGGGTATATTCTGAGTAACCTGCTTGTACTTGGATCAAGCATCTTAATTCCATCCAAACCAACCTATACAAAGATTTTAAAAGAGGAAAAAACTTTAAAATTATGCAAAGAGTCCAGCTAAAATGCTAAATTTGCCAGCAGATAAGTATTCAACACTTCAAAAACACCAAAATTTCATAATGTTGTTAGTGCTGTTCCGGTAAATAATGAAAATAACATGGGTACTTTGCAAAGATGCCCCTATGTTTTTCAGCATATACAGAAAGCATGCCGCTGTTGTACAAATTCAACAAAAGGAAAAGTTCACCGGTTAGTAATGACAATCAATCTTCCACACAGGATGAACAAAGGAAAGATAATTATTAACATATTCAATTGAAGCAACAATTGATGCAGCAACCAAAATTCCTAATTTTATAAGGTACCATCTATATTTGTTGATCAAACCATTTTTTTTATTATGCAAACTTTGTCATTGCACTTCTCTTAGCCACTTGCTGCTGAATAAAGGGGTTGTCATAACTAAAAGTTGACTAAAAGTAGGTTAGCTTCTA
Organism: Carex pumila; assembly: GCA_033356055.1. NCBI lineage: Eukaryota > Viridiplantae > Streptophyta > Magnoliopsida > Poales > Cyperaceae > Carex > Carex pumila. The sequence goes on along the minus strand of JARJHM010000081.1, from coordinate 368,189 downwards.
AAGGGCTACCATTTTCAGTTTTCTCCAACAATAGTTGCCTTAATCATGTCAATGCAGGGGCCATTTCTACAAATATAAGTATTCACTAATAGCTTTGAGGCAAATTCCTCACAAAACATGTCAGGACCTTCTTGAAACTTAAACAAGAGCTTAATGCTGCCTCTATCATGCAATTAACAACTAATAGTTTATATCAGCACACCATACATCCAATACATATGTAAATAACTGATCGCTGCTCTTTCAGTCTAACCTGACAGAGCACATCCATGTTGCTCCCAGCCCCTTCTGGGAGAAGCTTGACCCTGAATTTCTGAACCCCACTCTTGACATCAGGTTCTGTATCCATTTTTGGCACAGCCTTGACGATTTTGCCCCTATTATTCCCATTGGAAGGCGTGCTAATCGACCTCCCATAATCATCAAACAGCACACTGGAACTTGAATTTGACCGAGCAGAGCTATTTCCCATAATTCCCCTTGCCCCATAAGGCTCGTTATTCCCACCACTATAAGCATACACACCTTCATTGCGTGGCTCTTCATATGGCTTCTTGCTGTACACACTCGGCTCAACAGATGACATGCTTCTACCATATTGGTTCATACCGGTTTCATACGGAACATCAAGTGAGGGGTAAGGGGAATTATTGGGAGGTGAGAAATTCGGGTAGTATGAAGCAGGGGCAGGAGATGGCAAAGGAGATGGATCAGGCGGGTATTGGGTCGGGTTATGAGGGGGGTAAGAAGGGAATTGGGAAGATTGTGGTTGGAATTGCGATTGGTATTGAGATTGTGGGGGTTGCCCGTAGGAATAAGAGGGTCCAGTCGAAATTTCGGGAGGATAAGGGGTGTACGGAGGAGCCGACGCATAGCTCGACTGGATCGGGTTAGAGGAGTTGAAATCCATGGGATTAGGGTTAGTGTTGGGAGTCGGGGTTGGGTTTGGTATTGGCGCTGGATTAGGATAGGAGGAGGTGGTGGTGCTGTACGGATTGGGGTAGTAAGGCGAGGTGTAGTCGCTGCCTTGCTGGTACTGCATCTCAAATGGAGAGAGAACTGGGGTTGGATCTGAGAAGAGAGGAGGTGGGAATTGGAGAGGAAGGAGAGGGGTTTGGATTGGAGTTGACAAGTAAACTGGATGGTGTATTGATAGAGAAAGGAAGGTTCTCAAACTCTCAGGAGGAAGGAGGCTGGGAGATTAAAATTTGGCGTATTTGGCTGGCGCCGACGGTCCAAAAATGATTAATATTTTCATATTGACAAATGAATTATTCAGTTTGGTTTCTTATCAAAAAGTTAGTGATGCAGAAATAATTTGGAATTATTTGAATGAGATATCTCATTCCTGTCAGAGAAAAAATATTATATATATATATATATATATATGAGGAGGAATCAAGTTACAACAATTTTTGAGTTACAATAAGTTACAACAACTATTCTTTACATTTTCAAAGTTCAAATTGTCGATCCAACCCGTTAGATGTGATCTCTACAATAAAATATGCTCGGTGACCAAATTTTACATTTTTTGAAATTTTTTTACTATTTATTAAGATGGGTATAAAAACTAGTCAAATTCAGACCATTGAATTTTGTACCTATCTTAATAAATAGTAAAAAAATTCCAAAAAATGTAAAATTTGATTTAAAAGCACATTTTATTGTGGAGATCACATCTAACGGTTTGGATCGACGATTTGGACTTTAAAAATGTAAAAAAATGGTTGTTGTAACTTGTTGTAACTCAAAAATTGTTGTAACTTGATCCCTCCTCATATATATATAGAGAGAGAAAAAATAAAAAAAAGTTCACAACTAATTTGTAAAATTTGAAAAAATTCGTAAAATTCTTAAATTATTCAATTGAATAATTTGACGTTTTGTTTGACATCACCAAAAAATAAATTATTCGAATTTAATTTGCAAATCATGTGACTATGATTATTATCAGTGTATTGTTTGTATTTGTATTCCTTTTTTACGTCCAAAAAGCTATATATTTAAAAAGATGAAAAAAATAAAAGTTGGGATTGTTATATGATGCTTATTTAGAATGGAATTCAATGTCTCTATCTTTAGTGTTTCTATTATGTTTAAACAATTTAAACGTTAATAATTTTAAATTTTAAATTTAATTGATAAAATAAACCTATTAGGTTTTATCTATATTCTTTTTTCTATGCACATATATATAATTATTATATTTTGACTTTGTTTTGATCAGTATCAAGAGCTTACTGAAATACATTGATATGAATAATTCTAATTGTTGCATTTTCAACTTATTGATTCATATTAGAACAAATCCAAAAAATAATAATTTTGTATGTGCATGTAGAGAAAATAATATAGATCACATTTAATAATTTTTTTTTACATATAAGTTCTAAAAATGTTTGTTATTAGAAAATTAAAATATGAAAAATATGGTAGAGACGTAAAAAAATTAAGGTAGTGGAACCCTTTTCTATTTAAAATGTCAAATTTAGAGTTGTCGAAAATTGATCTTTTCAATAAAAATTTCGAAAAATAAGAGATATTGGACTTGACTTATTTCGCACTTAATTTCTATTTAAAAAAAATTGATTATTTATCACTCCAAAATCTTCAAACTGTAAAAATGTCATCTCGAAATTTGAAATTGTAAAAATATCACTTCAAACTTTATTAATTTGTAATTTTACCACTCTAAATAATTAATTACTAAAATATCCCTCTCCTTCTTCTCCAGCGAAACACCCCCTCCCCCCCATCTCACGCAACCCAACCCTTCAAAGAGGCGATTTCACCTCCATCTTTCTCGGTGCCACCTCCAGCGATGAACTCTCTCTCGGCAGCACCATCTTCTCGATCCTCTCCTTCTCTAGCGACCTCTATCCTCTCGGCACCACCTTTCTCTCTCACGCTATCCCCTCTTTCTCACTCCGAGACCTAGGGTTCAGAACAATTTTAAATTTCAGAATGACATTTTTACAATTTAAAGGTTTTGGAGTGACAAATAATCAATTTTACCTTAAAAAAATAGACTTCTCTCCGTGGAGTATTTTGATGACAAACATTGTAATTTTTACTTAATACAACTCCATGAAATAATTTATCATGCTAGTGGATATGAAAAATGCACCTTTACACACAGAGATGTTCTAAATCATATAACCTTTACCAGCAAAGATGCACTTTTATCCTGCATAAGTAAATTGTGACAAGGCCTCTAACTCTATGAAAAAGCATCACTTATAGAAATCTAAATTTAATTAAAAATATACTCACCATACGTAATGGCACACGATACGTTACAATTAAAATCGAACAGACACCAAAAATATAGTAATATATTTATTCTTTTTCTTATTTCTTACTTTCCTTATTTCTCTTTTTTTTCTACCCATATCATCTATTAGAAAATATATATATTAAGGTCATCTAACGGCATAATGGAAATTTATATATTAAAAATTTCGTGTAATATAGATCACCCTATTTTATTTTCTTATGTTTCAATTTTATTTCTATACAGACAGTTCAGAGAAAATCAAGAATCAAGAGTTTATTTTTCAAATTAACTTGATAATTCTTAATTATCTGTGTCCCTCTTATTATCTCTTATCATTTGATCGAAAAACTATATTTTGCTCAACGTTATTGAACAATTTATATATTAATGCTTTTTTGTGTTCGAGGAAATGTATGAACCAAAATATTACATAATCTATTGTTGATTCATAGATTGGCACTTAGATTATTAACTTATTTATCACTTAAATTATCACTTAATATTCCAAAAAAATTAATTTATAATTATCTATACTTACAATTTTTTTATAATATAATAATGATTATAACTATTTTTGGAAACATATTTTATTGAAAATTATATTGCTTTTTTTTAAATAGAGAAATTAAATCGTAAATTATTTTTATTTCCTAAATTATTGAAGTGGTCATCTTTATTTCTATTTTTATTTGATTCTCTGAATCATTAATTTTTTGTATCTAATTTTATTTAGGAAGAAATGCCAACGTGGAAATTTCATTTCCTTATATTAATTATTTCCTCTAATTTCTTCACACGGGACACATGCCATTAATTATTTCCTCTGATTTCTTCACACGGCACACATGTCATTTACCATAAGTTCATGTAAAATATTATAAACGGATTATTTATACTTTAGTTTGATAATTGCTACGAATAAATCTATTAAATATTAAGTGATCTCCAACTAATTAATGAAGTTCAGTTAGTTAATGGTCCCCACAAGTAGTTATTGACTGGGGGATGAATGGGGGAAATTAACTGGGAGATAGTTAGTCGATTCCAATAATTTATCGGGTATGGATACAGTTGTACAGATATCATATGAGTTACTCCGTATCTGCTACTTGCAAGATAATTGGTAAATATAAATCTATATATGATAGTTTTCTTTTGTATGTATAACTATATGATTTTTATTATCACAATTAGTTTGATTTATATAACATTTTATATAGTTTTTGTTATTTAGCAATTTATGATTAAGTTGATTTATGAAACATTTTATATAGTTTTCTAATTAGTAACTTTTGACAAAATTGATTTATCAACATTTTATATCATTTTAATTAATTAATTATTGCCATTATTAAATAATGAGATAAAATATTTTATAATTTTTTTTATATTACATACATGATATGTTTAATATATTTATATATTTGCTATATTTTTGAATTAATTATATAAACTATTAATTTATTTAATAATTAACTATTATTCATTTTGTTATTCATTATCTTGAGTAAAACTAGGGTGTTCTTAAGTTCACCAAACCTCTTGGTGAACTCAAGTCTAAAACCTAGTGAATTGGCTTCTAACGACAAATTTGAATTGTTGAAACTGTCTCTCTTATGAGTGATGCGTCTACATGTAAAAAAAAAAAAAAAAATTTTGCATAGAGTCAAGTGGTAAAAAAAAGTTCAAAAAATTAATGCATTAAAATTAATTTATTATTAACATTCTAATTTTGACCGCTTGACTTTATACTAGATTAATTAGAATGTTTAAAATTTTCATATGTAGACGCATCACTGGTAAGGTAGGCGGGTTTTAAAGATTCGGACTCTTTATTTGAAACCGATTAGATAAATTTTAAACTTGAGTTCACTAAGAGATTTGGTGAACTTAAGAAGACCCTAGTCCTATTCCATTATCTTAATATACAAGAAGATATCCGATAAGATTAATATTTAACTGATAGAATAAAATACAAATGATACTAATTTAATATTGATACGAGTATAAAAAATAAATCTCCATCCAATTCCAACCTGACACCTCTACAACCAAGTAGATTGGCGGCTGAGGCAAGCACCAAACTGTACCGGTCCAATCCAAGACAAAATACCAAACCAAGCAATACCTGCTTTAAGCAAGAAGTTAGGCATATACCTCTTGGAAAACATTATATTTCATAAATCTTACTTAAAATTCATTATATGCTCAACTTCACATTTTAGTTATTGGCAGGATTTGATTAATAAATTAGAATTCAGTTTAATTTTCTTTTCTTTTTTCGGAAAAAATGCCAATCCAACGATATTGCATCAATACAAATAAGAAGTAACCGTGCCAGAACATGGCCAAGGCCGGAAGGCCGGTATCAATTAGGTACCAACCATAGTTTATTATGGATGGACAAAACTCAAAAGGAAAAAAAAAAATTCATAGTTTATCTTTTTTACATGTTGGTTCTCAATATAATATTGGCCTTAGATTTTTTTTCTTTCTATACCAGAAATGATTGACTCCGGAAGCAATCATTTATCTCCTGTTGTTTTTTTGTTTGTTTTAATTTTAATACATTTATATACTAAAAAAAGGATTTCATATATACATATATACATATTAAAATTGGGAGTCCGCATCGTATGTATTAACTCAAAAGAACATCTTTTGAGTTAATATATCTCGAACGTTTGATTTTAAACGGAACTAATCTGACTCTTGTTTATAACACATGAGCCTTTTAAAATTTGTGTGAATCAGTCTATACTTTAAAGCAGATCGGACAATCCAGATGCATTAACTAAAAAAAAAAAATCGAGTTAATGCAGAGGATATGAATTCCTAAAGTTGAAGCAGAGATCCGTTCTTAGGTTAAATCTCACTCAACACTGTCTTTGTGATAGACGGCTGAATCATTGCAAATTGAGGCAACAAAGAACCCCAATTTACACGAACTAATGAAGAAATGAACAAATGAGACGCCTCATTTGTTATTTTTTTTATTTGTTAATTAGAAAACTTCAAGTGAGTCCTCGATCAATTGTGTATGTTCCGTGCGGAAGCATATTCTCTGCAGAGTTTTGATCTGATTCGTTCATTTTGAATCGAGCGGGCAGGGCAAATTTTGAGAATTTTTTCAATTCGAGCAAGATTTAATCTGGTTCGCTCGATTCAAAACAAATGAACCAGATTAAAAGGTCTGCACAACTCCGCAAATGATACGATTCCGTTCTGAGATGGGACTTGATGAGTTGATGTGGATTTTTATTTTTAAATTCTGTTCTGCACGAATCCTGATGCAGCACACTGCGCATGGCCGTTCTGATTTACTGAAGTTGTGTTTTAAACGTTAGTTCTGTTTCGGCAAACGTTGTTCAATTACGGCCCATGGGCCTCTCCTGAAAACCTTCAGTTCACTGAACATGGGCCCCCAAAAAAGTGTTGCTCGCTTATTTCATCATCAAAAGATTCAAACCCACCCAGATTCTCTGAGGTAACTCAAATTTTAACTTAGATAAGGACCGTTCAATCAGAATCCGGACCAATCCGTCCCGAGATGGAATGTACGGACCCCTTTAATATTCGGACCAAATTAAATCGGACGGTTTATATCTAAACTCAAAAATCAAGATACCTTAGGTTGTATGAATTCACAAATACCCACCCTCCTGTTTAGATGCGTTTCTTCTTTGCTTGTTCTACTGACTCTATCCTTCTCGACTTCTCTACCCTTCTCAGTGCCCCCGTTTCACTACTTTTGGATTCGAAATTTTAATGGAATAAGAAATGGAGCCGCTGGCTTCGGTCGTAGATAGAATCAAAGGGTTCGCGGAGTCGGGCAAACAATTCGTCCAAGGCGCGGTACACAGGATCCGAGAACCCAATCGCAATAGTCCGGTAAGCATGTGAATATATCTTCCGTTTACAGACTATTACGTTTTATCTGCTGTACATGTATGTCTAAATTGCGTCCTTGCTGCATCCAAACCCTTCATCTATTTTGATTGCCAATCCTCATGTTGTTTGTTTAGAGATAATATAATGCGTATGTCTAGAAGGAAACAATAAAATGGTAAAATGAATTACATTGGATATTGGATTGATGAAGGGATTTTTTCTTGAAAAAGGAGAATATTCTCTGAATGCTGTTCATGACATATTAGTCCAGGCAACCAAAATCAGATTCTTTGGCCTTTTCAATGTCAATTTACATAAAAATAAAAAAACTCATTGCCAAACTATGCTAAAAGGAAATTTTAATCCTTGCATATTTTAGGTAGAGATTTTGAAGCGTCTACAGAGAGAAGCCTTCTCTGACATTATGAGGCTAAGAGAGCGACAAGACAAGTTTGAAAGGGTACTTTTGGCTTCGACAACTGGAAAATCAGGCCCCTTTTCTGGGGCAAGCACAAATCTTAAAGCAATTGTGAATTTCCATGCAGCTCTCCCTCTTGCTCCTGGTCAAGAGGGAAATAAAACTCTAGATGGAGAGCAGATCAATACTGGTACTGACTCGAGGTTTGTTTTCAGAACAACTGTAAGGGAGAGTGATTCTCTAGTTGCTGAGCTTGTAACTACACGCAGTAACATTTTTCATGGAAGTGAAGTTATGGGAAGTCCTCTTTTACTGTCTAAGGTGAAGTATAAGGCTAGTATAGACGATTGTTGGTCACTTGTATCAGTACCCTTTGGTGCTAAATTTGAAGATTTCAGTGCCACTGTACACCCTCTGGAGGTAGTGGATTGTTCTTTCACAATTTTTACTCTTACTAGTTAAGTTTATAAATTATTGATAAGTTCACATCTGCTGCCATTATGGTGGATGTTTCCAATATGAAGTTTTGGATTAAACCTACAATCAAGATTAAAACTCTTTCTTGACTTGGCAAATTTAGCCTTTTTTTGTTACATGAAGTTCCCTTTTTCTGTTACATGTTCCCTTTCTCAACTTGGCTAGTTGGAGTATGGAATGCCATCAGCACAACAGCAGCAAATGCGAACTCTATTACCTCAAGACACTGGTCCAGCTGATGGACTATTATACCAACTGTGATTTGGTCTAGTAATAGATTGCTTTGTGTAAAAGTCATGACCATTTCAGGTTCTGTTGTGGAACTAGGGAACATCTAATTCCAATTTGTCGTTTTTCACTTTTTTGGGTCTTCTAATACATGCTAATGGTAAGATTGTCCTTTTTGGGGCTGTTATTGCTGAACTGTACCAGTTTACTGGCTAGGCATGGCTAATAGCAGCTGCTGATATTATTTGAAAACTATCATATGTTATATTTCTTAGTTGCCATATTTACACATACTGCAAGTCTATCCAACGGCACCTGTACCCATATAGTCCATGTGAAACATCTATCTTTATTTCTGTCCAAGTTCCAACTTTTTATTTTAATATATTTTGCTGTCTCAGTTGTATTACAATTACAAGTATATTGTTTTTCATTTTCCTTCATTTTTATGGCAGGACCAAAGCCTTCCAACTATATCATCATTCAGGCCGCCTTTATTAAACAAACACTGCAATTTTGGTACTGGTGTAAGATTGAAAACTGAGAACTTTTCATGCTCTCTTGCTGAGTTGTTCTCCTCACTGATGCGACCCTCGAATTCCACAAATAAACAAAGCATCTTCAACACATTTGGCGAAATCTCCATTCAACTTGCTGACCAATCCAAACTAACGATGTCAGGTCTGTGGCAAGCACCAAGGACCATTTCTCAGCCAGTCAGATCACGCAATTCACAACCTCAGCCTAAATTGGATCAAAACCAGAGAGGAAGCCTTTCGCTGGTTTTAGACATAGATGAAGACACTAAAGTGGGAGGCTGGGTTGAAGTTCAAAAATCAAAACCTAATTTGACGAATTGGGCAATATCTTTGGCTGATACACCAGCTGGTGAGTTGGGGTGGGTTGTAAGTGTGGGTGGGAAGTCGGAAGGGAAATCAAATCGGTTTCAGTTTGAAAGCTTTTTGAGTTTTGATTTGGGAGGAAAGGCAAAATTGCAACCTGGTGTTGTTCTTATGATGGATGCAAATGGACAAAACCGTGTGTCGGGTTTTGTGTTTAGGTCAAGCTGGTCGATGTAATTGGAGGGAAAATTGTGTAATTGCAATTTGGTGAGTTGTAGTATGGATGATTTTCTTTTATTTATTCCATTTTAGCAACATTATTTTGATCTTATGAAGTGGGTTTTCATTTACTTTCTTTATAGCTGAAGTGCTATCAGGGAACTATTTTTAGTACATACTATTAGCAAAAGCAGTACAAAATTACATTGTGACAGAAAAAAAAATGTAGGTACCAAAAAAAGAGTAGCAGCAAACCTTGAAATAAAAAGAGGAGCTGAAAACAAAGCAATCTCTTTTGTGCTTAATGGATGGCCTTAAAGGATATTTCGTAGGCTTCAATCCAAGGGATTTCGTAAGGGTTTCGATGTACTGTGTAAATAATAAGGTTGATTATTAAATGCTTTCCAGGCCTATTTCGTTTGTTCATATAACACGGTCCTAGTAATATGATGTAGGAAGAAACGAAACATGCTGAAAGCAAAGTTCTGAATAGCACGAGTCATCGTTTTTAAGGTCTGAAACACTATAACTTAACTATTGTGCAGTTATAATTAGTTATTTAAAACTCTATAGAGAAAAGTAGAGTTATAAACTAATAATTAGTTATTTAAAACTCTATAAAAAAAAAAAAGCAATTAATAACGTTAAAACTTTTAAAGTACGGAAAAGTCATAGCACAAAATTATAGTTAGCTATTTAGAATTTCACCAAGTAATATTGAAATTAGAAAAGAGCTTCTAAGCTATTCAAACAAAAAAAATCTTTTTTTTTTTTAAATTTTTCTTCCAGAAGTTATCAACATCTGGTACTCTGTACTCTCCACAAAACCTATAGTCCATGGAGAATGGACCCACTTGAAATATTGATCCCTTGACAATGCATTCAATCCGTCGGTTTCGACAAAAGTGGAGATGTGCCTTGCTATTTTTGTATCAAAGGTTTTACTTATTAGTAGTGTTGTAAATAACGGTATGTGGTTATTGGACAAATAGAATACTGTTAAATAATTAATCGGAAAAGTCCATAACATTTTGGTTATCACCAACAACATTTTTACAACACTAGACAGTTAGGGGTGAAACAGATAGCTTGTTGGATATGAGTATGGATAAATTTTTTTGTTTTTTTACGTTAGATAAACTGGTATGGGTACGGATAAAGATTATTTTGTACCTGTTGTATAACGGGTAATTATATAAAATAAATTATATCAAGAGGAAATGTATGCATTTTATTGTAAGAAGAATATTATGCTATACGTTTTATTTTTTATTTGAATATTTTGTTATTTAGTTAAGAAATTTAATTTGTTAGAAGAGATATTTGTGATTTTAATTTTTTTTGTTTAATAAAAAACTAATTGCATATTTATATTAGTAATTGTGATTGTATCTGTATAACATGATTAGTTTTGATAGTTTATTTGTAAAAATAATAAAACTATTATATTTGTATTATTCGCTATTCGTCTGCTACCGTTTTGTCATCCGCTAATTTTAACGAGTACAGATAAAGTTGGATGAGATAAATTCTTAATGGATAGATCTAGATAAGATATGGATAGAATCAATTTTTAGTGGATATGAGTATAAAAATGGTTCCACCCTATTAGTATAGTAACCATTGATACACCTACTTTGTGAATTCACATCCTCTCTAATACTTGATAAGGAAATCTTTTACAATTACTAGATCTGGACCGTTCTTTTTAACTTGACACAAATCTCAAAGCTCAAAAATACAGCCCCCTGTAGTTTCCCGAATTCCAAATCGATTGAGATTCTCTGCAATACCTGAGAGGATACGGATTTCCTACTATGTTGTTGGTAGTCGGTTTAGTCGGCAGCAGTGCAATACTACTGGAGTACAGGTTTACCAAAATATGTATAAAAGAAACTCAGGGAGATCTCCATCGCCGCAGATACACAGTCTCCGTTCTCTGCCTGGGTTTCTTCCATTCCAGACTTCCAGTGCCCAATTTAGAGATGTAAACGGTCGGATACGGATCGGATAGTGGTCTTACCGTATCCTTATCCGTTATAATTTTTCGGATGCGGATACGGATACGGATAGTCTCGGATACAGATACGGATCGGATGTTAAATGGATACGGATACGGATCCGGATCGGATATCGGTCGAATACGAATACGAATATGAATATAATTCGGATAATTAAAAGTAAATAACTTGATTGTGGTGTCAGAATCGGTTATGAAATCAAAATCAAATAAGTCGGTCAAAGTTGACCAAATTAAATTGGAAACTCGAATTTTCATTAGCTTTTTGGTACGAGGATAAGTTGATAGAAAAATAATTTGTTAAAATATTATGCTTAGATAATTTCAACCTAATATATTATAATTATTACAAAAAACAAAAACAAAATAACGTTAGTCCGAGAGAGCTGAGCAGGATAGTTTAAACAAATTGTAATAAGTAGACTATTTGATTGAATTGGGGGACCCCACATATATTAAAAGGTGGGTCCGCGGCTCAAAGAATGAATTAAAATAGTTTGAAGAACATACATGGTTCATACAGTTGTTCATATGTGGTTAATTAATATATCTCAACCTTGAACAGTCAGAGCGACAACTGTTGGCAATGCCAAAAAGAGAAATGAATGAGAAACCGGAGCATTGGCCTAAAGGATTAGTCCCACAGAGATATTACAACTAAGCCACGTGTATTCATATATTAGCTCAGAGTTTCCAAATGAATTGGCCCATTCGGACAGGAGAGAGGAGAAAATAAAATATCCGAATGTCCGAAATCATCATTTTCCGGATTCGAAATCATCATTTTCCTAGCCCAGTTAAGTCATATCGCCAAAGGTAACAGAATATTGTTTTATATGTGGACCGTCCGATTAGAATCCGCACGAACAATAAAAGGGCCACGTGCATCCAAATTAGATCGGACGGTCCTTATATAAACAGAAATATTCTGTTACCTCAGAGGATATGGACTCGTTCCCACTGTCGCTCTTCTCGTCTTCTCTCCCCCCACATCTAATTCTAATGGCAGAGCCCCCACACTCTCGGCAAACACTTCAGCACAAAAAATTAAAAATGCGACAGAATCAATGAATCATCTCAACACCAATCCATACAGAAAACCAATCACAAACTAACATTCTACCCAATCTAATCTATGAGCCTCACTCCCCACTCTTTGCACCAGATCAAACTAAACCACGATAAAAATAAAAATAAAATAAAATAAGAAGAGCAAAAATGCCGATCGGCGAACTAGCGAACATCTCTCAGCTCACTGGTCTCAATGCAGTCCAGCTCATCTCTCTCGTTGTCCAATCGGCGAATGCCGCTCGCACGCACAAGCGCAACTGTCGGCGCTTCGCTAAGCACCTCACGCTGATCTCTAACCTGCTTCAGCAGCTCAACGTCCCGGAGCTACGTGACCGCCCGGAGACGAGGGAGCCGCTCGAGCGACTAGAGGAGGCGATCAAGAGGGGGTACGCTCTGGTGGAGGCGTGCGGGAACAGGAGCTTCCTCTACATACTCGCTATGGGTTGGAGCGTCGCTTACGAATTCAAGCGGGTCCAGGAGGAGATCGATCGCTGCTTGAAGATCGTGCCGCTTATCTCTCTCGTTCATAGCAAGCACACTGCGGTTAGTGTTTTCTTTTTCTCGTTTTTCTGATCTTTTTTAAGAAAATTAGCCTTCTTGTTCTGGAAAAGATTTGGATTCGGATTATTCCATAGTTTAAGTTTATACCGAAGTTGGTGCTTACTCGAATATTTGTGAAAAGCTCAATTGTCATTATAAGTAAATTCTCTGCAACTGTGTAAGTGGATGTGTGATGGGCGATGTTCGACATAATGTGGTTAGATGGGATGAGATGCGCACTAGCCTGATCTCCACATTTTTCAAAACTATTTTTCTGGGACGTGTTTTCTCCTATTTATTTTGTGGCCGATCGCAGAGTCGAGACTCAATTGGGCTGTTTCCAACCTGAAAGCACAAATGCGATTGCATTGCTTGTTAATACCTGTACCTATCATGTTGGTGCCATTATGCGCCAGCACCTGATGGTATTATAAATTTGTAGTCCTGATTTTTCTTTTCTTTTCTACTATTTAGTCTAGTGGGGCTTTTATTCACTAAATTCAATTCCAAATCATATAAAAAGAGTGATAGATAGTAGTTATAAATTTTGTGTATTGTATGATATCTGCAAAGCTGAAATATCATTTTCCCCTCTGTTTTTCTTATTTACTTATTATTATTATTTTTTTGTAATTTACCCTTTAGGAGAAGTTGGAGCGTATTGAAAAGGATCAGTGTGAATACACATTGGAGGATGACGATAAAAAGGTACAAGAAATCATACTTGACCGGGACCCATCAAAGAACCACTCCTCTGTGCTTGAGAAATCTCTCTCTCAGTCTTACCCAGATTTAGCTTTTACCGAAGCCCTTGAAAAGGAAAAGGAGAAGCTTAAAGTGGAGCTTCATAGATCCCAAGCCAATTTGGATACTACACAATGTGAGATGATTCACCACCTTCTCCAAGTGACCCATGGTGTTGCAGGTTGTGGCAATGAGAAGGATTATCAAAAGCGGTAAGAACTTTCTCTAAAGAAATTGAAAATATTTCATTTGTGCCCGTTGAAGACCTCGAAGCACCATGCTCCTGGCAAATGTTAAAACATCGGAACCATCACTGGTACCATCTCATTTGTAAATTTTTCAAAAGGTACCAAACTAGCCTTCCTTTTAACTTATTCTTGTAGCAAGGTAGGTGATGAAGGAATTGTAATTTTGCATATCTTATAAATGTATTTGTGAAAATATTGGGCTAGTAGATATTTTATTTCTTTGTTTGGGTGCAAATATTTTTTACATTATGAAAGTAAGCAATAGTAACTATCAGGAAAAAGGAGTAATGGACTACAAGGATTATTATCCTCCTTGGTATTGATGATGGAAAGCTGTTGATCTGCCAATATAATTCAGTTCGGGACTTCTTTTTTTGTAGTAATAGCAGACTTTGCCAGTTCTGGACTTGACTAGAAGATTTTAGTTTTTTTATAAACAGAGCATTCCAAGTTTGCTGACATATTTCTGCTAAACACAGAGATCATGATGTAAGTTATAGCAGCAAAGGGTTGACCACACATGATGAATGGAATACAGATTTACTTAGTTGTTGCGAAGAGCCTTCTTTATGTATGCTAATTCAGATTTTTCTTTATTTTGTTTTGTCTTTCAATTTATTCCTATATCCAGAATAGTGTACATTTTGTAGGCTCTTATTTTGCTTTCTTATCTTTGAAGGTCTGAGGACCTTCTTTTACCCTTGTGGAACTTTCTCAAAAGTTGCAACTGTTGCCAAGAATCGATACATTTGTAAGTACTTAATAAAATTGTTATTTTATTATCTAAACAATTCGGAAATTTCTTTGTGATAATTAAATGCAGGCGTAACAGGTGCACAAGTGTATTAAAATGTTTTATTTTGGTGAACAGCATCTGGAGAGGCATGTAATGAGTTGATGGCATATTCTTGTTGCTTGTCATGTTGCTGTTATACCTGTTGCGTGAGAAGAAAACTTCGCCAAAAGTTCCACATCAGGGTAAGAACCACTCTGTGGGATTATGTGTGCGCATTTGCCTGTGTGCTTTTCAATTTCTGAGAGGATTTCTGTTGACCAATATCTAAAGGACCAATCTTTATTATCATAAAATGTCTACTTGTGCAATGTATTATGTATCTATTTTCATTTTATAGATGGAACTAATTACGAATTTATATTATAATTATCTCAATATGATCATTTAGATTTTAAGAAATAAATTAAGTGGAGATGAATTTGTTTCTTAATTCGTTAAAGTCGGTTGTTGGTGTCTATTCCATAAGCCATATAACAGACCTAATGCTTGTAGGTGGCTAAGGATTCAAGTAGAGAACGGAACAATATCAATATGAAAACAGAAAAGTTAAAGAAACAAACTTCTTTTTAGCAATTTAGATGACATGCTTTCTACATTTTTTATGTCTTTTTTCCTTCTCTTTGAAGGGTGGATTGTGTGATGATTTCTTGTCGCATCTAATGTGTTGTTGCTGTGCCCTTGTGCAAGAATGCCGCGAGGTCGAGCTTCGGTTGTCGTCTCTTGGTATGCTCTGTTGCTGTTCCTCCCCTAATTACTAGTACATAGAGTGGTGGTTCATGACAGATACAATGTACTGGACTGAGCTTGTAGTTTAAATCCTCAAGTCTGGTTCAATATTAAGGATTAACTTATTTATTATTATTTTTGCAGGTACTGAAGACACTAAAGTTAGCCCTCCTGGTTGTCAGTATATGGAATCATAAGGTCATCATCTATTTAATTAGCAACTAGCATAACCTAAGGAAAATATTAGCTCCACCTGTTTATAACTCAAAACCTAGCTTATTAATTACCGAGAGCAGATGATGTCGGCTTTCAGCTTTGTGTAACAAGTGACCCGTATCCTATAACTATGATACTTATTGTTGTTGGCATGAGTTTGCCTGTTGCATTATTTTTTTTTTCAATTTTTATGTATGCAGATGTTAGGATATCAAGTGCTATCATGCTTATATATTCCTTCTCATGTCTAAGTAATTTTCTGAAAAAACAAGTCTGATTTAAACTTCATGATATCTGATATATTATGGGTTGGGTAAATCTAGACAATATCTTTTTAGATTAATTTTAAGAATAGAAAAAGAAATTGTAGACATGTTGTTTGGACTTGTAATTGGTTGTGTCAAATTTCATGTGCTACTAATGTCATTTGATATTTAATCAAACACCATTAAAATATAGATTGTTGTAAATTCTAAATTGTTTGAAGAATGGTAAAATTTGTGTCAATTTCCACGTGTATCATATAAATATAGTATAAATTGCATTTTAATTGTTGAATTTTAAAATTATATATTATCTTTTATCATTGTTAAAATGGTAAGTTAATGTATTACAAATTAAAGGATTCTCGCTCATATATTTTATCTTGAAAGGTCAGATATAGAAGATGCATCTGAACGTATGTATAAATATATTCTACATATGCATTCTACATAGCAAAGGAACATCATTTACTCTCTTTTTTTGTTTAAATGTCTGACAGAGGCTGTCAGAGAAACATTCTTTATTCTCTAGTCCAAAATAAGATGGAAGATTTTGTTTTGCAAAAGATGGAGACATTGTAAAGAAACCAAGGCAACGTTTGTTAAAGAAGAAATAGATACTGCAGTATGTTCTTTGTTGATTTGCAAGTGTTATGGTCAGATATATTGTATAAAAGTTGTCAAGCAGAAGAATTAGCGAGAAATTATCATTTCACTATAGTCGAACTTTTTAAATTTTATAAAACTTTCTTCAAAGAACAATTAAATTTTCGTCATCCATACAGACCTTCCAGCACAATGCATATTTGTCTCTCTGCACCAATTCCTGCCAAATACTTCCTTAATATTATCACGAAAATATATAATGTAAGTCAAATAATAAACGACAGAAAGACGGCCTACATACTTCCAAATTTTTCTATACAAATACTCGTAGCATTTCTGCCAAGGATTCTTACATTGATCATAAATTTGATCCTTTTACCAGAAAAAACAACAGAAGAGAACTTCAAATTTGATTTGGTTGGGGTGCGCCTGGCCCTTGCAGTAGTGCAGCGCAAAGGCGACACGTAAGAACTCCGATAGCAAATTACTAAATTTAAACTGATATGAACATATACTACACTTGATTTTAGTCAAAAATCCGAGAAAAGTATGACTTTAAACGGAGCAGCGCTTGCTATTATATAACAATTCGGAGACACTTATTTGTTATATCCACAGCATGTGGGACTAAACATGTGCTTTTATTTTTCTGACCTTTTGCTTCAGAAACAAACCGGACACATCTCTCTGTATATTCCATTGCGCATTGTTATGGACTGGATCATATTAGGCTAATAGTTTGGCATTATATGGACCTTTGTTTGCTCACGCTTTAGGGTGTGTTTCAGATGAAGGGAGGCGAAAGAAAAGAAAGGGAAAATCACTGTGAGAGGGAGACGCTCATCCTAACCGGTTTTGCCTGACGGTTTTCCCTGCTTCAAAAGAGAAGACTCGGAGAGGGAGCGGAGGTGAAGAAGTATTATTCGGAGGGAAGAGCGGAATTGCATAGTGTTAATTTTTGATGAATTTTGTCACCTCCAATTTGAAGTGTAAAATAATTGTTCGAGAAGTTGCCTCACCTCTGAACTCTCCTCTTCTTTCTCTTTTATGAGAAATTTATCCATCTATTGTGGAACACAGTCTTAAGATCTCTTGTTCATTGAAAGTGTAGATGGGGATCTACCGTTTTTTCTTTCTATAAAACTGCTCCATCTCACAACAGCAGCTAACAATATTTTTTTTTCTGAGAAATATAAAGATCTAGCCCTTATTTGATATATCAATTTTTCAAAATAAAGTTCAGGTTTTGCACTAAAACCTATAATAAAAGAAGGTTAAAAAGGTAGTTACAAGAAAAAGTGAATAAAAATAAAAATAAAATCACAAGGCACGTAATCAGTGAATTATCACCCCTTTATATCAAAATAAAATTCTTTATATATTCCTTTTACCGAAACTCGGCATTCTTCTTTCTTATAATATGTCCATCCTCAAGGACTCACAGAAAAAGAAAAAAATGGAGCAAATTCAATATGCAAAAAGAAAAAATATTTAATGAAAAATCTCAAGCCATCATTTTTAATACCCGATCAAAAACATTTGGCCAGTTTCGAACATATGACTTTATTATCTTTCCAACAACAACCAAAAAAAAAATATAACCGTTAGCAATTCATCCTATATTGAGAACTTGAGATGATTCATAGTAGAGCTAGCTAGGCATGCTAGATGCCACAATTCTAAGGTTTAAGTAACAACAAAGAGTAAACCAATTTTACACTTGTCTGGTTATATGAAATCTGGAAACTGAAGAACCTAGCTAGCCGACATCAATAGTTTAATCTTATTTTATATTCTGTCTGACATTAGGTCGGCCGTTCATTTCCAGTTCTAAGCAAATTGAGCGACAGCAGAGATGGCAATCGGACGAGTCGAGCGGTCCGGGTTGAATCAGTTTGACTTTAAAAAAATGTTGAGTCACGGATCATGTCGTCTGAATTAAGTCGGGTTTCTATTCGTACGTGTCGAGTCATGTTCGAGTTATTTTATTTGTAAAGTAACATCAAATATGTTTGAGATTAGTCTTTGATACGATGACAAAAACAATATTCTTTGTATAAAAAGTAGCAGATTCAAAATTCGACAAAATCAATGTTCTTAATATTAAATAATTTGATCTCTAACTTTTATTCACAAAAAATAAAATAAAAAATCAAACATGTCTAATCATGTTAAATTTCAAGTGGAGTATCAGGTCGGGTCAGATCCATTATTTGAGGTCGTTTAACTTCAGATCATGTCTAGATTTCAGATCAACTTGGTCGGATCGAGTTGGATTCAAATAAATTTGAGTTTCTCAAAAACTAGACCGGACCAAATCAAGTCGAATCGGGTCGAATGGATCTTTTGGTCAGGTCAGATTCTGTCGCCTCTAATGACAAGCATTGGTACTGAAGCATTTTACAAATTTGGGGCGATTCGTACCATAATCAACCACTTCAAAACTGCCTGCGTCTTTGTTAAATTTGTGTGTAGGGACCTTACTTCAACTGTAAAGGAGAGAGAAGATGACCAACCCAATATCCATGCAGCCACAGATCAACAACTCAAAGACCAAAGTGCCGGATGTATGTAAACACTATATCCTATAAATCACCTCAATTCCTCACATGCAATGGAACACAACACAAGAACTAAAGAAGTCTTTAGAAAGCTAACTTATTACGATTTCCAATTTAGAATGGCTTTTTATAGAAAGTTTATACTAGCATTTCTTGTAGCAGTTGTAACCATCGATGGAAGTATAGCTGCTCGCCATCTCTTAGACACGACACCGGCTCCTGAAGCTGCATCAACAGCACCAAAACCAACTGTTCCAAGTTCAATTCCTGTAATTCCTACTGCCATCCCTACAGCATTGCCTCCGATGCCAACCATTCCCACCACATCACTCACACCTATTCCGGCCATTACAGCTACTATTCCTTCTTTTCCGACAACTACTATTCCTTCTATTCCCACAACAATCCCCACTGCACTTCCTCCTATTCCATCAACAATTCCCAGTATTCCTGGATTCCAAATTCCCTCTATTCCATACTTATCCCAACCACCTGCTACTCCCAGCCCATGAATACGATGAAGAATTGAAGATAGAAGACGCGATAATAGCTATTCTGGAATATGTATATGCTTGTGTGAATATCTTTTCTTGATTCCTTTTGAGCGCGCTTGTTTGTTTTATTGTTCATGTTTGATGGATTGAGAGGTTTGCTTTGTGTATTGCATAATTGCAGTGATTTTTCACCTCTTCTTGTGCAATTTTGAATCACAATTACTACTAACATCACAGGACCAACCACAACCAGTATATACAAACCAGGTCATACACAACTAACGAGGTCTCATTTGACTGTGATGTGACGAATTAAGCATGATTTACGCCGATATTAAACAAGAAATGCTCAACTCCATAACAAGCTCTCTGCTTCTCTCTCTTTTTCAATTCTAGTCCTCAAATCATTTCGACAAAACTTCTCAAATGTGGTTCCCTACAACACCAATTTCCCAAGAAAAAGAACCCAAAAAAAAGAAGAGGCGCAAAAGTTATTATATGACGAAAACAGTCAATTAATCCTATCATACTGTTTACCTTTAATCACTGAACAAAACTTGTAACAATAGACTTCAATTAAAATAAAACTATGTAACTATATTGATCACCCAAGTATGCCTGTCATTTATTCTGGATGCTTCTAGAAATAACATTATGTCAACTGGTATATTATGTTAGGATGCTGGCACATTAGCATACACCGAGCAGTGAATGCAAAAATGCCAAAACCCTAACTTTTGCCCTGTACCAGAATCCCATTAAAAGTACAATTAAGGGTTCTCAAAAGCCCAGGAATTCTCTGCCCTAACTGCTGCCTCCTCCTCAGGTGTGTAATCATTCTTGATATTAAATAACTCTCGGATTTCTTCAACCGACTTGTCTCTCATCATATCTGCCACGGTGTGGCAGCCCAAATCCAGTAGTCCCTTTATATTGAGATAATTTGCAGCCTGAAAATTTAGCATGAAAGTATAAATACAAATTTTGTTATGTATTCAGCAAAAAGCAAAATTCAACTTAGGTATGTGTAGCAAAATATGAAGGCTTGTACAGACTCAAGTGCCCTAATATTACATTTTTATTTTTATCTAGCACTTCTTCTAATTCAAAATTGTCAGCTAATTGAGATTTGACAAGAGTACCTGGCATGGGAATAATATGACCAGCATCAGCACCATGCAACAGGGTCATAAACCCTAGACCCATTAAGGTGAGCAGCCCAGTAGAAAATTTAAGATCTTACATTTGGGGATGGATGCACAAAATGGGTTGCAAAATGAATGCCAAAAATTAATATTGAGCACATATAAGCATAAATCTATTCTAGAAAAACCAAAAGAAAATGACGGAGCAAGTCAGGTTGGATTTAAATTCTCAAACCCAAATATAATATATTTGGTAATTCAAATTTCTAAAACAGCAACACCCAGAATGCCAAAACTGAAATTTTGAACAATAGATATTTGCTGCATTTGTCTGCAAGCAATCCTTCACAAAAGGATATCACAGAGAATCAAGTGTGAACTTATTAGAAAGTTACAGGATTGGATCACAGTAAACACAGTTTGATCTAATTCTTTGTAGCTTCAACATGGGCCTGGCTTCAAAAATAAATTAATGTATTTTTTCCTTTTTGAATAATTCATACAATACTAGTGTAGTTGACCATTTATGGTAGTAAATTCAAAAGTAAAATAGGCATTGTCAAGAATAAATGTATAATTTAACAACCTCTTTGTCTGGAAGAGTTTCAGTACCAATTACATAATCATAATCATTAGACAAAAGTATTAAGTATAATTCTACAAACTCCTCATATGGATTCCACATGGGCCCGGCTTCAAAAATAAATTAATGTATTTTTACCTTTTTGAATAATTCATACAATACTAGTGTAGTTGACCATTTATGGTAATAAATTCAAAAGTAAAATAGGCATTGTCAAGAATAAATGTATAATTTAACCACCTCTTTGTCTGGAAGAGTTTCGGTACCAATTACATAATCATTAGATAAAAGTATTAAGTATAATTCTACAAACTCCTCATATGGATTCCAATTCTGAGCTTCTATTAACAGGTTCGGAGACATTGTCTACGATATAATTCTACAAACTCTTCACCTGGGATTCAATTCTGAACTTCTTAGGTTCACAAATATAATCTGTGATATAATTCTACAAACTTTTCATTACGGATCCAAATCTGAACTTCTATTAATAGGTTCTTATAACATACTCTGCTATCCTTGTGACACCATTTCTGACGGATCACAGAAAATGCTTGCGAACTTTCTATTATTCAAATCTTAACCTCTGGTGTTGTAGTGCCGCGGTGCCGTTGTTTCTAAAAGAATTTTAATTGCTAAAGAGAGTGCGTGTTATCAAACAGGATATGTTCTAACTGCCTAGATTGGGACAAAAGTTGCAAATTCTATTAACAACAACAACAACCTGATTTGAACAAAGGGTAGAGATCCATTATATATGAACTTGACAATTTTGACACTTGTAAAAAAAAAATTGTAATTATCAAATCCAACCATTTAATGGGATCTAAAATATAAATTGTTCAAATCAGGTTTAATGCAGGGATACGGGGTCCCTACACCTTCATTAGAAAAAGGTTGACACGGTGACGATTAGGAGACACAAAAGAGATGATCATATCAAGTTACACATGCAAGTATTAATATCTTATTTTGTAAGTATTAATATCTTATGTTCCAAGTATTTATACCTATGAAGGTTGACGTGGAGACGAGTACGGGGACTGAAAAATAGAGACTATAAAATTAGTGGGGACCATAGTATTGTTGTTGTGGGTACAATGCGGATACTGGAGTGTGGGGATTGAAATGATTATTCTATTTAAAACTTGCAATTGTTATATTTAATGATATTTGATATCTCTAGATATCAAATATCAAATGATACAACATATCCATAAGTCCAGAAACATGCCGCTAAACTTTTTTTCTATAATTTAAAATTAAAAAAGTTAAGAAATTTATTGTCAAGAATCAAGATTGTCAAAATATACACGCGATCCCAACTCTTAACCAAAATCATCGCAATACAACAGTAAGGAGAGAAGATCAAAGCAAGTAAGCAACAAACCTGGATGAGATCAAAGAGGGTCTCCTGATCGACATTCATTAACTGTTCATCAAACGGGTCGCGCTTCCTGGCATCCAAGTTCGGTTTAAAATCGGTATCCGCCCCCTCCTCTTCTGCGTGGTGCTTGCAATACTCGATGACCTTCGCGAGAACGCTCGATTTCACGTTGGGCACGGGGATGAACTCGTCTGGTTCCTTATCTTCGTCAAGCCACGCGGCAATGGTCAACGATTTCATCGCCACCGCCTTGTCCACTTCGAAAATTTCAGCATCGCTGCTCCTCAGGTGTACCTTCGGTTCGTCGTTCGATGCCATGGCGAGCAATTGAGGAGGGAAGGAGAAAGAAAAAACCCCTAGATTGATAAACCCTTGCGTCGAGCAGATCGAACATTTTATGGGAAACAAAAGGTAAGCAAATCTATTCAGATTTCAGAGATCTCGTAAAAAAGGGTCCAAGAACAAGGGTGGTCCGATGGACCCGATCTTATCCGTTCGATACGCATCTAGATTGTGTTCATTTCATTTATACGAATCCTAAAACTATCCGCTTATTAGGATTCTGATCGAACGGTTATTACGAATCATCGAATGGTACAGCATTCCATTGGATCGGCCCCCCATTCCTTCATTCCATTGGTTTCCACCTGTTATCGATTCATTGGTCACTGCCATCAATCATGGTACATTGTAGATACACGTGTCGATAACCTGGTATACTATGTATAAACGGAAATAAATCTGCTGCGATCCTACGAGATCGCAGGTCCATTTTAATGTCAACCGTTTATATATTTTGAGATCTGTGTACAAAAATTCTCTTTTTTTAAGATTCATACAGTATAATAAATGAAAGATTGAAATTGAAATCACAGGACCCTGCGATCTTGTAAGATTGCAGCAGATTTGCTCCTAAACACCTGATTAGATTGGCTAAATCTTCTTATTTACGATTTACATTGTGTACACGCATTCCCCATAAGAGCATCTTCATCTCAAAAACTAAAACTGATTTCTTAACTGCTGACTTAAAAAAAAAATTGAAATTAAACAATCCACCCTGTATCAGTACAATCAATTAAACACTTAATTAACTCACCCTTAAAAAATAATTTATTATTAAACAATTATTCTCAATAATTGTTAAATAAGCAATGGCCATACAACCCAATAATTATATTAGCAATTAAAAAACAATTACCATTGTAGATGCTCTAAAGTAGTTGAAACATTAAAATTTTTAATTAGCAGACGAAAATAGATAAAAAAATAATGATTGTAATATTAGTATGAAAATAGTGCTATTCATAATAATAAAAATATAATTTTATAAAAATATAATATTAATTATATATATGAAATACTGAAATAGTATTAATAAGAAATAAATTAAGAGGAAAGATATATAAATAGATTCAAATAAATTGTCACGATGAAGATGGTAGAAGTGATATTAATTTTGTTATTTCAGATACTGGATATATTGTATCTCGAAGAGAATAGTCCGTATGTGAGATTCGAGTTGTCAACACTTCCTGTCTTGAGAAGCTAGGTCATTAATAGGTGGTTTTCGGTTATCGGTTCCTAAGGTGGGAAGGAATTGAGGTATTCAGACTCTTTCTTGTATTGATACCTCTCTTTAGGAAAAGTTTGTTCTCCAACTCATTTGAGTTTCGGACCTTATATAGGTCATATGGTAATCATAATGCAAGGGCGGTGATGAGACTGCATCTACGTGGCTTGACAAGTTGTCGCAACAGCAGCTATATTGAACACGGTACTGTCTGTGTTGAAGTGGGGACCATCCCGAGCTCACACAAAGCTTGTTATGGGAGATTAGTTGAATGGGCCTTATTGGGCAGTCGTGGGATCTCCCAAGCCCGAGGCCGCATATGGGCTCGGAAAGTTCTTGTCAGACCCAATGCCTAGCCGTAAGGAGCTTACGGGGTCTTTGATACATGGTCCTATCAGGTACGTTGGCAGAAATCTAATAAAAGAATATTTTATTCTCTCTTCATACTTCTAAATAATAATTATTTTAACATTTAAAATAAAAACTGTTCTAACTATTCTTAATAGTAAAAATATTTATTTAAATGTAGATTGTTATTTTAAATAATCTCTATTTTTTACGCATTCAAACGTATTATTTACGATTCACGAAATCTTATTATTTAATGTGCTAATAAAATGGCACTTTAAATCAATATGACCACGTCATCCAACAAATAACTAGACATTTTATTCTGAGAAATCCTAACAATTATCTAGGACAATTCGTTCTAGGTTAAATGGTTAACCAATCTATAAAAGAAGTTAAAACATAATGCGTGTGATCTCCAACTCTGATTGTATGGTCAGGGTGGATCTACTGTAGCACACGAGGGGTAGCTGCCCCTCTGGATTTCGAGTTTTAGTGGTGATTTATTGGTATCGATTGACTTTGCTTCTCCTTGGAAATATTTTTGCTCCCCTTTAAATATTTGATTTGTAATTCGGATTAAATTTAGTGCTAAAATCAAAATAAATTTCTTGAATTATAATTAGTAATATTAATTATAAGTTATAGGATCAGAAATTATAAATTAGTGTATTAAAAAATATAAATCAAAATATTATTTTTTCATCGAGTACCTAATTAGTTAATGAATTTAAATATGATTCAATATTTTTTTGCCAGTCTCTAATGAAAATTATGAGTCAACCACTCAACCCTGTGTATGGTCGAACAAATAATTAGAAAAAATAAAGGTCACTAAATCACCAGGCGCTTGTGACGCGGCGCAGTTATTTTCCAAGATTTGTTCCCGCTCTAGGTTAGTCTGGTTTTGGGAATTTTTTATTTATAGAATTATTATTAAATAATAAAGAAAAATAAAAAGAGTATGTGAGTTTTTATGCAAATTTAACGTGGCCAACTTAGAAAGCGATATGTGATTTTATTTATAGGAGAACATTTTACTTTAAATTTGGTTGTAAATTATTACTAAATTATGCAGTTTTAAATTTTTTAAGTATAATATAACTTCTTTTAATTATGTTATATTATATCTAATTAGGTTTTCTATTTATATTTAATTTTTAATTAAACATGTATGCAAAGGAGGCTGAAAAAAATATTCAATTTGAAGTTTATAAAATAAATTAGGCCTCAACCAAGCAAAAAATAACTTAAACTATAACTTAATTTTGGATAAATTTCGCCCGATGTCACTAAACTTTGCTCTTTTGTTGCAAATTGACACTCAAGTTTGATTTATTTTTTAGGAGCCACTGAAATTTTTATTTGTTTTGATCAGGTAATTTTGTTAATATTATTGTCTAAAAATATCACCTAGACATCCAACTCATCATTTCTTAAAATAATTAAATAT
Organism: Carex pumila; assembly: GCA_033356055.1. Taxonomy (NCBI): domain Eukaryota; kingdom Viridiplantae; phylum Streptophyta; class Magnoliopsida; order Poales; family Cyperaceae; genus Carex; species Carex pumila. Next base: position 342,060 of record JARJHM010000081.1, on the reverse strand, counting down.
TTGAAGACAATTTGAGAACACCTATACCCAGCCATTTCCTCTTCTGTTTTCTTTCTTGGTCCTCTGTACTCTTTATTTTTCACTCTTCCATCTTACCTCGGCTGAAGCAGGTGTTTGGTCCATACAAGTGTCAAAAGCCTAAGAGATTATTCAATAATTATCCATATAATTATTTTAAAATGCATTTACTATTTATTGTGTGTGTTTGCTTATTCAAGCAAATTATATATGTTGACAATAATTCAATTATTCTCTCTCTCGCTCTCTAATTATTCTCTAAAAAAAAGTTGTGATATTTAGATTTGTGTATATTTGAATAAAATAAATTATTAAAAATTAAGGCCAAGTCCTTAATTAGCGTTATCTTTAAACTTGTGATATCAAACTGACAAATCAAGTCAAAGTTATAAAAAGTTACGACATCACTCATCAATTCATCAAATGTCTTATTTTTTGGCATACACCCTAAACAAGAAAACTAAAACTCTACAAAATTATTTAAATGAAAATACTAAGATCTAAAAAAAAAAGTGGACTGTCCCACTGGAGGGCGGTCAAGTCCTCAAAAAAAAGGTAGTTTTGAAAAAAATAAAATCGAGGATATTTTCATGAAAAAAAATTTTAGGGGATTAATAAAAAAATTCATCCAAAATCAAACATAACGCATATCCTTTGCATTAATTCAAAAGAAAATAATTTTGAGTTTAATGCATGTCGGTTGTTTGGTCAGGATTAGAGCCAATCTGCTCCCCTGTTTATGTCGCACGGGGCCTTTTAATATTAGTGTGGATATCAATTGAACAGTCCAAATCTATTAAATTATTGTGAGTTAATACAGAGGATACAAATGTTAGTTTTGTGTTTTAAAACTATATTTTTATTAATTACTTTTACATGTTAAGTTTAAGAATTTAATGTTATATACATTTTGAACATTTTAGTTCTAGTTCTTGCTAGAGATCTACTAACCTATGATTAGTATAAAGTTAGTAACTCCTTATTAGCCTCTAAAATTAATTTCTTAATTAAAAATAGCTAACCTAATTAATAAATCTAGAATTAATGCAAAATAGGTGGAAAACAAATTAACGACACTAAATCACAATGATGACATTAAAACACTGATATTTGGCCCGAACTGTTCGTGTGAATATTTGAATTTGTCTGTTGAAATCTAGGTTGCTTATTACTTACCTTGCCTGCTTTCTACTTTCTTTGATAAAATTATTCCCTTCAGCAACTAGTGTTTGAGAGATATGCCAACTAAAAGGACACTATTTTTTCCAACAGAACTTGAACACACACACAAGGAAATGAAACTTGATACCGGTTCTATTCTCACTTGCTCAATTTTTTTGGCGCCAGGAAAATGGAGCACAGAGAGAGAACAGACACAGAGAAATGAGAGAGACGAGGGAGGGAGCGGTATAATAGTCATGTTTTATTAATTAATATTTTTTTAATAAATTTGAAGTGTTAAATTTTATTGTTTTATTATTTTTGAATAAATATGTGAACTTTTATGATTGGAAAGGGCAAATATGATATTATAAACTTTTAAGGTGAAATTATGTAATATTAAAGTTTTGGAGGGAGATATATGAAATTCCCCCCCAAAGGAAAGACTTTGATGGAATGGGGACACCGGTTACAACTTACAAGCTGGTACAGAGAATCCGGAGTCTTCTCTCGAGGATTATCAATAAAATTTTGTAATCTAAAAATAATATTATTAAAAGGGAAGTCCAAAAGATCAATTTTTTCTTCTCTATCTTCTCTCTCCTAGGGATTTCTCCTTCCTCCATCGGGTCGATCCATCCAACAATAGCGCATCGCCATGGCCAAGAAGATTACTCTGAAGAGCTCCGACGGTGAGGAGTTCGTCGTTGACGAACTGGTGGCGATGGAATCTCAGACGATCCGCCACATGATAGAAGACGACTGCGCAGAGAATGGTATCCCTCTCCCAAATGTTACATCTAAGATCCTCTCTAAGGTCATCGAGTACTGCAAGAAGCACGTCGACTCCGCCTTCTCCGCCGCGGCTGCCACCGCAGAGGGAGCCGCAGCTGCTGGCGCTTCGTCCAAGACGGTGGATGAGGAGCTCAAGCAGTGGGACCAGGACTTTGTCAAGGTTGACCAGGCTACGCTTTTTGATCTCATCCTGGTAAGAAATTTTGTATTTTAGAGTTTTTTTATTTGTTATATTTAATTGATTAATTTGGATCACCTCAAGGTTTTTTGGCTTCTTGTGGTTAAATCAGTACTAAATAGGCTTGATTTGAGAGTTTTGGGCTTTTAAAAGATTGGAAAATGCAGCAATTGAGAAGGTTAAAGGTTAAGAAAATGAAAATAATCAGAGTAGATCCAATCTGTGGTCTTTTTGGTTTGCCTAGGTACCAATTTTGATTATCTTGGAATGAAACTAGTACATTACATGTGTCTATGTAAATACTTGGATTGCCTGTGTCTATGTTAATACTTGGATTGCTATGCGTTTCATAAGAAAAGTTTATAATAGGAATATATATGTGTGGCCTGTGTGTTGTGGAATAGTTGACTGGAATTGGTTTTCTGCAATCACTCAAACAACTAATTGAACTGTGAAGCGGCTTTTATTGCTGACTGGAAGATATTATATATTCTCCCTTTTGATTGCTTTATTACGGAATCTTTGATTACCGAGCTCACCTCGGTTGTAGAATAGTTGCTGTATTAGTGGTTGTTTTTTACACGTGCAGTCCTGATGGTCAAATTTATGCTACTTTGTGAAACAAACTACAATTAATTTGCCATATTAGCAAACTGTACTATAATCTCTAATTAATTACACCATACATTACGCAGATACCCTGTGTCCTGCTACGTGATGAGAAGGATGTAAATCTAACATTTTTGGATATTCTTTTTTGAGTAAGAAACAGGAGTCGTGCTCCTATTATATTAACTAGATTGGTTTCAAGAGTTGTTCTGAGAAGTTACCCTTCTGTGGGTTTACAAAGAATTGTTTTTGGATATTCTTAAAATACCACAATGTTAACTGAGTGAGGATCATTTGATCTGTAACATCTTGACAATAAGGTAAGAATTTGGTTTAGTGAAATAGGTCACTTGTTCTCATATTCATGCAGGAAAATCCTAAGCTGTATCCAATGACCAATAACTAAGCATGCCAAGAAAAATACTCATGAAGTGTTTTGAAGTTTGCTCTTGAGCAATAACAAAACATCCATAAAGACTAACAGATCTATTAAATCTCCTGTTCAAGCATCATAGTCAGAACAATAAAAGTTCAAGAATCATTTGTGAGAAAATTAAATCTTCACAGCAAGATATATTAATTAATAAAGCAAAAATGTTATCAGAATGTCAACAAAATCTTAAGAATCCATTAATATAATTGGATTATAGTCTTAGGAGGTGCTGTGATTCATCTGTCTACTCTTGCTTGTTGCTTCATCCTCCCATTCTTTCTTGGTGTTGTGTTTGCCAGTATTAGTATGGAAGGAAAAAAGGCAAAGAAAAAACTTCTATGAGACAATAACTTTATGTTGTCTATTATTTTCTCTATACAAAATATGGGATATCAGAGAAGTTCTGATGAGATCTAGTGGACAACTTGTAACATTTGTTGTTTTAACTTTGTGTCATTAAATGTTTCAAATTTCTTTTAGCGCCAGCAAGAATGTGCATTTAAGATGAAGTCAAAGAAATCTATAGTCATACTAAACTTCCTATATAACATTGTGATAGAAAATTTGCATCCTTTCTCTTTTCATGAAGCTTTTTTTAACTCAGTTTAAAACAATTTTGGGATACTATTAATCTGGCAGGGCAAAATAGTTGGTACAAGTCAGATCTACAGTAGCACAACTTTACACTTCGATGCAAATATAAACAGATAACATTTCTTGGGTTTTTTTCCTGTACAATTATAGGCTGCGAATTACCTCAACATCAAAGGGTTGCTCGACCTAACATGCCAAACTGTGGCTGACATGATAAAGGGAAAAACTCCGGAGGAGATTCGCAAGACATTTAACATCAAGAATGACTTCACCCCTGAAGAGGAAGAGGAGGTCAGGAGAGAGAACCAATGGGCCTTTGAGTAATTACTTTATACATTGAAGGTGCTTATGTTTGAAAGAGCATGATGTCTGTTGCCTTGTGTTAATGTAGAGATTGTATGTTGGTGTGGTAATAGCACATGTTAAGATGCTGTTTGTCCACTGACTTGATTTGAAAACCTATGTTGTTATTATGTTGTGAGCTTTTTTTTTCCTCGTGTTTAATTTCAATTTGGCTATATTTATATCAGTTGGTGATGATTTAGGTTGAAATGCAAATAACTAGAGATCTGATTTGTCTATATTTCCTCCTTGCATTTCAAGTTTTAGTGGTGTTCTATCGGTACCGATCGACTTTGTTTCTCTTAAAATTTTTTTGTCCCACTCTAGATGTTTGATTTGTAATTCGGATTAAATTTAGTGTTAAAATTAAAATAAATTTTTTGAATTATGATTGATAATTATTATTATAGGTTAAACATCATAAATTGTAAATTAAAGCATTAGAAAATATAAGTTGAATTATTTTTTTTATTGATTATCTAATTAATTAATGAGTTCATATTTGATAAGCTATTTAAACTTTGATTCGATATTTTTTGCTCCTCTTAATTAAAATTTGGGTTCGCCCTCGACCAGTTGGTACCTCTCATTTTTCTACTGGAAGATTTTTACTTTTGACGGAAACTGATGGATCCGTCAAGTCTTCATCAGGAAAAGGGGTATTGTGATCTGTTAGAAAAGTATATGTTGAGACCTGAAGGAAAAGAGAAAAGTAGGTGTTGAGACCTGAAGGAAAAGGGAAAAGTAGGTGTTGAGACCTGAAGGAAAAGGAAAAGAGCTCCCGGCAAGAAACTACGAGTCAAGACTTCTTTTATTGAAGTTATAATCTGAATCCGAGATAGGTTACGGTGAGTTGCGAAGTAAAATGCGTTTTTACTTCACGCTGTATTTTCATTTTGAAAGTCCAAACGACCGATCCGAACCGTTAAATCTTTAATCCATATTAAAATGTGCTTGGAAACTAAATTTTACATTTTTTAAATTTTTTTTACTATTTATTAAGTATTTTTGAAAACTGTTGTTTTGCTGTGAACAGTAAAAAACAGTAAAATTTTCTGGACCATCAGATTAGCGACTTTCAAAATTGCTTAATAAATAGTAAAAAAATTCCAAAAAATGTAAAATTTGGTCTCCAAGCACATTTCAATATGGAGAATAAGATGAACGGTTCAGATCGACGTTTTGAACTTTAAAATCGTAAAATATGAGCGTAAAGTAAAATAATAGCTTTACTTCGCAACTCACCGTAGCCCACCTCATCTGAATCCTATTGACAGCGTATATATTCATAATATTATATTGGTTAATGCAGCTGCGGCAGCTACCTAAATAATATTCATTCGTGTATATAAATAATACTATATTAGATCACGCAGCTGTCCAAATTGTATTCGATCGTTAATACCATCATCAGGTGATCCGCAATAATCTATTGCTCCACTTCTGTTTGACAAAAAACCAAAAAAAAAATGAAGAAAATTCCATGGTATTAACAGAATATTTCTGTTTAGATCCGGACCATCCGATCAGAATCTGCACAGACCTTAAAGGGACCGACACATTCCATCTCAGACTGGATCATGATCGGATGGTCTGGATATAAACAGAAATACTCTCTTACCTCAGATGATATGGATTCACTTAGAAAACGTTCAAATAAACGATTTCGTTCATAAATAATGGAAAGAAACTCGGATGGTAAATTAAAACAGCCAACGGAATACGCAATAAGATTAAAAACTAGCAATCCTGCATACGAGACTTGCATAAGATCTAAAATCAGTTATTTAGGCATCCAATTCATCATCTATTTATAGCAGTTGGAAAAATATGTCACTAGATAAGCATTCAAGCCAAGGACAAATTCACATCACTTGTGTTGGCAAAAAAGAATCACAATTCACAACACAGTAATTTCAAATCGCTAGCCACATTTAGTAAGAGTAATTTTCAACATACGTTCACCAAACTAACACTTAGGGGTGGATAAAAAGTTCGTAGTTCATAATTCAATTTGAGTTTGATTCGAAAAAAATTCTCAATTAATTCGATTCGAAATTAGTTCATTCTAAAATAATCAAATCAGTTCGGTTCAAATCTTATTTGAATCAAACTCAAACTAAATATAATTTCTTCGAAATTGATTCGCAAACTATTTCAGTTCGAATCTCAAATAATGCATCTAATGGATTCAACCATCAATCTTTAATAATACTGGAACCGAACTTATATCAGAGCTTAAAATTGTTAATATAATAGTAACTTATAATAGAAAAATGTTTCAATAGCCTAACAAATTAACAATGGAATAAGTTACATTTAACTAGATCTATGTCTTGATTTTAATTAATCCAGCAACACAAAAAAGTAAGAGAATCTTGAGTTGGTTTATAATCCATCAGTGTAAATTCGTAAAAGATAAAAAGAAACCATGTGAATTTCATTTTGCGCAAAAAAAACTAATGCATAAACTATCGGTATAACTAGAGTTGTCAAAAAAAATTGTAATTCGCAATTAATTTGATTCGAAATTAGTTTGTTCTGAAACAAATCAAACCAATTCGGTTCAAATCCTATTCAAACTCAAACTCAAACTGGATAAGCTCAATTCATTTGCAGCCCTACTAACACTAATTAAAACTTTTCAGCTTATGATAAGAAAAAATATTTTAGTTTCAAATTAAAACTTAAACTGCAATAAAATAAGTACTATCACTACATTTTTCCACTTATGGGGAGACTGGGAGCACCTAGAAGGATAAAAAAAATTTAAACGATAATAAAGTAAGCAATTTCATTATATTTTTCACTTTTATGAAGGAAAAACAAAAAATAACGCACATAGATGTGCAAAAGTGGTTCATACAGGCCCGAGAGAAGCACCCACCAGCCAACGAAATATGCAATAAGATTAAAAACTAACAATCCTGCATACGAGGGAAGAACCCATCAGGAGAAGCCTCATAAAAAACAAGAAAAAAAAAATAACAAGAGTCAAGGCCTACCCGACTACCAGTGGTACGCAGCTGGTACGAGATTCCTGCAAATGACTTAAAGAGTGCTCCATAATTGTAACTGCTCAGAGAACCCAATTTAATGAACACACTGCCAATCAGACGAGGGCCAGTAGTAAAACCAGAAAACAGTGATTACCATTAAACCCCTCGAAAGTTTCCTATGATTTCTGTAAAACTTCTTTAAGCAGCAACTGGACCATCCATGTCAAGCTCCATAAATAGCTCTTCCTCATATCAGTTTCCACCTATAGCAACCCTTTTCTCCACATCAGTTTAATTGTCTGTTTTTGTGGCAGTAGGCCTGATCCCTTCTTCACAAGCCAAGTGTAATAGACCAGTGTATGAATCAATGCTACCATTCTCAGTTTTATAGAAAATATGAGACATCTTTGTATAAATTTTCATGAAATTCAACAACTATAACTCAAATTAATCAACAATTCTAGAACCTATGTAAGAACAGACGGGTAATCCTAAAAACTAGTTCTAACAAAGCACAAAAATTGCTCCCTGGAATTAACTATCAGAAGATATTTTATAAGCTGACAGCAAAATCATATTCAGCAGTAGTCTGCACGCGGATATAGTCTCCTACAAACAAGTAGTTCCTTCTGGAATTAAAAGATTAACAAAAGACGAAACAGTCCAGAACACAAATCATTTCTCAGAGCCTAACAAATTGCTCACATCACTTGTTTTTGGATTTCTTTGGTGGCTTGCTGAGTTCTTTGGCATCCTCCTCTTCTTCTGACGAGGCTTCTTCGAGGGGCTCATCTGGCACATCAGCCGGTACATTGTGCCTAGTAATGTAATCCTTCAATATTACCATGCTCTTCTCTTTCATGGTGCTTAGTTGCTCAGATAGAATGCCGGGATCTGAACTGACAGTGAATGATTCTGAACCAAGACGAATGGTGGCTTTGACTTGAAGAAGTTGGTCTTCCATCGCAACCCTAGATATGCAAAAAAGAAAATTAAAAAAGGGACCTTGCTGAAATTTCTTAGTGATGAAAACAAGATTTAAGGTGCAATTGTGCCACTGTACTTCCTGGTAGTGCATAGATGATTGCTGGGGACCTGACCAGTGGGTCCTAGACTGACACTTAATGCGAGAATGTCTATTACAAGTTCAATTGGCAATTGATTACTATGTACCAAAGATAATATCTATCTTTTCCTTCTAATAGTGTAAAACAACGCTATGAAATCTACAATTAGTCTTATACAACGAATGAATCAGGTTAAACATTGGGCAAATCAAATCACTTCCCAAGTTCCCTCTCTACTGGACTAGAACATGGAAAAATCAGTGCTGAACTTTCTAAAAATTCAGTCAGAAAGAACAGTAACATTTTTTCTCTTATACCAGGTCCAGCGAATTAAGCTTAACTACTGTAATTCCAGAGAGAAAAAAACGCGACAAAGAAACAAACCTTAAGACACAGCGGGGTTATTTGAATATTAAGACAAAAGATCAGAATTTCTTAGGTCAAAACACCACCCAAATATTGTTGCGAATTTGGCGCATAGGGTTTCTTTCACTCGTATAAAGGATTACTGGTTTGGTTGGAGAAGGCACAGTTGGGCTTTCGGCTCTCTAGCAGAGTGAGAAGTCTGATATGGGCCGGATTTTTTTGCAATTTAAATTTGACACCGAATTTAATTAAAAAAGAAAAGAAATTGTATTCCTTTTATTGAAGTACTAGATTTTCTTTTTTTTTAACGTAGACATCATGTGTCATGATTTTTGTTGAAATGTATAGTTTAATATAAGTTGAAGGAAATAATGAAGATTCTTTATCATGTTCAGCCTGTATTTAATGAAAAAAAAAACACAGAACATAAAGGATGAAAAGAGATGAAAAAAGGGTAATGTAGAATTTAAACGGTATGCTAACTGAATGGTGGTTAATGGTGATTTTCTCCAGGCCTAAATATTTAGGTTGTATTTAACTATAGTCATCCTGATAGCTACTATCCAGTTTTCAAAAAAAAAAAACTATAGTCGGCCCAATTGTGACCAATTTAATTATTCTCACGGCCCAAGTGGCACCTGGATAGTGATGTTAGGTTGCACAGAACTAAAAAATGCTGAATTTTTTTTTTTCCCAAAATATCAAAATAAACAATCTAAATGTAGAATAATGAATGCATGCATTCTGAAAGCCTAGTTTAGTCTGTGGTTTCGGTATTTAGAAAATTTAGTGTTTTACAATGTTTGAATACACGAGTCTAGAATGACGCATGCATTCATTTGTGGTCAGTGGCTCAGTGTAATTTGAATTCAAGTTTTCACAATTACAAAATAGAGTTCTAACCACTAGACTACAAACACGAATCTATCGTTTTATAATAAAGATGAATTATATAAAAACTTTAAGAAAATGAAAATTCAATTAAATTTCAATATACATGATTAAAAAAAATTAAAATTATAAGTATAACTTAGCACTCTCTAGACTAAGTGTAGATCCAACCCTGAATCATAATGTGTATAGTATTGTTAGATTTTTAAAAACAAAAAGATAACTAACTGTTAACATTTATTTAAAATGGAGATTGAAAAAAGAATTGATTCAGCAGACCTGAATTCTTCACTCGGTCCAAATTTGTGTTGCTATGGAATTATTAGTCCCTGCCTCCCTGGAGCATGTATTTGGAATCTTGTCATGATTCGAGTCCATATCTTTTACGGACCGTGTAGAATAAGAACAGTACCTTTCGGATCAAAGATTACGTATATATAGAAATCAAATCCTCTGCCCCCTCTCTGCGGGATGGGACCGGAATGAGACCGGTTACTGTTTAAGAGTTTAACTATTGTTACTATTTTTAAATGGGTCCCACCCGTAGAGACTCTGGAGGCAGAGGATTCAGTCTCGTATATAGAATAGAATAAATCTATAGATTTTGTGCACATGAATAATAGTGCATTTTAATCGAGATCTGTGAAGAACAAGGAAAAAGGCAGATATGCAAGCACTTGAGACTTGAGAGTATATTTGGAACCGTGATTGCATTTGTTTTTTTACTAGCAAATGGATTTTGCTAATTCTCTCACAATTCACAAAGCAGCTTTGCGGATTTGTTAATAGGATGGATGTCAAATTTGAAGCACTGGTTATAAATTAATAAAAACAATGACTTCATGTCATTCGTTCAAAGAATATTGATATGGACAGTAGCTTACAATTGTCAAAGATATATTAGGCTTAACCTCCAAATTGTAGCACTTATTTTGCAATTTCTTTCTGGATTTGATACAACAGGGGTGTAAACGGATACAGATTGGATAGTGGTCTTACCGTTCTTATCCGTTATAATTTTTCGAATACAGATAGACATAATCTCGAATACAAATCGGATAATGGTCTTACCGTATTCTTATCCGTTATAATTTTCCAGATACAAATATTTTTCATAATTAGTTTGTTGATTACAAAATATATATTATATTATTAAAATGTTAGTCACTATTTATGTAATAGTGTTATATTGTTCATCAAAATATACATATCTATATGCAATTTAATAAATCATTGATATAATAACAATAAGAGCTTGTCATCACAACTAAATTACCTAATCTAAAAAATTACCTAAATTATAATATATGGGAATTGGTTAGATATCAATCTAAAAGGTCCAATTTTAATCAACAATCCATATATAATAACAATAGGAGCTTGTTGTCAATACTAAACAATTAATCAAAATTGCCAGTAAACAGACTTCTCAGAACAGTCATATGAACATGCATGGAGAAATTATTACCAAGCCAAGAATCACAACAACAGGAAACTCTCAAAAATAAATGCACTAATAGGATTTACTCAAGGAGAGGTAATAACTTCAGTCTCCTTTAGAATATTCTAATCATACAGATGAGATGAGATGCGAACAAGAAAAGAAACAAACAGCTCCTCGGAACTCAGAGCTACATTGCTTATAAAACAAATATATTACCATGAAAAAAATAATGCAATAAGGTTAATTTCAACAAAGAAGCCGCAGAAGACAGCAACACTTCTTCCTTGTTTCAATTCAGCAGTGGTGTTATTTCCTTCCACCTGAAAACCAAGAAGAGGTTACTAAACTGCATTATAAAAAGCTCTCGTAATAAGAGGTTAATAATACCAATTCTTGCTACACCGGTACCAGTTATCATGTACATTACTAAACGTTGATATTTTAATCTTGAATAGATTGTTGCAGCAATATCATTGCTTTTAAGACATCTGAAAAACTGATGGGTTAATGCATCAAGCAAAACGGAATACAAATACTAAATTAATTTTTCCGTCTTGTTCTTATCTAATTGTTCCTAAATACTTTTCCTTTGTTCCCATGTTTATTTCTTCAGATCAGAATTTCTTGCTTTTATATATTTTCTTCTTTGATCTTGTTGTTGATCAAGTGAATAACGATCATACAGATATGATCATCAACCTGATGTTATCACCCAGTCCACTATTCGTTATTTATGAAAAATTAAGTAAAGAAACAAGACCACCCAGGAATACTGTTTATCTGCTAAAGCAGATGACTTTTCTATTGAAATCCAAACAGTTTAATTATACTGCAATTTTTTTCTCAGGAGGAATAAGCTGGTACAAACCACAGATTCTATGACCACAAGCTCAAGAAAATCTGGCTCGTGAAAATCAACAATAAAAGGCTTTCTGAAATAACCATCTTTCAGTAAGCTTATAAAACCTTTTGACTTAACAAAACCTCAGTACGACTCCGATATTCCAATTAACTACTGGACATTTAGTATGAATTTGGCTTGAAATTGCTAGTTCCCCTCTTTACCATTCTTAGTTGGTCTGCGCCACTTAGTCCCCTCTAATGCCTAATTCCACTGTTTATTTCTTTTGTCTTTTAAATCTTAAATATCTCATTATAAATAATAACATAACATAATTCATATGACAGTAAGAGTTCACCGTACTTTATTTTTGTTCAGCATTTGGCAAACACCCGTAAGGAGCCACACCTTCCCCTCCGCAAGCCACAAACTTCCTAGAATCAGATACTTGATCAGCACCTGAATTCCCAGCCAACACGCCACCCATGCATTGTACATTTGCCGTGTCACAAGCCCCAAATCCCTGCACATTATTCACTCCTCCATTCACACCTTCATTTCCATTACCTTGCATCCCCTGCCTGGGGCAGTATATCTGATCATCGCATCTAAAATCACAAGAATTTACAAAAACGCCCCCGCTTCCCATTTCAGGTTTCTTATAAGGAAACGTGCCAATCTCTCCTTCAATCCTCCCTCTTATATCCACCAAGAGACACTTCAGCCTTGCCACCTCAGCCTCTAAACCCGCCATGCCTTGGAGCTTTTTTACCAGTTGCTGATTCATAGCCCTAAGTTGTGCCACCTCGTCCTCCAACGAGGCTGTGTGTGCCTTCTTCTTCTCTCTGTACTTTCTAACTGCCTCTCTGTTCCCACATGGTCGTTTCTTTGAGGTCGAAGAATTAGGGTTTTTCTCAGCTGAGTCAGAGGTCTGATCATTTGCTGCAGAAAGAATTTTGGTGTGTACATGGAAGCATGTGTGAGTATGTGAGAGGTCCCGGCCAGGCGGGTTGCATGTGTGTGTGTGGGTACACGCATGGTGCTCAGCATCTTTTAGTATCTCATCAAAGAAGCTGTCCATGGAACAGCTGCTTGGCGGGTCCTCAATTTGTGGGCCTCCGAATGCATCCGGGTTTGAGAAGTCAATGTCCCCTTCATCCATAGTTTAATTTCACTAAAAGAACCCTCTGAAAATTAAATACAACCTACAGTTTAGTAATTTCACATCCAAGTACAAAAATATAAATTAGCACCTAAAAAAAGGTGATCTTGGCAGACACAGTCGAGACACCCCCCCCCCCCCCCCCCCCCCCACCCCCCCCCCTACACACACCCCTCGATTACTGGGCAATTTTGCTGTGTTTTGGTTTTGGGCGTAAACCGCATGAATTGTATGAGACTTACCGCCGATTCTTCCTCTTAGCTTGTTTGGGACAGTCTGATTCTTCAGAGTTGATTTTCTTTACCGATTCTTTCAAAGGTGGATGTGAATTATGATCGGAAGAGAAATTTGGAGGGCAGCCTGACGTATATTTCGTTAATTAAGAGGAGATAAAGAGATGGGTTTGTCGGATTGGGATCCGATAATTACCGAAATAGGCTGCGGAGAAGCATAAAAGCAAAAAAAAATTGGTTGCTGACGAAAAAACCTCGGAACAGGGTTTCGAGAATTTATACTATGCGCGAGAAGTATACGTAGCAAAACTAGAGAAGAATTGAGCAATAATAAATTGAAAACTAAATAAAAAATAAAGACCGTACTTGTAAAAGAAATAGAACCCTAAGTTGGATTCATCCGAGAGCGGTGTGGCAACGGAGTAAGAAACAACGGCGAGTGCGCTAATTCGCGATTCCTCGATAAGAAAATCGAGAAATAATTCTCCTGCTTCTTGAGAAGCGAGAAAATTTAGAGAGAGATAGAAATAGGGGATGTAAAATAAGGCAATTTATATTTTGTTTTATTTTTAAACAAGTCATTTTATTGGTTACTACTGGTACTTGTTAAGAAGATCGAGAGGCGTTAATTAACCAAAAAGGCCATAAATTTTTAAATATTTTTTTTTCTGCGACGCATAAACACAACTTGGTATCTAGCGGGGAAAGGAATCATCTAGTAAAAAAAGTTCTCAATGAACGTGGACCATCATCCGTACACATTATGCAGTTCAAAGGTTTTACCTTTAACTTTGTTGATTGCATGTTTATCTTGTACGGAAATACTCCGCAATTATTTTGTACGTGGCTCATCTCCGCCGCTGGAAGTGGTATTAAATAATTATTATTTATGCACCGGATGCAACTTTGAACAGTCCGTGTGTAGATTTCCTCTGAGCCTATGAAAAAGTGGAGTGCGTATTTTCTGACATATCTCAACTTTTGCGTGACCGATGTGTCCGGTGCCTATTCGGGGGTGATGTAGGAGGTCAGTATTATGTGTGCTTTGAGATTCGTGCAGAATGTATTTAAACGGTTGAAATTTTCCATAAAGTCACGCAAAGTTTGAGATATCTCAGAGGATACGAATTCGAAAAAGTGAGGACTAGTAGTGGTTGTGGTTTTGCTACTAGCTAGATAGGAGCCAAGAATGTCAATTATTGTCAAACACAGTGAAAGATATCCTTTGATGTAGACAGTAACGCACGAGAGAAACACAACAGTGCAACAATGAATAAAGATGTGATAGTTGTCTACATGATTTATTCTCTCTTCGATATAAAGTTTATAAATTTTCATAAAACAATATATTCTATACTGAGCGGAGTCTGAACGATTTTTTCAAACGAACAAAATTATTACTTAATAAATAATAAAGATATAGTTGCGTACATTAATTTCCGAACCCCTGCCGTACAGCGAAAAGGAGGATTCAGCATATTTTTGTCTTTTCCGATATTCTGATGCTGAATTTGAAAAGGCATGATATTTCTAAAAAGAAAAAAGGTGCTTTTGAAAACTTTGTCGTTAAAGTGCTAAGGCTAAGGCCGATTTATTTCTGGAAAGGAACTAACAAGGCCCATATAGGCCTTTTCTATTAGTATAATATGGGCTGTCAGCCTAATTTTAGTAATTTAAGGGCCCATTAGTGGTCAGGAGGAGAAACAACGATTTAGATATAGAGCCATTGTGGGTGGACCAGGCGCAGGGAATCCGCATGTGCTGCTGTTATTGTGATGACACATTGGCACTGACCTATATCATCATTCGATTCAATATGTCCGATTAAAAATTAAATTATTCTGAATAATTTTTTTATAATTATAGCTAGAGTGGAAAAAAATGTGTCGTGATATGACTAACATGCTATGACTTTGGTTTTGTGCCGTGCCGTGACCAAGTGGACAGTGACCAGTGCCATACCATGCCAAGACCAAAATGTCAAGGGGTGGTTACGGCATGCAAGTCACGCCATGACTCGCGTGCCGTGTTCAAACGTAACTAGTCATGTTTCTCATGTTTAACTATTTTTCCATAATTTAAGTTAGTTTCTTCAAGATTCACTGTTTGATTAAGACCTAACGGTCCTAATTACACGTGACTCGCGTGATTACGTGTCGTGACGTGCTGTGACCGAATCTTTCACGTACCGTGCCGTGCAATGACCAAAATGTCAAGGAATTATCACAGCACAGAATAGTAACACGTGCCATGCCGTTCGGTGACGGAGCCGGCTCCGCCGTGTCCTTTTTCCCACACTAATTATAGCGAGATCCAAACTGCAAGATTTTAATTTGATGGTTGACTTACAATAATAGAGTAGGGCGTATAGGTTAATTAAGGCATGTTGTAGATGAAATAATTAATCCTTTCTTAAATTTAAGCATATACATACTCTAATTCAAAGAATAATGTTAGATACCTCCTTAAATTTTATGTGAATTAACATGCATGCACTTTAGGATAATATCATATAATATTTTTGTGCCGAAGAACCTTTGATCTAAATATATTAACTCGTAGATAACCTTTGCCCCCAATCATTTTTTTACAACGAACTGGATCTTAATTGGCATATGCGATATTGTATCATATCACAATAAGAGATGAAATCAACGAACATTTTCTCTGTCTAGTTGTTGGAGACAACGTGCGGAACATTACAAATTCTATATCCCAGTTGACATCAGCAAGGGAAAAAATATTGGATCAACATCTATTGGCCATAGTCTGGCAAAACTTGTTTTTAATCAAATTCACAAAGGTGTAAGAAGGACAAAATTTTCATGATGGTATTGGATAAGAAAACTAAATAAAAAAAAATGGAAGACTTGGTCAAAACTCAAAAACAGGGAACACAGAAGGCAGTTTGGTATAATTTTTTTCTTTTTAATTTGAGGGTAGTAACTGATATTCATTTATTCCGGCATAGTGTTATTTGATACCATAAATGTAGGAAAATCAAATCTCTTTTTCGTTGGCTACTGGATGATTTTTTTTTCCTTTTATATAGTGAGGGATTTTCACCCCCAATACAAGTGCCAACGGAGGCGACTATTGGATGAATGTTTTGTTTTTGTTTTTTCAGTTGAAGCCCTTAGGCGTTGGATGAATGTTAAGAATAGCCTTTTCGTACTAATTTGTGCAGCATTAGAAACGCTTAATTAGTAATTAATAAGATATTTGTGCAGCATTCCTGTAACCTGACACGGCTGAGGATAAAATTAATATACATAAGATGATATCAATTCTTCAAACATACAGATACAAATGCTTAATAATAAGATAATAAATATTCTTAAAAGGATAAGGATTAAAAAAAACTTCTCACAGCTACGCCACATGGACAGCCCTACCTCGGAAAGAGCTTATGAAATCAAACAGGTTTTCAGAGAATTGCTACGATGAGTGCAAAATTGTAGTGGCAATGAAATACAGCAAAACAGAGCTATTTAACTTTATTAGATTAGAAGATTCACAAACATTTGAATGAAACGAAATTTAGTTTATGTGACACATTAATACAGCTGAAAGAAGAATTCAAGCGGATTCATTTACTTTATTAGGGACCTACAATCTCAGATCTGAAACTCAGTGTCAGTGAAGATAAACAATCACCTAAAAAATGAACTAAACCTTTAGATTAATAAAACGGAAGGCAAGCTACATAACTTGATCAAAAAATTGCAAACAAAAGAATGAAACAAAGAATAAATCAATTATAACATATCAATACAATTAATAGCTCAGAGCAGGATTCAAGCAGAACGGTCATTCACTTAATTAGCAACCTACAATCTGGAATTTTGGTTAACTGAACTGGGATGAGAGAAACAATCACAAAAAATATAACCAAACCTTTAGATTAACAAAACAAAAAGATACAAGCAGGATTTCATAAATAAAAAGTAGGTTATCCAAACAGTATGGTCCAAGCTCGTCAGATGATGTCAGCATATTAATTATACATGAACAAGAACAATAATAGGATCAACAGCCATAACCATCAGAAGAAATCCCTTTTTTTTTCACTGAAGCGAGAGACTACAATAAAACAACAAAGCTAAATAGGGGCAATACGGGTTGTAGCAGCTCTTGATTTGAAGGTGTAATCACAAAATGGAGCAGTTGCTCTTCGGAGTCTTCTTCTTTTTCTTCTTTGACTTGGGAGGCTGGAGCACAACCTTTATAGCCGCATCAAACACCGCCTTAACATTCTATAATTTCAAATAAGAAATAATTATTTAGTTCCTATTTCGCTTTGTAAACTCTCTGCAAGCTCATAAAATTTGAGAAAGCTGGTCGTAGCTATCAATAAAATATTCTCAACTAGCCTTTTCCTAGGAACCACAAAAGAATGCATTATGCATCTAACTTTTGAATTACCTCTTCAGCGATTCAAAATTCAATACTTTGAACAGTCAAATCCGATATCTATTCACAATTCAGTATTAAAATTGGCTTTTAATAAAAAAACAGAAGAGAAAGTAAACAGGCAAGTACTTGTTGGGTCTTTGAGCTGCACTCAATGTATGCAGCAGCTCCTATTAACTTCCTCAGTTCTTCGCCCTTCAAATGAAAACCAAAATTTAGAAGAAAAAGTTAATAAATATAAAAAAATAAAAAGTCAAATTGAAGAATAAAACTAACATTGCACAGTACCTGAGCGGTGGAAATTGGTACAGCCCCAGGGTGGTCCACAAAAAATTGCCTATCATCTCGCAAATCTGAGTTTTAAGTAAAACTGATTAGCTTAGCAGATGGTTCAACGTCATATCAATATAATAATATACATACAAACCATTATCTCAGCAGTGTTAATTATATCATTCAAGTGGATGTACAATTGTATCCTTTTAAGGAGAAGATATGCAGATCTTACCGAGCTTTGTACCGACAAGAATAATAGGCACGCCAGGAGCATAATGCCTTAGCTCAGGTATCCACTGAAATAAAACATCACAATATTAGTCCCGTACCAGTTTTGAAATTAGATGCCAAAAGTTAAAAAAAAAGAAAAAGAGAAGCAAGGACTTGTACCTTTTTAGAAACATTTTCATAGCTTGCTTTACTGATGAGAGAGAAAGCCAGAAGAAAAACATCAGCACCGCGATAGCTCAGTGGTCTTAATCTGTTATAGTCTTCTTGGCCTGTATTATTTTTTATTTTCAAATATATTAATTAGAAAGGGATATTAACTACATACAAACTAGCTGCATTCAAATAAATAAAAGGAAAAAAAAGAGGGTACCTGCAGTATCCCACAAACCCAAATTTACAGTGCTGCCATCGACTACCACATTAGCACTGAAGTTGTCAAAAACAGTTGGCACATAATCCTGCATCATAAATAAAAATAAGATTATTATAAAAATGCTCCATTAAAATAGTATTGCTAATCGACTATTTTTCAAAACCAGTCTTGGTTGAACATTTTTAAAACTAGAAATTAGTAATAATCGTGGTAAATAATTTATTGAAAGAAGCACGTCACCACTTTGGCCACAACATGGCAGCTCTATCAAAATAATTGAGAAATGTTGAAATAACTTCCCTCCCACTCAATCTAGAACAATTTTCTAATCGTGAGGCTTACAGCATGACATGGTTGGAACTAATGATACCTACTGTATTAGAAAAATATCATTAAAGATAACATTGTTCCTTCGGTTTAGCCCCAAGTGAACCAACAAAAGTTCACCTAAAACTTTAATTCCAACCTACTTGTAAAGCACAACTTCCTAAGACATTATATGGAAAGGAAATCGTTTGAAGATCCTCATGAGTCATGAATACATTTCCCAACCAACAACCAGAAGCAACTACACCATGCACTAAAACCTTGATTTTTCTTACAAAAAGCTCAATATGAAACTTTCTCTTTAATTAACTTGATTAACCAAAGGATCAAAGTTCATCAAGGAAGAAATTCGGAGAATGGTTTGAATTTTTCTCGAGCTATCATGCAAAAGTTCCCCAAGTCATTGCTGCTCCCAGAACTAAATTGATAATCCAAAGGTCACTAACAACACAAAAGGCAAATAGCAAATGAATCCTCCTAACTTAATGCTTTAAAATTTTAGATATTTCGTATCTGAGTCTAAGCTAATTCAATAATTTAGAAAAAAATTTTAAAAAAATCCTAATTTAAGAAAAGACAAACTAATTCAAGCTCACATTACCCTCGGTCTTACAACAAACTTCGGATAACACCCAGAATAAATCAGAGGTTTAAAGCAGAATTAAATCTAACCGTGGGAAAGGTGTTGCTGGTATAAGAAATAAGCATGCAAGTCTTCCCAACAGCTCCATCTCCGACTGTGACACACTTTATAAACCTTGACGCACTCATCTCAACTCGCTTATCCTCGTCCCTTGCCTCTCAAATTGCTCTTACACTAACTCTACCAATGCTTCAAAAGAGAAGCGCCACAGCAGATCTTTCTACACTTCGACCAAATCCCAATGCTTCCATGAAAGGAAACCGACAATCGTGATAAAAACCCTAACCCTAGATGAGAGGGTGGAGAGAGATCTGCGTCGAGAGTACTTTTCTCGTGAGGAGAGAAATGAGAAAAGAGAGAGAGAGAGAGCTGGTACCTTTTTCGAGTTAGAGAGAGAAAGAAGAGAGAGAAAGAGAAATGAAAATGAAATGAGAAATCAATGCGATAGGAGCGGTCTAAGGACAGGTGCGTATGTCTGTAATGTTTGTTTGTGCGCACAAACGTCGTGGGAAAATAGTTATTAAAAGATAAATTAGCCTTTATTATCTTCACGTTCCATTTCTACTCATTTTTACATGTATGTTTAGTCTTTCATAAAATCCTCTAATAATACCACGCACTATTACAATGTGAAAGAGAGTGAGGAAAAGGTAGTGAGAAGAGTATCTTGAACTCTAGGAGCTGTTCCCACTCGGCAAACTTCAAACGCCAGCTCATAATTTAGGTGTCCTTGCTCCAGCCTATGAGAGATTTCTCTCTGGAAAAAAGTGATATATTTTTCTGTTTTTAGTTATGTTTTACATGTAACCATGATGACCAAATTTTATCTGGCAGACGGCCTACCATTTCAATTTCATGTATGATATATGTACATGCAAAGATGCCTGGCATTTTGCTTTTAAGTCGTTTCTGTGATTATATATATATATATATTAAGAGAGAGTCTCATTAATGTGCATTCGTATGCATATGGTCCGATATGCATACAGTTCAAATTTGAAAATTCAAAATTTAAAACGTTGATTCGAACTGTTCATTTTGTTATCCATATTAATATGTGCTTGGAGACCAAATTTTACATTTTTTTACTATTTATTAAGCCACTTTGAAAATTGTTGATCCAACGGTGGCTTAACAAAATAGTAAAATCAGCAGGTACCGTTGGATCAGCAATTTTCAAAGTGGCTTAATAAATAGTAAAAAAAATGTAAAATTTGGTCTGCAAGCACATATTAATATGGAGAACAAGATGAACAGTTCGGATCGATGTTTTGGATTTTGAAATTTCAAATTTGAACCGTATGCATATCGAGCCATATGCATATGAATGCACATTAGTCACTCTCTCTCTCTCGTTATATATATATATAGAGAGAGAGAGATAGTAGAACTAGGGTATTCTTAAGTTCACCAATTTTGTTGGTGAATTCAAGTCTAAAACCCGTCATATTGAATTCAAATAATTAATCTGAACCATTGAAATATGTTTACCTCACAAGTGATGTGTCTAACTGTAAAGAAAATTTAATTTTGCATAGAGTCAAAAGGACAAAAAAAGTTTCAAAAAATGAATACATTAAAATTAATTTATTAACCTTCTTATTTTGACCGCTTGACTTTATACTAAATTAATTAGAATATTTAAAATTTTCACATGTAGACGCATCACTCGTAAGTTAGAATAATTTCAACAATTTGAATTCGTCGTTTGAAACCAATTCGATAAGTTTTAGAGTTGAGTTCACAAGAGAGCTTGATGAACTTAGGAGCACCCTAGTTCTTCTCTCTATATATATATATTACTGGCATGAGTATTACTTTAATATTACTCTTCTTCAGTTGGAATTGCTAATTAGAAATTTATGTGCAAAAAAAAACAATTGAAATTTATGGATAATAATCTTTGTTGCGCTAAAGAAGTTATAATCTAATGATAACAGCGGCGTAATTTTTTATAGTGCAGATTTAAGATCAAATTATGTTGACAAATAGTTGAATTGGAGCTTTAATTTGAAAGGTGTATGAATGCATCTTTTGCTTATAACTATCCCTGGGTTGCTTGGGTCTTTTTCAAATCTCCATAGACAACATGGAAAGCATAAATGATATATCCATTTAAACCATAAGTATCAATTTTAACATCATAATTATGTCACATCCATTTAGCTATTTTTTGCTATTAATTAACACGGAATTATTCAAGTCAAGCTATTTAATTACACAAGACTCCGTGATAATAGTTTATCTGATTAGAGAAGTAGCTTTTGTTTTAGTGGCAATGGCACATGATATTAATTTGAGAAATCATGAGTTCAAAATTTATATTAGAGAAATTCTTTGTTTAGAAAAAAAATCTGACCGAAATAATTTTTCATCATTAATTTGGCTTAGGCACGAGTCAAGAGGTTGTTTAGAAAAATAAAAATAAAATGTCTAAAATGTGCTAATTACACAAGATTGTGATAATAGTTTATATGATTACAGAACTAGTATTTAGTCTAGTGATAAAGATACATAGTATCTATGTGGAAGGTTATGAGTTCAAAACTCAAAAAGAAAAAATTATTTATTGTAATAACAAAGATATTAAATACTTGAGTGGCTTGACCTCCAACCTTCACTCAAAAAAAAAATTTATCTGATTCCATTTTATGATGTTGCAATTTCAAATGGAGATGTCACAAGTAATTTGCGTCCAATTTGATAAAATATGTATAAATTACTCAGTGGTGAAACACAATTTTGATTAGAGATGATTTAGAAACCCTAATAAAATTGAAATTAATATTCTAGTCTTTTATAATTTATATAAATATGATCTATTATAAAATAAAATTATACTACAATAATTTATTTAATTTCTCAATCTTAATTTTCTAGTTCCACTTATGAAATTACTCCCTATTAAATTCTGCATGCACGCCTAACAATACTTCAAGCACACATGTGATTCTTTGTAATTGTAACAAATGTACGAGTGTGGCTATGGTACAATGCATATGACGCATTGATCCATACTATAAATTAATATTTTTATTTTCAAATTTCGAACAATCAATCTGAATTATTGAAAATAATCTTTACATGAATATATACTTGCAAACTAAAATTTACATTCTTTTTTTTACTACTCTTTAAATGGGTAAAAATATATATATATATTGAATGGCATAGAAACTTACATCAATTGATTTTCTACCTATCTAAAATAATAGTAAAAAAAAAATATATATATATAAAATTTAGTTTCCAAGTGCATTTTCAAATGGAGATCATATTAAATGATTCAAATTAACTATTTAAACTATAAAACGAAACTATTAACTCATTCAACGGAGCAATATGTGCTATTCATAGTACCACAACCATGCTCAGTGCAACGAACTAATTAAAAAAACACCAATAAATAACACGCTGAGCATTCAATTCAGCAACTGTATTGCATATAAAGTTGTCAAAGTAGGTATGGATTATTGCAAATTAGATTTTATCTATGTTGCATAGATAGGTACGCCTATCGTATCGGATACGATATGGATGGGTATCAAACTATCAATACAGAATCATATATGATGTATTGGACGTACCAATGGATTTTATACTTAAACCAAGTTAATAAGATTTCAAACATATTTCAAACATATTATAACAATTTAAGGATCTGCTCGGCTGTCACTATGTTCGTGAGAAAGAAAATTCACTCGGAGTGAATTTTTTTCCACTTGCGTACAATGTTTCGGCTATTCAAATTGGACCCGAACTCAAACTCATTCTCATTCCCGCCTGGCAGCCAAACAAGTTCTAACAAGTTACATCTCTTTAGTAGTATGTTTGCACTGATACTGTCTGATATAAGTTGATGAATCGCTCAAAAATGTAAATCTGTGCACATTGTTGTTAATATTTCATGGACATGTATGAATTTTGTGAATTAATAATAAAAGTTCCAATTAAACACAAAAAAAAAAATCTTCAAATGCAGTTCAAAAACTTTATTTTTTTTAAACTCTGATAGTGGCTATCAGATTTGAGGTAGTTCAAAAAAACTTATCTGCGCAAAATATGATTTAATATATCATCAGTTAGCACCAAATAAAATTCTTCTGCAAATAATTAAGAACAAATTAAGCAGTTTTGTGAAACAATGCCTTAGGATGGTAACTCGTCTCATGTCTGTCTTAATTATTTTTCCTAAAGCAGCATGCATAATGCAAAATCAAAATACAACGTATTTGTTCTACAGTTACCATCTTGACTGCTTGATTTCATCATTTCAATCGCATTCAATCAACTTCCAATTAATCGATAAAATTAATTATTTTCTGGATTAGATACAAGTTCACCGTCTGTACATGAATTCAGAAATTAGTTAGAATGACAGAACCTTCCTCAACCTTAATTGCAAATTTGCAATAGATGCTGATTATTGAGAAAGCGATATATACTTGCCTCAAAGGACAATGCCAACAGCTGATTGCATGAATTCAGAATTTTTTTTATTTTTAGAAAATAATATAAAATAATATAGGAAAACGGAATGAATGGCTTAGATTTTTATTTGCTAGAAGGATTCGTTTCTTCTTCTTTTTTTCTCGGATTTGAAATATGGAGCCGGTTTTTTTTTTTGGGGATCCAAATGCACCACAGTTGTTGTGTGGAGCTAGACACATGATATCTGAGAAATAAAAAATAAAAAAATGGTTTGGTACAAAATTAAGGCTTCAATGTTTATTATTTCACACTCACCCACCTAATTAGAAATTATAAAATTCGGATGTACAAAAATAAAAAGAGTACCTCATTTATATCAAATATAGTAAAATCGGACTCATTGATTCCGATCTATAGTTTATTTTTCTTTTCTTTTTTAACTTTGGTATTGGGAAAAAGAAAAATTTATGGACCAGACTCAATTTCTACGGCACAAAACTCTCTTTAGCCATTGATTTTCTATGAATACATAGGGTTTTGTACTGCAAAAAATAAACCCCTTCATAGATAGGAATCATTGAGTGAGATTCATAAATTTTCTAATTGATTTTATGCTACACAATATCCTCTGTATCTGTAGATACAACTGTTTTGTGCTACAAAAAATCAACTATTTTAATTCATTAATTGTTTTTAAAAACCGCACAGAGAATTTGCAAAAAAAAAAACAAAAAGTTATGAATCAAACTCAATGAATCCGATCTTAATATTTGATACAAATGAGGTACCCTTTCTATTTTTATACGTCTGAATTTTATAATTTCTATGAATAAAAAATTTCCCACCGAACTCCATATCTCTCCCTAGTAGTCCCTACTTATTTAGATCTAAGGGCCTGTTCGGATGTCATGGGATTATATGGGATGGAATTTGACGGGGATGAGAATCCACTTTTGAAAAAGCGGAAACCCATGAGTGCGGGAAGGCACAGGATTAATTATGGGAATATGTTGAAATGAGTGTTCGGTTGCACGGTGGGATTAATTGTGGAAAGTTCTTATTTTCATTCTAAATATTTGATATTATACAATTTTTTTATTAATATACATGTAATTAAATTAACTGGATTAAACAGTACATAACAATATAAATTACTTATTATTATATAAAATACAATTTTACTTATTATTACATAACAATATTAATTACTTATTATTATATAAAATAATAATAATAATAATAATAATAATAATAATAATTATAATAAAAAAAGAATGTATCGTTTGGTTTTTTGGGATTAACATTTATTAATATATACTGTTGATTTTTTTTCTGAATTGTCAAATTGTTAGACCTAGCAGAAAAAAAGATGCAAAAAGATGTGTGCCGGATCTACATTTTAATTAGTCCCACGTGGGAAAACTTAGGTGCTAAAGAGGTGTATATATATTAGGTCTTTTACATTGTCCTACAGTACATAAAATTAGTGGGTCCGGATGATGAAAACTAAAATTAGTGAGATGAGAGAGAGGGGTTGGGAAATTGAAAATGCAGTCCGAGCTCCGTTTTTTTTTCCTCTCAAAATGAACTGGTGCAGAAACCGAGGTAGGATCAAAATGGAAAAGTTATGGGAAATAAATTGACAGCCGAACACATGTAGGAAATTTAATCACAACCCATTGAAAATCCCACCAAACCCATGCATGCCGAACAGGGCCTAATAGGTCCGAATTTTGTGTTGCTTTGAGCCTATGACTACTGTGTTGCTGCGGCATAATCCACATTGGATCCGAACAAATTTAATTTCAAACTTTGGAGCCAGATTTTTTTGTTTTCCTGATCCAACGGGTTCTATTTTTCTGATGTGGTCTTCTGTGCTATTGGGACCACTAAAAAGAAAATGACTATTGATTCAAAAACTTCAAATTCAGAAAAGAGAAAAAAAAAACCGACTCCAAAGTCTGGAACCGAAACTTTTTTTGGATCCATCTGTATTTGGAAATTCTTACCTATTCGTTATATTTCCCGATATTATTTAATAATCAATTATATATATAACAAATTCTGGCATGAATTCGTAATAGTACTGCAACGCCGATGTACTAATAATTACTTGCCAATTGTTTTTTATTAATCATTTGTCGTATTTGTAGCTCTAATTATAATCTTTTTCCCTCGTGTACAGCTGACACGCAACGGCTAATGTTGCAGGACAGTAAGTGGGCCCCACGTAGCTGTCTCTGTTGTCTTTACGGGTTTACCAGTTAAAAAAGTTCTGCTTAATGCCACAATGCCACGTGTAGTATAACCAATCAGATTCGAATCCACCAAGAAATTGCCACATAGAAATGCTGGCAATAGTACTAGTACTTTACAATCACAAGTTGGTTTACAAAAAGTACTGAACAGTTCAGCCTGGACACATGAAGAAAAGGAGCAGCAGTACAGCATCTGTACTGAAAACTTAGGCTTACTGGCATTTTTCTTAGAGCGTTCGTCATTGCTCTCATTTGATGTTATTTGTAACTTAAGCAAACGTGCAGCATTTAGTCTTTATTTTACTTTTTACTTTTCACTTTCCTTTTGATGTAACAGAACTTCTTTTTAATGATCAACGCCTAAGGGCCTTTCCTCAGAAAAAAAACAAGTTGGTTCACATCTAAACCCACTGACACGATATATAAGCTAACACACTTCTGTCCTTTCTACAACTTATTCTGAAGTCAAATTTGTACGATATAAGAAGATTTACATTTCAAGATTTTTCGCTTACGCACATTATCAACTTTTCTATTCATATAATTTTACACTTCTTATTTATTATTATGATTATTTGGTTCATATATCTTCATGTTCTCTCTTCTCATTTAAAAAAAATACATACATTTGTATTTCTCTGTAAAACATTTAGTACGGCTAATAGTGTTATTGTGTATTATACAGATTTTTAGAGTTCTAAAAAATATTTATTTGTCTAAAATTTAATTGACTTAAAGACTCTTTTATAAAAAAAATATTAATGTCAAAATTAAATTCATTCTATAATAAATATTTGTCTTTTTTTAAGATCAAAATCCGAGAAACAATTTACTAAACCAAAAATTTGGACCCAACAATTAAGCAAAGACAATGTGAAACATTTTGATTTCTGTGACTCTGAAAAGCCAACACTTGCTTTTTACATTGTACAGTACAAGTCATGCAACAAAGAACAAACCAGAAAACTTGGAGGGTGTGTTCGCTCGTGTTACTGTTTGTGTGAGAAAAAAAAATTCAATTTAACTGAATTTTTTTTTCCCACGTAAACAGTAAAAAGCGGTTCAAGTTTTTACCAATCCGATGCCTACACCCATTCCCATAAGTGGACCGAACAGGGCCTAAATGAGAAAGGTGTGTCAGAAAACTATCCTAAGCTATTTACTTCTGCTTGGTGACTTTTATTTCAGCCACAGCGGATTTTACTGCCGTCTTCGCAAGCACAGTGGGCTTAAGTGCGCTCTTCGGATCAAGCGCTTTTCTAATTTTGAACACCGCCCATGCTGTTCCAACCGCATGACCTGCTGCATCCAGGCCTTCATTTGTAGCTTGAGCTACCTTCTCACCATATCTTACAAGTAGATAAATTTAAGTAATTAAGATATAGAGCAGTTTAGTTTATACATTCAAGGTACAATACTACAATTTTGGGATAGTCTTTTTGTTTATACAATCCGGTACAAGTTAGAATAGTCTTTGCTCCGTGCTTGAAGTAATGATTTATTTTATCTTTATATCCTAGCTGGCTGTGGGGTAACAATTAAGAAGAAATATGAGTAGGTTGATTCTCAGTACAAAATAATTGGATTAAACTTACTCCACACAACAGATGGAATTTAAAACCCACTTCTTATTACAGATGGAATTTGTCAGCATGCAATACACTTTTCGGATATATGCTTTGGCAGACAAACACCTAGGCGAGTTATTGAGTTGAATATTGAAATATTATGAGATTACCAAACTTAAATGGATAGTTACTTCCAAGTGTTTGGCTTATAAATAAGGAGAAGAAGGATTCACTAAATACCGGTGTGAAACAAGTCCAGTGGTTACAGTCGATGATGTGGAGAGGACATTCTTCCCTGCCACTTCAACAGCATCAAAAATCTTCTCTGTTTAGAATTTGTGAAATATAGCAAAGTTAACCAGACGTGTCGTAAAGAGGTATTTAGTGGAGTAAAATAGTTCTATGAGACATAAAAGTTACTAAGCGCATATTAGTTCTGATATCATTGTTACCAAGTTTCAAACAAGGTAATTCAGACATAAAACTGCACATCAGAAAGGTCAAAGATAGACCACACTGAACAAGTTACACTTAATTATGAAATCACTTTCTCGACCAAACCTGACATAAGACATATGAGATATCTGCAATAAAAAAAAATACTGATACAATGTAGAGGAACTTGAGAAGTAGCAGTTCAAATCTGACATACCAAAACCATCAAGAGAAGCAAGAACAATCTCTCCAGGCAGTAGACTCAAAATCTTCTTCCCAGTTTTCGAATTTGCAACTGAACCTGTAATGTAGCCAGAGACCTTGACAACTCCCGACAAAATCCCAGTTGCTACTTTTTCTGACATATTTGTAACCATCTTTACCCTGAACAAACAGTATCGATTTCATTTACATATATATACATAAACCAAGCCAGCAAACAAAAGTCAGTGGACAAATTTTAACACAACTCTAAACAACTAAAAATAAGTTCTGCAAACATCCTTAGTTGATTTGTTCCAAATGGAAACAAAACAAAACTGAAATGCTAATTATTCATCATGTTATTTAAGCATGAGTAGGGTTAAAATGCCCCATTGTTTTTGTGCCCCAATCATGTCTCGCATCCTTATCTTCATTTTTAAAGTCCAAACAATCAATCCGAACCACTCAACATGATCCCCATACTAAAATGTGCTTTGGAGACTAAAGTTTATATTTTTTAAGAACTTTTTATTAATTTTTTAGATAGGTACAAAATCACATTTTAATACAGAGATCATGTTGAGAGGTTTGAATCGAATGTTTGGACTTTGAATTGAAAACGAATATAAAAATTTGAGGCATGATTGAGGAATGAAAACAATGGGGCATTTTAACCCAACTCTTTAAACAGTTCTCATTTTCTATCTAACTTGAGGTCTAGGGAAAAGAATACCTCCTTTGTTAACAATTGCGCAATGACCACTTTCATCAAACCATATGAAACCAATTTTCAGGCACAATTCATGCACTTAACAGTACTCCTAAAAGAAATTACATTAAAACCTAAATTGGACTAAAAAATCTGCATATTGCAGTAGCACATTCCTAAATTTGTTGTCCAGGCAAAGATAGAGAAAAAAATAAACAAAGAAACAAAGATACCGCTTAATCCTCTTCAAGGTCTCTGGGCTGACCTCAGTTTCGCTCTCTCCTGCCTTCATCCTTCTCATCAAAAACTCATTTCCCCATTTCATCCTCTCCACTGTCACATCCCCACACCACAATATCCCTTTCGCCAACTTGCCGGAGCCAGAAGCAATGCCCCTCGCCACTGATCCACTGTATTCCTCCACATTTGGTGCTAGAGTGGTCCAGTAAGCAGCTGCCTTCTTCTCCAGCACCTCTTTCTCGGGCCCCACAGCCACCACCTTCTCTGGCACAGACTCAACCGCTCGATAATCAAGCTCCTCCACTGTCTCTGTTACAACCACTTTTTGGACAGAAAAATTGCAGTATGCATGCAAGATCGCATCCAGCTGGTGAAGGAGGATTTCTTGCCCTTTAGAGGCAAGGGTTAGACCGTAATTTAGTGTTTCTGAGGATCCACCTATTGGAATATTGAAAAATGAATCGATAATCACAACCATCAGCTCCTTGTATCGGTAAATTGAATGATTGAAATTCATACATAAGTGACAATCACCAAGTTAAATCAACTAATTAATTGGAACTTTTTGTACCTGCCACATACTTTCATGGGAGAAAACTGTATTTGATGGTAACATTACACACATGTAACAATGACAATTTTCAACTCCAAGTTAAATTATATCCACACATAAACTTGATATATTATGAACCAGCACTGTTTAATTTTGTTAATAGGGGTTAAAAAAAGGCGAATATAATAAACTGATCGTACTTGATCGTACGGAGCAGTATAAAACTGCAACAAAAAATACTAGTGTGTGTGTGTGTATGCAAGAGATAGATAACAAGGCTCAATACCAGCTTCATCATCTTCGGGTGGGACACGCAGAGTGAAGAAATAATGCAAGGCATCAAGTTTAACAGCGGCGCCATCACGTGTGAGTGGCCACTGAACATCCGGCCCCACACAAGCAAGCACGGCGAGCTGGCTGTCTCCTTGAACCAAACGAACAATGGTGAGCGCGCCGGAAGCCAATTCAACGCTGTGTTTCGCATCGATGAGGTGGAGAATCGCGCCTGGTATTTCAACTAAGATTTGCTGAGTGGGAGGCGGGAGGCTTATCGGGTTCGGGTCAGGGACGTCATGAGGGTCCGGGAAGAGGTTTTCGACCAGGTCCGACATGTCGATGGTCGGATAAAGAGGGACGTCATTCATTGGTGGCGCCGATGGTGTGGGAAACAGGTTCGGGTCCGGGTTCGGATAATGAGCCATTATCGATTCCGTAGGATCGTAGGAGAGATCAAGAGGGAGCTGTGATCGAGGACGAAAATGGAGCGATTTTTACCTTGTTGGCAATGCAATATGACCATATGGGAACACTAAAAATAAATTTAGCGTTGACGAAGGCAGGATTAGGGATTTAAGGTGTTAACTGTAGAGGGCACTCAATATCTCCGATTGTACACATAATGACATAAACATAGTCATAGACTTATAGTCATATATAGATAATTTTCTAACACCCTGTTTGGATGGAGGAGTAGATGAAGGAAGGGGATGCAGAAGAGAATGAAATAGAATAAAAAGGATAATTAATATATTTATTATTTAATTTATTTGTGTTTGAATGATTAATGAGTGAAAATAAATTTAATTTTTTTTTTGTCTTATTTTTTGTTTGGTTAATGAAAAATTCGGTGGTTGTTGTAGGTTTGTGACAAAAAATATATGAAAATTATATTGGTAAAATCTAGAGTTGAACATTAGTATTATTTTTTTTTAAATATTTGTAACAATTATTTTTTCCATCCATTACATTTCAAATTAAGAGAAAAGTCAATTCTATTGATTACAATAATAGAAGATTAAACATTTTATCTCCTGTATCCTTCATCTCTGACATAATTTTATTAACCAAACACAATTCGATAAAAAAATTTCTTTTCTTTCTATTTCCTCCCTCCCTCTACTCTCCATCCAAACAAGGTGCAAGGAAATTTGATGCCTGAACTCCCAATTATAAGAATCATTTCGCTAATGGCTCCATAGTTATAGTTAGTATTTTTGAAATATTATTGCATCAGTATCGTATTTCCTATGATGATAAAATAATATTATTTAGGCATCTATTGATCTATATTCAGAAAATTTTGACCTCGTCTCTACCTTTCAAGTTTCAACCACCTATTTAACTTATTGTGCTCAATATGGCAACTAAAATAATTGGACAAGGAAATATTCTTTAAAGCAAACCCAAAGAAAAGTAAACCACAAAATATATTCTATATAGCTAGCTTTTGACAATTAGCATCGTAAGTAGTGTTTAATTAGAAATAAGAATTCGGTCAAAACAATAAAGTCGTTGTAGTATAGTGGTAAGTATTTCCGCCTGTCACGCGGACGACCCGGGTTCGATCCCCGGCAACGGCGTTACAAATTTTTCCATGTCAAAAATGAAAAAGAAAACTTCTCGGGAATTTACTCGTTAAACTATTTCACTTTCATACCCAAAGAAAAGAAGGATTTACTATGGCAAATAGACTCCGAAACACACGGCACAATGATTGAAACACTTTCTTACCATGTCTCTTTCACCTTCCAAATTTAGAGTTAATCAATCTATGATAAAGCTTTTTGAGTTTTTTAGTGAAAGATACTTGTGGATTTATTCTTAAAAAAGAAATAGGTAAAGATGTTCAGAGGCAAACTTGTAAGAAGGAAGCACATGTTTTAATTTTTTGTAGTTTCATTACAAAGTTGGTGAGACCGTGTTTTTTTTCCTTTTATATTTTTACTTGTTTTTCATGATTTTTCAGGTTTCTGGAAATCTAACAGATTATAGCTTGAGCGGCTATTTTTAAAAAAATATTTATTTTATTTGGTTACTTTTAGTTTTCACCTAATTAGTTCTACCTCTAGTTTTGCAACACAAAATACAACCAAATGTCAAGATCTAAAATTTACAACAAAAAAAAAAAAAACTTACAAGTAAAATATTTTGCAACTTGATTCAACTCAAAATTCTGTCATAGATTGCTTAAACTTTGAAAAAAAAAAATTTCACTGTATAGAGAAGAGGAGATATAATTCTGAATTTGGAAGGTGAAGAGACGGAGGAAGAAAAATATACAAGCTATAACTTTCTATAAAATAAATTAATTGAAAAGGTATGCCACGTGTCAACTAGAAATTGGCTAATTTGAAGAAGGAAATTTACAAGTAGATCCTCAATTTTTCTGAATTTGGAAGGTGAAGAGGCAGGGGAAAGAAAATATGCAAGCCACAGATTTTATTAACAAAATAATTTAATTAAAAAGGATATACCATGTCAATTAGAGATTGGTCAAAATGAATGGGGGCAGAAAAATCCTGCCCACTGGGGGCAGAGGATTTGGTTCCGTGGATTGATAGTCATAAGAATTTATAATAGCAAAAAAAAATTGTGTTGAGCACGCCGAGTCTATATCTGGATAAGAATTATGATTGACTCTGGACCTGAATGAGGTTAGAACTTGAATTTCAGCTATTTTTCTTTTAATTGATTAACCCGTTTGGTGGGTGGTTAAATCACAGCAGTTGAGAAAGTGTCTACACCCCCAAATGGTTAATTCCAAGTACAACTTGGAAGCCACAATATTCATACTAGAAGATCCTTTATATTCTCAAAAATTAAACTAATCAATGCAAAAGAATGTATATATCGCATTTTGAAAAAAAAAATATGTATATGTTAAGACTCAAAAACTAACACTTTCTTTATTCTTCGTTTCTATCTTTGGTATTCTATTGAATAACTCTCGTTGCTACTGAGCATTCCGGGCAGGCGGTACGTCCTTTGGATTGACATTTCACACATGGTTCCATAGGGGTTTGTTTCGGGGTATCTTCCATCGATTCATAAAAATCATCCACCATGTTGGAGAAGAAATTGCTGCCTTTTCTGATCGACCCAGTTCCCTTGCAATTAGAGCATGCTATCATCTTAAGGTCGCCGCATCTCTTGCACATACCAAGCGACCTAAATTGACCATTCAAAAATCAGACAAACATAGTATTCTCTGTGCCGTTGTGACTGAAGTTGGAACTTAGAAGTATTATGGTATAGAATGCTGGTACCAATAATGTTAAAGCACTCAGGCTCATTATATGCATTAATGAAATAAGTTTACTTTATCAAATCCAACTGAAGCCTCACACTTTTTCGAGGTCAGACTCCTCTTCTCTTTAATTTTACCATTCCAAACACATATTTTTTTTTTTACATACAACTTGATCTTCAGAATTTAGAACTAAACAGAAATATTAATAAAACTTTTTATATACTCAGTAACATACCTTTAGAAAGCATGAATTTAACAAACTATCAATAATTTTTTTTAGTAATACGATTTATGTATCAGATTATAAAGCACACAAGGCCTGTATAGTCAAAGTATATAAGGATAATCTTATAGATTTTCTATCAAAGATGATTCCAGGCCACAAACATGCAGAGCCCCCACAATAAGAGGCGGACCTAAGTGAAAGGAATGGGGGTCAACTGACCCCCATTTTTTTATTAAAATTTTGAATTTATGTATGATTTTCTATATAATTTAGAGTAAAATGTTATGCTATTGTAAAGTCATAGGTAAATTTTATATGATTGATCTCCATTGTATGTTTGACCTCCATAGTTTGAAAGTCTAGCTCCGCCTCTCGGCCACAATCCTACTGAAAGTTCCTGGTCACATCACTGATGATTTATGTGCATTATCAGCTTATTTAATATTGAGTTTTGATTGTCATTATAACTTTAATGATATTGTAACATAGAGCAACACTTAAGCAAAGATTACTTCGCACCAACACTTAATAAATGCTTACAGTAAACACTGTTAATCAACTGATAGCACCTTCTAAAATCAAACTTTCCTCAAATCATCTACAGGAGTCTCTTATAATTAATCGCCGAAAATTGAATCATGAGAGAGAGAGGACCTGCACTTGACAGCCATTGTCAATTTTTTCAAACAAAAATAAGGGAGAGAGGTAGGACCTGCGTTGAGAAAGAGCGATGAAAGAGTCGAGCTTGGGGGCAGCGAGGGTGGCGCATAGCAGCAAGGCGCCAACGCCAAATCCGGCGATCTCGCTAGCTGTTAAGTTCTCCATTGCTTCCCTTCCAAAATCCGCAGGCTACACCAGTTACAAAGAGATAAGAGGGTCACAGTCACAGGCTCAGAGCAATGCGTAGCATCAGCATACAACAAAGAAAGGAAGAACAGGAATGAATACAACCCAGCAACAGCCCATCTCAGACGGGCCGGACATTGGGCCTGCTCAAAATTAGTCCATAACCCGTAAATATTACTGCTCTCCGTGTACGGAACGAAAAAAATTGGAGTCTAACCTCCAAATATATATATATATTTTTTGACCAATTCTAATTATTTTTCAATTTAGCTTTCTTTATTATTTTACTGTATGCTATTAGTTTTTTTTTTTCATATAGTACAAAATCATTCCGGGCTTGTCTACGGTCACTTTTATAAATTTTATATAGATATGCAGAAAAGTGTGAATTATATAGAAATGATTAAATTTTTTATATATGCAAACTCTTAATTCGTGGACGAGATTGGAACAATTTTATTCTTTGCTACCTGCAGTGATGAAGGTTCAAAGTTATGCTCGCTTTGTGAATCAACTTCAATTTGCCGATTGCTGGGTCCAACTCAAACTCAACTCATTAACTCACGAGTTACTCAACTCGGGTTAGACTAACTCGAATTTTAAATGAACGGATTGTTAGTTAATTCATTGTCGAGTTAAATTCGAGCGGATCACGAATTGCGAGCTTTTTATAGAGCCCTAAATAAAACTAATTTTAATGATTTTAACAAGAGATCAGTTGGAATTATTTCACATAAAATTTGTGAAATTTATTTAGTATCATTTCACAAATCGGTAAAACAAATGTGTTTCTCCTTTCATTGAAACAAAAGATCGGTGGAGCCGTCTTTTATAAAATCCAACTTTTTTGTACTTATTCCATTAAAATTAGTTTTATTTAAAAAAAAATCATGAAAATGGAAGTATCTCAAATTTCATTATTTCTGGATCCTTCTGATTATTATTTTTGTTTCAACTAAACCGTCTTTATATTTTATTGTCTGCTATTAGGTTTTTTTTTTCATATAAGACAAAACTATTTCAGATTCGTCCACAAATAAAATGCTTTCGTTTATTAAACTTTCTTCAAAATATTTAAAAATGTATGAACTCTATAAAGAAAATCCACACACACGCTCGCAAGCACCCACGCACGCTCAGACGGACGCCACCCACACGCACCCACGCGCACGCACGCACCCGCGCGCGCGCGCACATTATTTTCTTGTAAATCAACTGTGGGGACTTTGGAGGATAATTTATTAGTTTAATGCTAAAAGTTGTTGATGTAAAGGAAGAACAGAGAGATAATACTTCCTTCCGTTGTCAGTTGTCAAATTCCAACTTGAATAATCTCCTTATGATTTGTGTTATTGGCTAGTACTACCAGTAATTATTAGGACAGTGATAGACCAACAAATGGCGAAGAATTTGATTAATTAATCCTCTCATAAATTCAATATATATTTTGGAATCTAAATATTCCTGTGAAATATGGATCAACCATGGTTAACGAAAACTAGTATTTCTCCATTCAAGTAAAAACTAGACAGTTAACTTAGCATGAAAGATGAGCATCTATGATTTTTTTTTAGATTGTTAATATGATTTGTTAATTGCTAATATAATTGCTAAGATGTACCACAGTTTTTAAATCAGCAAATTAATTTTAAAAGAAAATCTTTGTTTAACGACACAGTGGCTAATTAATTGGTTCAAGTTCTTTCTTTCCATATCTATAGTGCTCTCTCTCTCTCTAACAAAAAAGGAAGATGCGATAACGTGGATATAGAAATAAGTTAAAATCAATTGCATTGATGTAGCAGATTAATTCCTAAAAAATTCATAACCGTTGTTTAACAATTAATTTCAATTATTGAATTGAAAATGCTCTAAAAACAAATATAAGTGTTATTTGTATCTCTCTAATCGGAAATGTTACTCTTCTTTTATTAGGATCCATCTTGTAATGTTAATTTTCTCTCTTTTTTTTCGGAAAAAAAATTTCCTAAAAAAAAAAATTCCTACAAAAAAAAATTTCCGGAAATTCATTACTAAATTTTTTTTTTTCCAATTTGGACAGGTTTTAAAATAAACACAAGATTTGGTTAATTTTTTAAATTTATATTCTTTTTTAGATATAAATAAAAAAAATCAATCATATATACATTTATACATATATTCAGATATTAAATATCAACATCTCACTTTCAAATTCGGATCGGAATTTATCCACACTTTTTTCAACCCTATTGTGAGTAGTTCAGCGTCTAAATAATGTAATCTTAATATCTTATGGGCTTGTAATTTTTTTTTATTTTTCGAGCCGTTACTTTAATACCTCTCCGATTGAGTAGCCGTCTCATTTGCAAATTGCAAGGATATTTCAGGCAAAAAAAAAAAAAAAAATTGCAAGGATATTTTACAACTAAACCGGTGACCTATATGGCATTTTAAATTTCTAACTTGGACGGAGATGCGAAAATTCTGTATTACAAAAAAAAAAAAAAGTCGTACTGAACTGTTATTATCGACACTCATAATCCAAATCACCTTCCTCTTCACTGTGGTATCAAAACTCGTATAGCGGGTTATTCCTTTCCCCACATATTGATACAGTAACCCACTTCACAAAATCAAGACCAGCACCGAAACAGCGACCAATATCTCTGGTCCCCTGAGCGGCACTAATCACCCCTCTACTCGCGCCAAACAAGTCAAAAACAAATAGGGGGAATTTCACGTGACCCCTCAAAAACTTCAAAATTACACATTTCCCTCTCTAAAGTTTGAAATTACATATTTTCCCTCTAAACTTCAAATGGTCACAAATTTATCCTTTTTATTGTCTTTTATATAGGGGTGAAAACGGATCGGATATTATCCGACAGATTCGGATTCGTATTCGAATTTTTCGGATTTGGATAGTCAGATACGGATAATTTGCGGATACGAATACGGATATGGATATAATTTATCCGAATACGGATACGAATTCGGTTTTAATTTCGGAAGCGAATACGGATACGAATTCGGATAATTATCCGAATCTGGATACTTTATTTTTTCAAATATCCGAATTTTTTATTTTTTGGATATATTTTTTTGGATAATCGGATAATTTTTCAGATATCCAAATTTTTGAATTTTTCGGATAATTTTTCGGATATTCGGATACAGGTGGGGTCCGCATGTAATAGAAATAAAGAGAGGAGAATTAAGAGGTGGGATCTGTGTGGTCATCCGTGAATAAGAAGTCCTGCCATGAGATCCCATTCTCATTCAAATAACATCTTGAATTTTTATTTCTCTCATTAAGTTAAATCTTAGGTTTAAAAATTTATAATAAATTTTCAAAAATAGTAATAATTATTTTTTTAATTATTTTCTCATTTAATTAATTGAATTTTGATGTAATTTATTGTTGATGATGGATCATTTTATTTTTTATTAAATAACACATTAGTTAATTAGTTTTGTTCTGATTTTAAATGTGAATACTTGTTGTTTTGCAATTAAAAATTTTAATTCACTCCATAGATGTTATACAATCTTGTTGTAATATATATATCTGAATTAGAAATTCGATTTATATCCGTATTCATATTTGTATTTGATGCGAGCAAAAGCGTATGCACAAAGTTTCAGTACAATAAGATGTACCTTTTAAACCTTTAATACGCGTTTGAGTTAAATTGCAAGTGCATAATTCTATCAAAGTAGTATTTGAGGTGTCGAACCACAGAGAGTATGATAAGAACTTAGTTTAAATTTTAGTAATAGATTTCAAAAAATAAAAGGAAAGTAAAGTGCAATAAAAGTAAATTGGGGGGGGGGGGGGGGATTGTTCTAACAAATTCTAAGGTTGGATTCAATACCCAAAAGAAATGAGTTTGAAACAATAATTGTAAATAAAAGTGAAAGAAAGGAATTTATTTGTTTTCAAGATTTAGAGATCTAAGGGTCTTTGGTCTACATTCCCTTGCTAACTCTATCTATTCGGTATTTGTTTAAGTGCATGTATGATTTGATGAGGTTTCTAACCTAATATGTCATTAAGGGCCACTTTCGTGAATTAATAACGTGTCTAAGTAATTCGGACTTCACGATTAGGTCCTTCACCCTAGCTACTTAGACCATAAGCTCTTGTTAGTCTCTCATCTCCTCAAATATTTGATACTTCATGATTAAGTCCTTCATACCAATACCCGATTCGATTTGAGATGTCCTAATTAGGGTTTGCCTTCATGGTTAGGTCCTTCACCAAATTCCTAACCTTAATTTATATAGTTCCGGCTTAGATTACAAATTGGTTAGATCCTAATCCAAACCTAGGGTATTTTCATTCATAATTTGGTACTCTCCTCTCATCCTAGCAATATTGGTTTTTTCGAATCCAACACGGGACTACTACGATTTCAAGTACTAATCATGTAATTAACACAAATGATTAAATCGCAGAAATTAACATCAAATCCTAATAAACAATCATAATAAAGACAAATAACCAAATAAGATACAATTAAACAAGTTTATGCATTGACCTAGACCCCTAAAGAGAGATCTACTCCCTCATGGAGAGATCCATTACAAAAATTGGCAAAGTAAAAAGAAGTGAAATAAAAGAAGTAATTACACCCTTTAACAAATCAAAAACCTCTATCTTGCCGAATCTTGCTCAGGAAACCCTTATTCTCCTTGCTTGAAAGCTTTCCTTACTTCGTAATTTATCGCTATGTGTGGAGAGAGAGAATGAGATAATGGATGGGAAGAGATGAGAGTGGATGTAGAATGAACCCCCTCTTTTATAGCCAAGAACCATACCCAATTAAGAGCCTAGGAAGTGGAGTTAGTGGGTGTTATATTTGGATTGTTTCCCAGAATACCTTGTCCACAGTTGGCTGTAAAACACGTCCATGAAGTGCCAAAAATAGAAACCGTGTTGAAACTGTGTAAATTTGGCTTTCCTGTGGGTCCAGTGCGGATGCTCTGAGCCGCACTGCATATGGTCTCATCCGCACTGGGAAAAATTTTAGTTTTTAGTTTCTCATATTGTAGATCTTCTCGCTAGCTTTTCAAAAAGTGGTCACAAGCCTTAATCGGAGTTACGAGTCAAAAGTTATGGTCCGTACTGGGATCCGCACTGCGTCTGCATCGAGATCCGCACTAGGCTCGGACTTTTCCTGTGCGACCAGAGTGCGGCTGCATCAAGATTCGTGAATCTGCACGGATTTTGATGTATAGCTTATTATACCTTTTTAAATTGGCGCGCGTTCAGAAATCCATCTAAGTACTTATTGCGGCCATATCGCAAACTGTGTGTCCGCAATGAGCATTTTTCTTCGGTTTTTCTTCATTTTTTGAATTTTTTGCAAGTTATAACCAAGAAAACGCAGTAACTTGATCCTAGGTGTATTCTATTTACTTTATATTCAAAATATAAGATATTTGGTGCTATTTCGTGATAAAAATCAAATCAAATATGTATATAATTTAGGCCTATCAGTATTCGACTAATATTCAATTCGTATTCGTATCCGATTAATATCCGATCCATATTCGTACTTGATTAATATCCGATTCGTATCCGTATTCGAAAAATAAAAATGGATACGAATATGGTTTTATCACTATCCGATCTGTATTCGATATGTTTTCACCCCTACTTTTATATTAAAACTCATTCTAAATTTATAAAATACTCATTTTATCCTTTTATTAAAAGCATATAATGTTGGGGTTTTGACAGTTCAAACCCATTGATTTAGCTTAACAGCGGAAGTGTGTAAAAACAAAATTTTACGGTAGAGTTAAGCTAAAAATTAAACGAGGTATGTCAGGAAACCTTCCAAGGCGGTCCACCTTCAGTATTCCTTTGGCATCAAAACTTCATTTAATTCATTTACAGATCTACTCCATAATTGATTTCTAAAACATTAAATCTATCTACCAATTAAATAGATTAATATAACATGATTTATACCTTGTTTCCAAATCACAGTTGGAATGCAGAATAAGCGAGAAGAGTTACACCAAGGAAGGAATCGACTCGCAGTATCACACGTGTGATACCTCTATTGGTTATCCACCATGACTAACCGGAGAGCGGTTTATTTCTTCTGCCAGAAATACCGTAAACCGCGGAATTCTGCAGAAACACTATTCACCGAGAAAAGGACGAAATAAATATATTTGTGTCCCGAGGTTACTTGGTATCGCTTAAAAGCTAAACCGCGGGATTTCGCAAAATATATTATTTTTCTAATCTCGAAATAACCGAAATCAAGGAAGAGAGAAAAATCGATTAACGAAGTAATCAGATTAACACGTGAATTAGTGAGTTTTCTCTCTACCCTCACCCCCTCTATTTATAGTGTTTTGAGGAGGTTCGCAAAAGACCGAAATACCCCTCAAAACAAATCTATTTACCAAAATACCTTGACACCTCATCCTTTAATATGTGAAAAGACCAAAATGCCCCTTCCACACTCTTCTACACCCTAAGGTGTCATGCAAGGTGGCATAGGTGTGAAATGACCATTTTGCCCTTGGCCCATTAAGGAATGAATAGTAAAAGGCTTTGATTTTGGGCTTTGACTTTGGACTTTTAATTTTAATTAAGGCTTTGATTATTTTGGGCTTTTAAACCCATAATTCAAATCTATAATTAACAATTTAAAATCCAAATCAAATATATATAATTGTCATGTACAATTATATTTCTTTTCGGTTGTTGTTCGGTAACTTTTATACAACGTAACGTGTACGTTTATAAATTAACCGTTGTTTCTGCTTGTCATTCTAAATGACATTTATAATTTAATTATATCACGTATAATTAATTATAACCATCTTAATATTAATTATAATCAATTTATAATTAATCAGTAAGATTCTCCGAGTAGCTCCTATATGGTGTGACCCAATAGGATATGTGTTATGTTGGTAAACAGAGTTAAAACTGTTTTAACTTCTGTTAGTCATGGGTGGCATCTGGCAACACATCATCACTATCTAATTACACAGATGATGCTGTACTATACAATATCACGATCCAGTAAACAATTTTCTTGTGTCAGTTCTTCTGTCTCATAGCTATCAGATTAGTTTTAAGGTAGATATGTGTCATCCTTGTTAACTGTATCTTTTCTTGATCTTGAGTAGATTATCAAATATAATTACTCTTGTAATTATACTGCATGCAGATAATCTAACCCTACCAAGGGGCCCAGTGATGCTATAGCTCGTATAGAGATACGAGGGACAAGTAGTATTCTTGGTAGACTATCACTTCCTTAGCTAAGTTATACATATGGAAATGCTACCGTTATGGCTGCTTTTTACGGACAGCGTTAGATAACACTCACTCATATATATTTCTTAGTGGGAACGATAAATACCTCATACTGTAGAACTTTGACACTGAATGAAAACATAAATGACACGAACACAATTCTATTTAATGTTTCATTCGGGGTCTGTCAAATACCATGTTCCTAGAACATGTATCTATGTGATTAAAATGACATCTCGTGTCAGGTGGTTTGTAAAACTTAACCATCTTTTAATCCACATACTAACCTTATAGCGGTAATTAGTGTTCCTGCTAATTACCTTGGTCAGTGACCTTTTAAGAGTATATATTATCTATATTATGGAGTTTCACAATTTCAGTCATGAACTCGAAATGATCCACAAATGCAATAATACTCAAGGCAACAAAATGATATATAAATAAATAAACATTCAATTCATGAACAAAGCTTTATGATTAACTTATCGTATTATTGACTTCTAGATTATTACAAACTAACATATAAAATCCATCAAACTCAAAATTTAATCCGAACAATTTTTCTACCATCCAAACTACTTTTAAATATACATGCGCAAAATCAGCACGAATCTTAATGCAAACATGCACTTATATTGATGTGACGTTCACAAATCTTAATGGGATGCGCACCAATCAATATTATTTTAAGATCCGTGCATGTTAGATCAACACGAAATTGAAGCACTATGCACAGATCTTAATGCGATACATACGGATCAAACGGTAGAGGAACCCTTTAAATTTAAATTTGAGTTTGATGGGCTTTATATGCTTTTAATAAAAGGTAAAATGGGTATTTTAAGATTTTAGAATGAGTTTTAATATAAAATATAATAAAATTGGTAAATTTTTGAGTTTTTGAAGTTTAGAGGGAAAATACGTAATTTCAAGCCTCAGATGAAAAATACGTAATTTTGAAGTTTTTGAGGGGTATACGTGAAATTCCCCCAAATAGATAGAACAATAAATAGAGCGAACAAGCGCACAGTAATAAGTTGCTTCTCTTCTCCCACTTCTTCCCTCACAAACAAGAACTGAATTTTGAAAGAGCGAGAATGCGGGTCGGGATTAAGGAACAATTGCGCGCGTTGAGGCCGGTGGTGCATCTACTGGTGCCGCTTAGCATTCACTGGATTGCAGAGGAGATGACGGTGTCGATACTGGTAGATGTCATCTCCGCCGCTCTTTGTCCCGGTCAACAGTCATGCCCCGAGGCCATCTACCTCACCGGTCTTCAACAAACGGTCTCTCTTTCTCCCTCTCTCTCCCTCCAATCTCCATGTATATTTTTTATTTAATTAGTTATTATTTTATCATCATCATCACGTTATTGATTTTTTATTATTAAATCACCATCACCACCATCATTATCATTATTATCGCTATTGAAACTCAGTTTTGTTGCATTTTATGCCTAAATTCGGTATTTCTATTTGGAATTGTTTAGGCAAATCCTCGCATAGTATGGCCATCTTCTGTGCCTGTCTCTAGATCCCGGTTTTACATTTAATCCGTATTGCATTCAGTGGGGTAGCCAGTATTATCAGAGGTAGGCAAAAAATAAATTATTAAAAAATAGTTATTATTTTTATTTTTTTAATAAAAATTTAAAATTGTCAATGCACCCTTTTTTAAAAATGAATTTTCTTTTTCTAAATAGTTTGATAAAAAAAATCAGGTTAATTTTTTTTTTTTTTACTATAGTTTGTGATTAAGATAATTTTTTTGAAGTTTAAAAATAAATGGATTCATTGTATATTAAAATTGTCAAATAGCAAGGCACAATGGTCTGAAACTCTGAAATTGAATGTTAAGGCTCAAATAATTTCTAGATGCTCCTAGTTCTCTGTGAATCAATATTTTTTTCTATTTTTATGCGTAATGGACCAATACACTAAGTCTATTTATAAAGAATTATCCAATTATTTTTCTTTTCCAAAGAGCTGTTTACTTTCTTTCCAAATCAACAAAACTTAGTTTTGTTAAATTCAAAATTGATAGAAAAAAGACCGAATCAAGCCACAACTAAAAGAGAATCGCTGCAGGGGTAGGCAGTGACCTAATTTTATAAGAACGTATAGGTAATTTTCAAAATCTAGGTTGCATACCCTGGTCCATGCTAGTTCCGCCTCTGTTTGCATTGTTTTGTGCAATTAACGCTAATTAGTGGATGAGTGATTAATGGGAACTTGTAGTAATTGAGAAGAAGAATGAAGTTTATTAGGAATGTATTTTTTTTTTCAGTCAGGACTGAAATAAGTTTGGGGACATCTTGAACATAAAAATTTTGTTTGTTTGCTTTTTTCTTTGCTTGTTGCAAACTGTTCAAGAAAATGAAAAATAGCGAAAAGTACTTGGATACTTTCTCGAGTCAATGCTGAATGATCTTTTACCAATGAAGGGGTCACCAAGCTATATTTTTGCATCAAATTCCTACTTTTGATTATTGCTGTGTATGGTCACTCATATCATTTTGATATTACCCGTGTCTTTTGATATAGGATATGTTTTTTGATGTAGTATACTTTCAGTTAACCATGCAAATACTGATTCTTCTTTGTTCTGTTGCTATTATTACCATGTTTCTTTTATCAAGGGTCAATATCAAAGATATTTATGATAGATTGATAGAGCTTCTCAGAGAAGCACAGTTGTTTTGTTATTAATTGTGCTGCTGTATCCATAGGTGGTGGGGATATTTAAAATTATATCGATACCCATTTTGGCGCAACTTGCTGATGAGTATGGCCGAAAGCTGCTGCTACTTATCACTACACCTACATCTATAATACCATTTGGTACAGCTAATTCTTCCGCACCTCTTTCTATATTAGGTTCATCTTTGTATTTCTTTGATACTCAAACAAATGTACAAAGTTAAAAAAAAAGGATCTCAGTGCTGAATGGCAGGTAATATATGAGCCTGATAAAAATTGTTGGGGAATGATAAGTTTTGGAGGTTTGATGTCTCTGACTAAATTGGAACAAGCTAGAAAAAATCGTTTTAAATATACTATAACTCTTTATAATTTGAATGAAATTATTTTTAACCTTCTAATTCAACTGAGA
Source organism: Carex pumila (assembly GCA_033356055.1). Taxonomy (NCBI): domain Eukaryota; kingdom Viridiplantae; phylum Streptophyta; class Magnoliopsida; order Poales; family Cyperaceae; genus Carex; species Carex pumila. The sequence continues at coordinate 297,281 of JARJHM010000081.1, read as the reverse complement.
AAATGCTCTCCTTTGGAAGAATCTTCCTTAAAGAAATTGCACTAATACTATGGTATAAATGCAATTTGATAAAATATACTGCAAAATAAGAAGAGAACTAAATGATTAGGGGTGCATGACCAAAGGGGTGGGCACCAACCCCTGTACACTCTTGCCTTTACCTCTTATATCTTTGATCTTGTGCTTTTACTTTTCAGCCGTGCTAGCCTGGGATAAATCAAGGACATCAGTTTATGTCTACCTTGTTCTTCGTACCTTTGCATATATTATAAGCCAAGGAAGCATATTTGCCATCACTGCCGCCTATCTGGTATATAACTCCAAACACCCATCCGTTATTTTTAACTTTATTTTAATTTGTTTTATACAGTATGGTACACATTTCAAATTAATTTCAATTTGTTCCACGCCATAATAATATTTTTCTATTATTTTTTTTTTTTGTATGTCATTCTTTTGCATTTCCAGTAGTTTGATTCTGCTGCTGTATATATACATTTGTTATTTGCAATCTGATATATTTTTTAATTTATTTTTCTTTCTTTTTACTGGTAAACCTTTATTAATCAAAGAGGCCTTAAGAGTTCAAATTATTTCGTTATGCGGAATCCACACCCTTTTACATCTCATTCTGCGGAATTGCCCTGTAACAGAAACCATTAACATGGTCTACTACCAAGTACCAATTGTCCACTGACCTTCTATGCAAAAAAAAATGAAAACTAAAATCTCAAATCCGTCATTAGGCCGATAAGGTTGAACCGAACAAAAGAGCTGCTGTGTTTGGATGGATGACTGGCCTGTTATCCGCATTTCACGTCTTGGGCAATCTCCTAGCTCGTTACCTCCCCCAGGCTTGGATTTTTCAGGTTCTTGTATTTATTTACATTGTATTTTGAACTTTCTCTGAGGTTTTTCCTAACATGGATGGCAACAACTATCTTTTATATATAAACCCCCAAGGGTGTCCAGTTCATTGAGGCAAACAATTAATCAAAATTGCGGATCAATGAAGCAAGCATAAAATTACAGTCATATGGAACTACTGAAAACATTCAAGAACCAAACTTATATGGGAAAATTGGGAGAAGCAATGATTGTCAACATTTCATAATTTATTTTAATTTGTGTATTCATAAATATACTTTTCTCTTATTGTGTTTAGGTGTCAATAATCCTCCTTGTTATTTCATTTATCTACATGAAAATATTTCTTGTCGAAACCATTGTACAACCTCAGAGTTCTAGTCAGCATTTACCGGGTTCAACTTTAATTTTAGACGCACTTAAGAGACGGTGGAACTCAATGAAAGATAATATCGCTGTAGTAAAAAATAGGTACATATCCTTTATTTGTTTTGATTTTATTGCGAGTTTTTCTTTCTCTGCTGTTCATCTAACTCAGTTCACTTAATTTATTCAGCGTTACAATGAGGAAAATGTCATATATTTCCTTCTTCTATGAATTGGGTATGACTGGAATTAGCAATGTATTGCTGGTAATGTTTCGTTTTCTTATTCCAAGGAATAAGTATCATATCAGTTCTTTGCGAAATAGCTAATATTTTGATTTTATGATCTTTCACCCTGTAGTATTATTTGAAGTCTGTATTTGGTTTCAACAAGAATCAATTCTCAGAAATTCTAATGTTGGTTGGCATTGGCTCTATTTTCTCTCAGGTACTTGTATCAATTCATAAATTTAATTTAATTTTTAAATTTAGTGAAATAATTTTCATTTATAGATTCATAAATTCAGGTACTCCTATAGATTCATAAATAATCTGGTGTTCCTGCAATGCAGATTTTGGTTCTCCCACTCATCAATCCATTTATGGGAGAAAAGGGCGTACTGTGCATAGCGATAACTGCTTCCATCTTTTATGTGAGTTCTAGCAGGGAGGAATATGATTGGTTTGATCAAATGCTTAGCCATTAATATAATTTAATTCTAACCTTTACTCTTGTGTTTCTGATACAGGCTATACTGTATGGTGTAGCATGGGCTAGTTGGGTATGTAAATTCTTCTGGTTGTCTTATATGTAACATGTCGGTCTGTCACATACCAACACGATTACTGATGTGTGTAAAAATGAATAATCAGGCCTTTTTAAATTGCATTGGTACCATTGTTATTTTATTCCGTACATTGATCAGCATCATTTTTTCAGGTACCTTATGTTAGTGCATCATTTGGTGTCATCTATGTTCTGGTGAAGCCATGTGTAAGTTAGGAATTAATCTATGCTCTTTCCCAGACAATCTATTTAGACAAAAACAATGAATGGGATGCATCCTGAAATAATACCAGACCTGATTGGTACTTACTCAACCAGTATCTTTTATTGATTTTATAGTAATTAGCTCTGTTATTTGGCCATTAAAATAATTAAGCCTCATTCTAAACCCGAGTAAAAAAGTGAATGATCAATCTAAAATAAGTTATGATGCTAGTATTAAGGTAGTATCAATTGTTACAGTGCGAATAGCAAGAAAAGAAATAAACAAACCAATTCTTACATGGATAGAAAATAAAAGGTATTAACTACTATTGTCTAATATTACATGCAGACTTTTGCAGTTGTTTCAAAGGCAGTTACCTCAGCAAACCAGGTACTACTTATCACGCTTTTTTATAGAAAAAAAAAAAAATTAACCGTGAAGGATAACTACACAGAAAAAAATTGGATGGAAAATATTGGTAAAACAAGGGATCAAATAGTATCTTTGTTACAACTTACAACTGAATTAAGGGCTTCCATATTTTATGGAGGAAGCTTTAATCACTTGGCTAACTATGAACTGTTGCTTTTACAGGCAAAGGCGCAAGGTTTTATTTTAAGTGTTCAGGCTCTGGCCAGCTTGTTTTCACCACTTGTCATTAGCCCATTAACATGTAAGTGAAAAGCTTCTTCAAATTTGTAAGGCCGGCCCGTTATAGACTTTTAATTTTGAATTGACATGGTTTTCTTTCAAATTCCAGCATTGTTTATCTCAGACATGGCCCCTTTCAACTGTAAAGGCTTCAGCTTTCTGTTTGCATCGATCTTCATGGTCTGCAACCTTCCCCCCCCCCACCCCACCCCCACACCCACACCCACACACACACACACAAAACTTAGTTTTTTATATCCATAGCATAAGTTATAAGTAGCATCTTTACTCTTTATGGCATATGTTTTGCAGGTGATCTCCTTAGTTCATGCTTGGACGCTAAGCCCTGAGTCTGACAATAATTTTGTCGACTGTGAAGACAAAGAACAATCCGAAGAATCAGCTCAAGTGCCCCTCTTGACACATCAGTGAAATCCAATCGTTTGATACATATATCAATTTTGTTTTTTGATTTGTAACACAAACCAGCATATAATCCAAATGGGATCATACTCTATTTTTTAAATGTACTGCAACGTGTTATATGAAATTTGTATTTATACAGGTGTAATTCATACTCTATTAGATTTGTTATCGATATGTTACGATCAAAATAACATTATTCAATGAAAAAGCGTCATTCAATAAAACTACAACTTAGTAATTAGTATCCGAATGAATCGGAATTACAAACCTTCCCCAGAGGTCTATAATTATGCGTCACCAAAATATATTACAAAGCAAATTACAAAGTGAAACATTGCCTATGCTGCTTCCAGTGCAAGCAAGGGCCAAAAGGAGGTTATTGCCAAATCATTACCCCTACATCAGGCACAAATCTAACATAATTTTCAAGCTCCTTCAGAATCACAAATTATATTCCTTCAGAAACTGAGCAAATCTTTCTTTGGTGCAACAGCCGGTGGATTTGAGAGAAGATGCACCACCTCACGCATGGTTGGTCGATCCTTGCTTTGTTCTTCAACACATCGCATTGCCACCTTGAATAAGTTGGTGATCAAATCAATTGGTGTGGCAGCTAAGCGCCTGTCAGACACTGACTCGGCTGAGGCAGTGTCAGACTGGTCTGTCAGCTCAGAGATTATTTTACGAACCCAACGTACTATGTCGACTCCTTCACCAAATCCACCAACTGGACGGCGACCTGTGACTAGTTCTAGAAGCACCACTCCAAAACTGTATACATCGCTCTTTTCGTCAACTCGAAGGGTATATGCATACTCTGAGAACAATGAACCAGTTAGATACTACATGCATGTAAAAGATTAGTAGATTGACAAAACGAAGAAGGTACTGAAACTTGAGGCAACAGTTGCAATGTAATAAAAGAGTGGTCCCTTGACAGAGTGCAACAGTTCTGAGGATACAGCTATCTCCAACACAAAGAACATACATAGTTTTGCTTGATTTTTGATAGTTGACTACTCAGAAACCGGTTTTCTAGTTTGGCTTAGCATATGTTCCGTGCTGTCTTTAATTTTTTCTCTTTTTCAAGTTTTTAACTTTTTAGAGTATAGAATTGCAACATGCACTGAACAAAACTTTGCATATGTTCTCAGAAACACCTCTTACATGGTTTCGCCTTTTGGTTGGTTGTTGATGGTTGACTCAGAAAAGTGTTTTCTTGTTTGGCATGGCAATATGGCATATGTTCTGTATTTTCTGTTTGGTCACAGTTTTCTCTTTTCCTAGTTTCGAACTTTCTAGAGCATATATTATCAATTGCAACTTACATTGAACAAAAAACCTTTGCATATATTCTCAGAAACACCTCTTACATGGTTCCACTAAAATTTTAAATTTGATTAGGCACTGTAGTTGCTTTCGTGGGTTCAAAGCTATCATTATATTATTTGCAAAAGGAATTTAATGGAGTAGTGCTTTTGATATCTCTATGTGAAGGCAGGAGGGAAACTCTGGATAGTTTATAGAGAACATATAAGAAAGGGGACTTAAGAAGTACTAGAAAACTAAAGCATAATATTACAATTTCAACAGAGAAGTATGGTAATAACAGATATATATGCAAAGGAGGGAGGTCACCTGTGGTTGAGATTCAGACAATTTGCCACTATAGTATAGGTCCCCTCACCCCCTGTTTCTTCATTTTTTTTAATTTTAGTTTTGGGATGTGGTGGTTTCATTGTATTAGTTGATGTATCATTCTGCTCGTGATAATCTACTCCTACTATAATGCAACAAAATAAAATAAAATATTAGTTTACAAAAGTAATACCTGGAGCTATGTACCCATATGACCCAGCAATGGCAGACATGCACTCTGATGCACCAGGGTTCTGGAGAAACTTAGCAAGACCAAAATCTGCTACATGGGCCTCAAAATTCGAATCGAGCAATATATTATTGGACTTGACATCACGGTGTATAATCAGAGGCGAACAATCATGGTGCAAATAGCACAGACCTCTCGCCGCCTCAGCTGCGATACGGCATCTCATCTCCCACCCAAGGTGGTCCCCCTTATTCCCATGCAACATCTCTCCTAGGCTTCCATTTGGCATGTACTCATACAGCAACAAGTTGGCCTCCCGGTTCGAGACAAAACCAAGGAGGCGAACTATGTTCCGGTGTCTAATTCGGCCAAGGGTTGTGATCTCAGCTGTGAAACCACGGTCATGCTCACTTCCGCCACGACCAACAAGTCGTTTTATAGCCACCTCAGTGCCATTTGCCATGCTGCCTCGGTAAACTATCCCGGCTCCTCCTTTGCCGATAATATTATCCTCTTTCAGACACTCCATCACATCCTCAACAGTAAAATCTAGCCGTTGAAACGTGGTCATTCTCCAGGCACCGGATTTTCTCCTCTTCGTGTCCTTCAAACCCTCCCACCCCTTTCTTACTCCAAAATAGAGGAGGGTTAATAGCCCCATGAATAAACCGATCCATAGGAAAAGCTTCTTAGCAGCCGGGCCACGAAGCAGAGTCCGCTTGCCCGAGTTGCCATTGGCACTTGTACATGAGGCAATGTGAACAGGTGCACCACATAAACCAGGATTACCGGCAAATGAACTTTCGTTAAACACCAGGAACTGACCTTGCGCCGGAACCTCACCATATAAATTATTGAAAGAAAGATCAAATGTTGTCAAGCTCGTCATGTGCACAAATTTCACCGGGATCTCACCAGAAATTTGATTTCTTGACAGGTTAAGCGTGCTAAGGATTTTCAATGAAGCAATTTCATCTGGTATCTTACCAGTGAGACTGTTTCGACTGAGATCAATTAGGGAAATGGATCCACACTCACCGAGTTCTGATGGAATTTCACCAGAAAGTGTGTTACCGCTCAAATTCAACTTGGAAAGCTGCTTGAGCTTGCCTATCTCACTTGGTATTGGGCCTGAGAGCCTGTTCAGGTCAAAGGAGAGAGTGCGAAGAGCCAGAAGGTTACCAATCGAAGCTGGGATCTGACCGGTTATCCAATTGTTTGACAAACTTAGTGTATCCAGCAGGTTGCCACTAACAATTGGTGGCAACTCACCCGAGAGAAAGTTATCATTGAGTTCCAGCATGTCAGCTCCTGGTAAATCGAAGAGTCCCGGTGGGATCGTGCCATTCAAAAAGTTCTTACCAATGCGCACATGAGTGAGAGACTTGCACCTCCCCAGATTTTCTGGTATCGGACCAAAGAACCCATTCTCCATTAGTACCAATATTCCGAGCCGGCCACTTGCACATAGGTTCGGTGGAATCAGGCCTGTCAGGTGGTTGGTTGCCACGTCCAGCTTGATCAAATGGCCATTGCGGCCCAGTGACTCAGGAAGTTCTCCTGTGAAGTTGTTTTGCCATATTTCCATTACTTCGAGATGTGGCAACTCACCAATGAACTGTGGCACATTGCCACGCAAGTGGTTGCTAAAGAGGTTCAAAAGTTTCAGTCCTTTCAATTCAGAAAAGCTCGCGGGTATCTCTCCAGTCAGTTCATTGTTAGATAAGTCTAGTGAGTCAAGGCAGGGAAGTGAACCCAAGGTGGCAGGTATCGGGCCTGTTAGGTGGTTCACCTGAAGAAACAGTGTGTCTAAATTTTTGAGACGGCCGAGACTAGCAGGTATTGGGCCAGTAAGGTTACAGCCCCCCAAGTCGAGCCGTACCAGGGATTTCAGGGACCCAAGTTCAGCTGGGATGCCTCCTTCATAGGAGTTAAAATACCCAATATACATCTCTTTCAGGTTAGAGAGCTTACCAAGGCTAGCAGGTATACGACCCGATAGCCCATTACCATTCAAACCCAGATATTCAAGCCCGGTTATCTCTGAATAAGACTCTGGTATTTCACCAGAGAAATAGTTACCACCGAGTTGAAGGTGTCGTAATCTAGGTAAAGTGAACAGATTGGCCGGTAACGGGCCGCTAAAATTGTTATTGTAACAATCAAGCACCTCTAAAGACAGAAAGCTACCAGGAGAGATTACAGGAAAAGCGCCACTGAAGTTGTTGTTGGAGATGTTTAACAGCTTGAGAGAAGTGAGGCGGGATATCTCTACCGGGAGATGCCCGGAGATGTTTGATTGGGAGATGGTTAGGTTCACCAGCTGGTCTAACAGTGCTATTTGTCGAACTAAAACCCCGCGTAATGGAAGATAAGTGAGGTTTAGAGAGATTACGCGGGATTGATTGTCGCATGCTACGCCGGTGAAGGAGCAGTGTGAAGGAGACGCAGCGGCTGGGTCCCAGTTGTAAAGGCCACTGCCAGTGGGCCCTACCAGAGAATCCTTGAGCTTGACCAACGTATAAAGGTCCCTCTCAGGCGAAGCTTGTATGAGGAGCAAGAGGGAAGAAGAGGAGGAAGTGGCGAAGAGCAGAAGTAGAAAGAGGATGTGATACGTCGTCATTCTCATTTCCTCTGTTCGATTGAATTGTTAGCTGCTGCTAGTTTAGTATGAGGTTTTGAATTTTGGTTTTGGTGTGAGTGGGAAGCGAGAGGAGGGCAAGAGGAGGGGAGAATAAAAGGAGAAAGATGGGAGGAATAAGCATAAGCATAAGAGCATCGAATTGTTTCATTGTTAATGGCAAAGGAATCGGAGGAGGGAGAGTGACGGGGGGGTAGTGGTACGATGCATGCCATTTGCCTACAGCGAAATAATGATGTGTACTAAATAGTAGGTTTGACAGTGGCTTCTAGTGAGTTGACTGCCGTTGCAAAGGGTTTGGTGAGTTGGATTTATGTTAAGAAAGGAGACAAGGATGAAATGCATACTTGTCACCTTCGTTTTAATTGCGTTGGGTCAGACACTCAGATTGAACCTCTCGAGACAATAGGGAGGCCACATGTGTACGCTCAGGAGAGTGCGTATCCTCTGAGATATCTCAACTTTTGCGTGACCGACGTGTCCGGTGCCTATTCGGGGGTGATGTAGAGTAGAGGTCAGTATTATGTGTGCTTTCAAATTCGTGCAGAACGTATTTAAACGGCTAGGATTTTCCATAAAGTCACGCAAAGTTTGAGATATCTCAGAGGATCCAATTCAGCCTGGAAGGGTTCTAAGTTTTAACACCGTTCTACTCGACATATTTGTTGGTCGCCTGTGGCTGTAAGCATGTGACTAGAAAAAAGGTATAATCAGCTTGATTCATGCATAATTTCATAATTAAAGAGGAAGGAAAACTTGGATAATGATTTGTATTAATGATTTTATAATATATTTTTATATCAAAATAAGGTTTATTTTTGTTGGATATATTGATGGAGTCAGAGGCGGAGCTGGGCTTTTGAATGAGGGGATTCAAATATGGGGAGGGATCAAATGATACTGTTTTTTGGTGATATTGGATGACACCGTCTATTTTCAAAGTTCAAATGGTCGATCCAAACCGTTCAACTTGATGGATATGTTAAAATGTGCTTGCAGATCAAATTTTACATTTTTCTGAATTTTTTTTGGGTTTATTCAGAGGGGTTCAAAAATTCAGCGGTCTGAATATAGCGATTTTGTTAAATACTTAATAAATAGTAAAAAAATTCAGAAAAATATAAAATTTGGTTTCCAAGTTACTCTTAATATATCCATCATATTGAACGGTTTGGATCGACTATTTGAATTTTGAAATTTCGAAAATTGACATTGTCACGCGATATCACCAAATGGATGGTGTAATCCGATCCCTCCTCTTCAAATATATATGGGGTCAATTAGATAAAAATATTCTCCGAAAAATGAGATTAACTTTATAATATTATAATATTTTATTCTAAAGTATATATAAAAAAATCATATATAAATAAAAATAAAGATCAATTAATCCCTACTTTTTCCTGTATCCGCCCTGATAGAGTATCAAATAATTTCATACAATTTGATTATCGTTTGAATGCACTGAGATAATTTGAAATTGTTAAAAAAAAAACTAAGTTAATAAAAAATAATCATCAAATCTCGTAATTTTTTATAGGCAATTATGTTTTTACTATATAAGCATTGTTTTAATGTTGAATTTTAAATTTAAATTTTACTGGTAATAATTATCAAACTTATTAAGTGATTCATCATCATAAATTTGGAGTCAGCGTCCTCAATTGACATGCATCCTTCATTTATTGACCAATTTCTAACTAACAGTTTCTATGTCTACTTCTATCTGTTACACGACCTTAACGTTGAGGATATGTAGAATAAACCTTAATGACACTAACCCATGATCTAAGAATAATTATATTATTTTGGCTTGGGTGCAATCCAAATAATTAGGGGCGGATTTACAATTCTTGTCAGGAGCAAAAAAATATCAAATCGGATTTAAACTCATTAATTAATTAGATATTCAATAAAAAAATAATATTTTGACTTATACTTTTTAATACTCTAGCTTGTAATTTTTGATTCTTTAACTTATAATTCTAATTATCAATCATAATTCAAAAAACTATTTTGATTTTAACCATAAAATTAACTCGAATTACAAATTAAACGTACCAGAGAGGAGCAAAAAAAATTTCAAGAGGACAAAATCGATCGGAACCACTAAATCAACACTAAAACTCAAAATTCAGAAAAGTGACTGCCTCTGAATACACTTGGGTCCGCCCCTGCAAATAACCCAATAAAATCATTGAATGATAAGATCAATGGTTTAGAACTAGTGCTACGATATTTTTACTATTTCAAATAGTACAAAATTAGTATGTATTTTTTCATATTGTTCGAGTTACCACTTTATGTCTTCATTCTTACACACTCAATCAAATATACTGTTCATAGTTTGACAATCTAATGGCATCCTAAAAGCATATGCCACTTAATGACATTCGTTTAAATTCGCATTTCATCCACCAAAAGCAGATGTGAGTAGATATTCTAGCAAGTCTATATTACAAGCTTAACAAACAATTTACAGTGGAGTTTAGAATATATTCTTTTACTATTTCTTCACTAGTTCTGCTGCCAAATCATATTATCTCTTAGTGCGCTTCTACATCTAATAGGGGAATCGTTAACAGACACCTAATAACAGAGGTGACACGTGGGTTAAGAAAACATTTATTACTTTTTACGCCTCGATGGTTGTTACTTTGTTTATTTTTTATTTTTAATCGCGGTTCATTGATTACGGTCTAATTTTTAGATATTATTTTGCACGTGTCTCTCGCTGTTGATGCATTTACACTGCTATTGAAATCTAAAATCTTGTTTGAATCATTTATTTATGAATGGCTGAATGATCTGGAACAGTCGAACAGATCTTGTTCCTCAACCAAAAAAAAAAAAAAAAAATGAATTTATAGATCAGTTTATAAATTTTCAAAATATACTTGGTGACAAAATTTTATTTTCTTTTATAATTTTTTACTATTTTGTAAATAGTTAAAAAAACACTTGAGTTGAAAATTTTAAATCAATCAAAAACAGTGATTTTCTATCTATTTGAAAAAAGTAAAATAATTTTAAAAATATAAAATTTGATAGGTAAGTACATTTTCGTATGGAGATATTTTTAAAAGCTCCGATGGACTGTTTAAAGAGGATCAAAATCTGCTATTATTCTCGTATATGAACAATGTTTCTGTTATCCATGTTTTTCCAAATTCAATCATTGAATTCTTTTGAGATGCGTGCACTGAAAAGTTTTTAAAAAAGTTGCTTTGAAATTTATTTCCGAAAAAAATTGAACAGTTGAATTCAAAAAAATAGGAAAGAAAATAGCAGCGGATTTCTTTCCGTTTAAAGATATTACCGATCTCATCATTTCCTTGTCCGCCATCAATTAGCGATATGCTTGGCGCTAGAATAATCTGTAACAAAGAATCCATACACTGATATAATTTAGACTGTAGAGTAGCAGAGATGGAACGAACGAACTGAGAATTCAAATCCTCTGAGATATCTCAAACTTTGAGTGACTTCATGGAAAATCCCAACCGTTTAAATACGTTCTGCACGAATCTCAAAGCATGCATAATACTGACCCCTTACATCATCCCCGAATAGGCACCGGACACGTCGGTCACGCAGAAGTTGAGATATCTTAGAGGATACGCACTCACGAACTGAGGGGTCAGATAGGTGGAAAGGTAGGGCCTACGGTTCTGCAGCGGTGAGCTGACAAGTCCGACTGGAGGGGAGGCTGATGACGGCGTGAGGCGCTGGCCTACTACTGTTTTGACCTTGATTTAACAGCTATCAGCATTTATCTCCGTTGATCTGCTGTCGCAGTCAATTTAGTTCATTTTCCTTTTCTTCACCCTCACTTGGAACATTTTTTTTAATTGATGAACAAAGAGCAAGGTTCTAAACAGTGATTATCGCGTCATTATGAAAAGGCTAAAAAAAATTTATTGTGAATTGTAGCTATAATAAAAGCTATCCTACATAACATTTTTGTTTAAAAAATTATATTCGATATTCTATTAATTATTATATACATTATCTAAAGTCTCATAGAGCGATAAGTAACACAAAATTGATTAACGAATTAAAATATTCATATTAAACCAATACAAAGTCCTAATTGCTATTCAAAATAATTCTAATAATATCATAAAATATCTATCTCTCTTCATTTAAAATAACATAAGTATCATAACATAAACTATATATCGTTTTATGTTAGAAAAAACCTAAACTTCCATATAAAATATCTATTTTTTCTTATTTAAAAGGAAAAGCAATCCTGATCGCGAAAAAAATTGATCATTATTTTTTTTTTTCATGTTTGTACATTTAAATAAAAGCATATGAAGCACAATGTAGCGCTATAGCGCGTAGTGTGTAACGCAAATAGTGGACCACTATTACTGCTGCAGCAATTGTAACTTAAATAGTGTACTTTTATCTTATAGTTTAGCGTTTAATATTCGAAAACACTATAACGCCGCTATTGCGTCATTATGGCGTGCTATTTAGAACATTGACAAAGAGGATAATATATTGTCACTTATGTTATATTTGTAAACTTTTTTTCAAAAAAAAAAAAACTAACAATAAAAAGGAAGATTTGAATATAAAAGAGAGGAGAGAGATCGGAAAGCTGCAATCAAGATTAATTTGTCCATTTATGTATGTATATAAGTCTATGAATACAATTTATTAAATTTTCAATTAAATTGTATAAATAGTTAAATACAAATATTTTAATATATCATTTGAATATAAAATAATAAACTGTTTTCTGTTTGTGTTATAATTATTTTTTGATTCCGACTTTATCACAATGCTGATAGCTAGAGACACGCTGGCAACAGAAATTGAGGCACTAGAAATACACTGACTTCCCTTCTCTGACCTTTTCGGTTCCCCTGGCGATGGGACGTCGCTGGTTGTTGACCGTTGGATGAAAAATCTGACGATTGCAATCAGTGAATGGACCTGACCTGACGTGTGCACCGCTTTCCACAACATTTTCAGAAACCGAAGCTGAGATCGCCTTCGGGGCACGTTAAACGTGAGGCGTTAGAATGACCCCCAAATCCACAACTTCCAGCATTGACTTCTCCAGATTGTCTGTGGATATATTTTGCGTGACTTTCGAAAAATCTCAACTGTTCAAATACGTTCTGCACGAATCTCAAAGCAAAATAATCCTAGCTTCCTATGCTATCTCCGAATAGACACCGGACACGTCGGTCCCCCAAAATATGAGATATCTGAGAGGATACGCACCCGGAAGACTTCTTTTGTATGCTTTCTTGGGTGTTATGTGGGTTCAGGCTTGGAGACAAATCAGACAACGACCAGCCTGAGGTTCCAACCAAACAAAGAGCGAGTGAAAAGCCTGAGCTTACCCGTGCTTGATCTTGGCATGTGGCCAAAGCCAAAACTTTCCAAAGGAAGATCAGATGGGCCCCGCTTCTACGTGTCCTCTTCCGCTGCCATTGTGTTGACCTTAGGGAGGTCAAAGAATTCATTACCAAAAATGAAAATGATTTAAAAAAAAAATAATGAAAATGGCGCTATACAATAGTACCATAGCCTCACTTTTATTATTTTAGAAAACATAAATATTGCCTTTTATTTATGAAAACCGGATGAGACGATAAAATGTAACAGCTTGTCAGCAAAAAGAAAACAATGAAAATTAAACGTTCTATAAACCGATAAATCGTATTATATTCTGAGGAAAACATACGCCAGTAAAAGATGTTATACTAAATGCCAAAAAAGCTTAATTGAGACGGAATTTCTGCTATCCATAAGTCGTTGTATTTGTATGGGCATTGCCCACTGGGCGACCAACAAAGTCGTATCACTTTAATTAAATGATCAGTTCGTTCCGTGATTCATGAACACGACATTGCATGAATCATGGACGGATCTCTGTATATAGATCTAACATCTTGCTTATCAGAATTCAGAAAGAGACGCTACCTACCACTGTATAGTTCTGCTTTTATGTATGTGCGTTTACGGCCAAATTGGTACCAGGCATATCTGCAATTTATTTTCTGCATGGACATGTATGGGTGTACTAACGGTTAGTTCGATTGAAACAAAATTTAAATAACAAAATCAAACTTTTTTTGGGTTTTAAAAAATAGAACTGAACTGAACAGATTAAAATTAAGAACCGAACCGAAAAAACCAAAGTAAATTTTGACTTGTTCGGTAAACTGAAGTAAACCTATTGGCCATTGGTGTCATTATTAACGAAAATTACACATGTTTATATACAAGTTATTCAATTCTATAAAAAATATGTAGATGTTTTAAAATATTTAAACTAAAATGAAAGAAAGAAAGTAATGATTGAACTTGAACTAGACAAAATATAAATCATACTTGAACCAATATAATTTGGTCAGTTTCATTTAATAAGTTTTGAAAAGTCTAAACCAAACCGATCCATTTAAATCAAAATTTTTTGGTTCAGTTGAAAACTGAAAAACTGAACCATTTGAACACTCTATGGATATGCATATGATAGAGATAAGTTTTGCTGGGCAAAAAAAAAAATTAATAACCTTTACTCTGTTTTTTTACTCATGCACGAGCAGCACAATTTTATATTTATCTGTGATGATTTTGGCTTAAAAAATTTGTGTAGCATTCATACTTAGACTCTGTTCGACCGTGTTACTATTTTTGTGGAAAAAAAAACTCAGTTCACAGTACTTTTCAGTTCAACTCCAGTGCTCATACCCATTCCTAATTGGAGGCCGAACAGGTTCGGCCCTTAACAAATGCAAATTATTTTTAAATCTTACATATAGATGTTAATCCTACATGATTTTAAATATGTACATACTTTGTGCTTACAAACTTAGGCTCTATTTGGAAGTAAAAAAAAAAAAAGTTACTGTTTACGTGAAAAAAAAAATTCAGTTGTTTTTTTTTTCAGTAAAAATTAGTTCAAAATTTTTTATTCCTATTCTCATTCTTATTCTTTATTGGGCTAACAGGCCTTAAATTTCACCCTTAACCCGACAGAGTGTGTATCCTCTGAGATATCTCATATCTGTATGACCAATGTGTACGGTGTCTATTCGGGAAAAGCGCAGGCTGTATTATTTGAGCTTTGAGATTCGTGCAGAACGTATTTGAACTGTTGAGATTTTCCAAAAAGTCAGGCAAATATGAGATATCTCAGAGAATGCGAATTCAAGCTGACCTGTGCTGCTGTGCATCAAAATCCTCAATGTATACTGACATTTGTGCATGCGAATAAAAATTTATGCTTATGAAATTCATTACTGAAAAAAAAAATCTATCTCAAAATAACAAAATAACAAATTTACTGTGCGTTTCATATATAGTTATCTCTTTTTTTTTAGAGTAAAGATGGAGATCAAGCCACTAGATTAAAGATGAATTCTTATCTTTTTTTTTCTCTTTTAAATTTTAGATTGATCATTAACGTTGTTGTCCAACAAGCGGGACTGTATTGGTAGATTAAATAATTTATATAAAGAGTTTTCACATAATCGCATATTTAGATTTTCTTATGTGTATGGAGTGGACTCAGACTTTCAAACTATGAGAATCAAACTTAAATGAGATTAATCATATAAAATTTTTATGTTATGTATGAGAACCAATTTTTACGATACCAACAATATTTTACTCTGAACTATATAAATAGTCATATAATTACAAAAACAAAAATGAAAATGAATGGATTCAAATATTCAATTGATTTCATTCACTTAACTTGTATTCGCCTCTGCTCACCGTGGTGATATAGTTTGTTTAGATATTTAAGAGTATCATGTTAAAATTAAATTAACTTTTATTCCTAACGCGAGACAGTTCGTCGATATCTTGTTGATTTTTAAACCTGAGACTATAGAGTTAGACTAATATGACATTGGTGTTATTTAAAACTAAATAACACCACATCTTAAATCTTTAGATCTGTTTTAAGATTCGTAATATCCGTTTTTACTGTTCAAGCACTTTATTTTGTACGAATCTTAAAACAAATCTAAGAATTTAAGATGTGGTGTTATTTAGTTTCAAATAACACCAATGTCATATTAGCTTAACTCGGGACTATATTTTGTACTCGGGCTCCAAAGTAGTAGCAGGCTAGCAGCAACAACGCCCGATTTGATTTATCGAAACTCAAAGCGAGAATCAATCTTTTGATAATTACGAGTTGACATTAGTAGACTACTAGCCACTTTATTCAAAATTAAAAGTGCATGAGTAGATATTAGTACAGAATCGGAATTCTAACGATAAAAAAATGATGAATACAGAATTTCTTAAAGAAAAAATATATAAGCCAAAAGCAGTTAGTCAGATTCTCTACCCCTGATAAATACAACCCCCGTACGGTTATCCTCAAGGAGTCCAGGCCAGGGAGCCACAAAAGTACAAACAGCTCGCTGTTGTTTGACCCGCTACATTGGTGGATGGTCTATATCCGCCACATAAGACCTATAATCCAGTAGCCCAGTACAGATTGAATTCGCATCTTCTGAGATATCTCATATTTTGCGTGACATTCTGGGAAATCTTGACCGTTCAAATACGTTATGCACGAATACTGGCCCCCGTGCTATCCCCGAATAGGCATCGGACACGTCGGTCAGGCAAAATAAGAGATATCTGAGAGGATACGCACTCAGTACAGATTCGCGTAGCAGTGTGCAATCCATTTAAACTGTTTAGAATATTAGGACCCATGCGGTGGCGGATCAGTTGGTGCGCTGATCCGACATGGTACTTGTGCTCCACACAATGATTTTTTTTTTTTGCAAGTTGTAAGCCCTTAGGCAATGCTCCACGCAATGACACAAGCCAGGAATGAGGAATCAACCTTTTACAAACGGACGGTTGCGCGCGCCTTCTCTGGACTCAGCACTGTAATCTCAGTGAAATATTTAAATTAACCATGATTAATTTTGTCGGTGTGATGGTGGGGGGCTAATATCGTAGGCACGTAGCATTTATTTATGCTTCCCTGCGTTCTCTCTGACGCTTTATACAACACTATGTATGAAGAAGTCAATGTTTGATTCTCTACTAATATCTGTATCTATCTTAAGCATTATCTCATATTTTGAATTTGGAATCTCGACCATCTGATGAAAATACATGTCAATTCGACCCATGTTTGTAATGTATTTGGAACTCTTTCAATGCTCATGTCAATATGAATTGAACGGTCCAGATTCGTTTTGCAGAATTCATGAACTAATGGCGCGCTGAGAGAGTTTTTTTTTTTTATTCATTTGTAAGTTTGTGTGGTTAGTATGTTGATTTTTTTTTTGTAACCATCATTTAAAAAATAATAAATATAATTGATATGGATTCTGAAACAAATTCAATTTTACCAGAATCCATATCAATTATATCAAATAATGACATTTTTTCAGAAACCATGTCAATTTTGTTTATTAATTTTTAAAAGATGGCATTTTAAAAAAAGGGGTTAATGTGAGCATTTTATTAGTCCATTAGGTCGATTTAAAAAATAATTCAAATTATTTAAATTGAAATTTATTATATACCAAACTAATTAAATTGGTTGAAACAATCAGTATGATCTTCCTAATCTGACTTGCAATACACAACTAAGCATTGAGAAAATCACAAAAGGTCACCTTTTATACCAGGAAAGCTAAATAATTGAAGCTTTACATGGAATGAAGAATATTTATCTTTTTGCATTAAAACAAATCAAATGACTTTAATAGGAAAAGAATGGTTAAAATGGCTCCAGCTACAAGAGAGTAATTAACACACCAAGCTACATGGATAAGGAATGTTTTGTTATTTTATTGTTGTGATTGGAATACTTACCTAATAAGAAAAAAATGCTAGAGAAATAATTACACTTTTTACATGACAAGACAGTCTAATTAAAAATCTAATCCTATAAGAGTAAGAGAATAATGAGTGTGTCGCACACGGGAAACTGCTACAGTTATTCTATATCTGGATAAAAATAAAAGAGACGTGTTAATCATGAGTCCGGTTAGTATAACATCGGTGTACTATGACACTATTTTAAAATTAATTAAATAGATTTCAAACTACTGATTTAAACTATTCAAACCGATTTACTTTATGAGTAATGTGTTTACATGCAAAAAAAAATTATATTTTTGAGTCATTTTAGTATAAAATCAAGTGGTAAAAATATTAAAAAATGAGTGTATTAAAATTAACTTAAAAACTCATACATTTAACCGCTTGATTTGATACTAAATAAATTCGAAAAATTATAATTTTGTATGTAAACACACAACTAATGAAGTAGACCAGTTTGAACGGTTTGAATTCACCATTTGAAGTCGATTCGATAAGTTTTGGAGTTGGTATTATATTGGTTGAAATGACACTAATGTTGTACTAGCCAGACTCGTTAATCATCACCCAAAAAAATTCATCTCTGGTCTTATATAGGTTTAATTATTTTTTTCTTTAAAAATCGTGTGGTGCAACTCTTAAAAATACAGTATTTATTTTTTCCGAGCGAAAAAAAAATGAATATCATGCTAAGCGAAATTTGAGTAATTTTTTTTTAGTGAAAAAATACTATCCAAAATTAAATCTTTAACTTTTATCGTTTTATACGCATAAGTTGGTAGATTTTAAATTTCTACCTCCTGTTTAGTATTTAATTCGTTAAAACTCAGAGGCGAGTTTGAGAAAAAAATAGTTCAGAGTCACAAGCTCTACCATTGATTAGTCTTATTTTTGTTTCATTTCTCATTTTCTTTAAGAAATGAAGTGTTAAATTATCAATTTTAGATTGTTCTTTTAAGATTATGAACAGCTACATTTAAAGTTGAATTCAAGTGAGAGTCAATGCGGATGTTGTTCTTATTATAAGTTCATAATTAAGTTAAAAAATTAACTTGATAAGTTAACTTTAAGCCTAATTTGATATCATCAAACATTTTATACCGGCATGTCAACATGAAAAGACAAATTTCATAAGAAATATTCAGAATTATACCTCTAATTGGAGTAGAACTAAGGTGTTCTTAAGTCCACCAAGCTTATTCGGAAGCTTAACTCAAAACCTATCTGAGTTAGTTTCAAATGACAAATTCAACCGTTGAAATTGATATATTTCACGAGTGATGCATTTACACATGAAATTTATAATTTTTGAATTAATAGTATAAAGTTAGGCAATTAAAAAAGAGTTAAGAAGTTAATTTTAATAATTCTTAGCTGAGATAAAAAAATTGATTATATTTAAAATATAAAGAATCGTGTTAACATTTTTTTTTTTGAAAATAAAATAGGGGTCAAGCCCCTAATCTTATATTTTATTGATAAATTAAATATAAGATACAATCAAATGAGTCAAAAAGCAATAAATTGCTCAATAAGTATTGAGCAAAGATAAAATAAAAATTACATTTCTTGTACCATTTGACCAACCAACTGAAAAATAGGACAAAATTTGTCTCTAAAGATTCGATTGCATCGCTCTCTCCATAATATAAAGATGGCAATCATGAAGACTATTCTCAACTGCATAGGGTACTTATTTTGAAGAATAGCACACAATGGTGTTGCATTTATCATTTCACCATATCTGTGTGAGAGCAATGGTAAAATCACGGTTTGTAAGGATTGGTAGAGAGATAAGGAGAAGGGGCATTCATTAAATAAGTGCGACATCGTCTCTATGATGGTATTTTGGTAGCTTGACAATTTAATCCCTAATCCTAATACAATTCGGTCACAAGCGCATGACCTTATCGCTTAGTAATTTGGGTATCGAACCACAGAGAGGTATTGTAAGTACTGGTTTTCCGGTTTTCAGTAATCTAGACAAGCAAATATTGAGTGGTTTTCTTTTAAATTAAATTATAAAAATGCTGGATGAATTAACTAAATGCAGAATGAATTATAAACTAATGCAGACTAAATTCCAGAACCTCAGCCTGAATTCCAGACAGAATGCAGATTGAATTATCTGAATGCAACTTGAATTAACAGAATGCAGAATAAATTTCAGAAACAGAAAATGATGAGAAAAATCAGATAGAATGGTTATCTAGGATTATGGTTTCACTATGATACTTTTAATTATGTATTCTAATTGTTTTTATAATATTTGGGTTGCAATTATTGAGGGGTATTATCCTAAGGTAGATGTTTATCCACTTTCGTGGCTTCGCACCGTATCTAGATTAAATAGGTCTCCTACGTTCGTGGCTTACCAGTTTTAATCTAAACCCATTAAGCTATTTGATAACCCGTGTTTTTCCCAAAAGCCTTTTGGACTACTTTCGTAGCTCCGAGTACTTAAGTTTGTTTATGTTGTTCTAGCAATTCAATTTCTCCTTTCGGTCCATCACCAAATTCACCTAATATTATTTGCATAACTATCACTATTTTAAAAAGTACTTCTAATATAAATTTCTCCTTTCGGTCTCAATTTATTATTAGCGGATCCCTTAATAAAATAAGAAATAACTAAACAAACCATTCAAGCATTCATAAACAAATCAACATCACAACCACAAATAAAATTCAAACAATTAAATTAACATAACAAAAGTATCAAGTTACTCCCATATCCCTAGATAAAATGTTTAGCCAAGCATAATTTTAACACAAACACAAGTCATATTTGCTTCCATTGAAATCAGAAAAATAAAGGAAAAAGAGAATAAAGACTCCCTTAAATCCAGTATTGCTCCTTTGCTTCCGTTTGCCTCTGGACGAATTCCCTTCTTTTCAATCCTTTTTTTCTTCTGGCCGAATCCCCCAAAAAAACCCAATAACGAAAAATATAAAAAAATGCTAAAGTAAGAATGACTCCCCCCTTTTCGTCCAGGGGCTAATATATCAGCTCCTTAGCTCTAATCCCATTTCGGTAATAAATCAAATCAGTTCCATCAGCCAGCCATGCACCTCAATTAATATTTGGAAACCCGAATCTGCCAGGTGAAATCAGCCAAATAAAATGATTTAATTTTGGTAGAAAAGATTATTTCCTCCATTTGTTTCTCCATTTGGCTTGGATCTTTTGTGCTCATGCAAATCGTGCGGTTTCGTGCTCCAATTCTGCAATAATTAACAACTTGCGCAGTATCTTTTGTCTTGACTAACATTAACTAAAATTAAACGAAATGATAAATAAAATGCAACAAAACATGATGATTAAGGTAAATTTTGGTTCAACTATGTGTCAAGTAATGCGTTAATATATGATTCATCACTCTACACTTTGTTTGCAGAGGTAGCAGATGCTTGGAAGGGACCACCCTCGTTTCATCAAGTTATCGGTTGTTAGAATTTTATTTTGAATTGCCAGCCAAGCAAAGATTTGCATCCTAGGTGGTATTCTCACCTTCCAAATATTTTTTATCTCTGTGCATGGGCAAACTCCTTCCTGAATGAAATTGTAAAGAGAATTAGAAGTAAATAATCCGTTGGAATTGAGGTTCCAAGTGATCACGTCAGCTAATGAGTTAAGAACAAAGGCCCCATGAGAAAAAAGATGTAACAGATAATTTTGCTCTTGCTCGGCTTCAAGGGACAGATTCGGCCTTATATTAAGATACCAATTATCTTGAGAGATAGCTTGCTGTAGGGTCGCATCTTGGTAGAGTGAGAAAGAGTAGAGATTAGGATATGAGTGTTTCAAAATACCATGTCCCCAATTGTGATGCCAGAACAAAATTACATGGCCATTTCCAAGATGAAATGTAACATTTGAAAGGAATACTGTTAGAATGCGCCTCAATCCTCGCATAAATGGTGTTGTTTGCAAGAATCATGTTAACATTTACACAAGCTTATTTTTAACAGTTTGGATCTAACTAAAAGGTATAAAATAACCCGAATTATATTTAACACGTAACAGATGATTTTGTTGCTTCACTACTACTCAATCTTCGATGCACTTGAGGTCAGCTCCAGGATACGTACAAGTGGTATCGTAGTCTGTACCAGTTTATGATTTCTTACTAGAATTCTAACCACAGTTCATTCTTGCTGGTTCTGGCAGTACCAGATCTCGTACCAGTGGTACCAGATAACAAGAAACTTCCAATCAGTTATTCAATTCATATGCTATCTTAGGACTGTCATACTACCTTGAATTGCCTAACCATATGGAAAGGAAACAAGGAACATAGGTCAATAATTATTTCAAATATCAGTAGTACTGATTCTCTTTCACCAAATAACAACTAATATTGCTATTTGATAGATTAATTAAGATAATCTGTAGGGGGCAACAATAAGTATTGGTTCTCTTTCACCACTGGTACCCATGTACATAGGGGTCATTCAAGTCCGGTTTCAGCACGATACCAACATGTTTCAGTAAAATACCATAAAACCCATTAAATTAATGTCTATATTTACTAAAAAAATTAAAATTTAAAATTTAGCTCCTCAAGTTTCTGAAAATTAAAAATTCATAGACAACCCCTAATACACAGAAAAATTCAAAGATCAGCTCATAATATACATTTTGCACAAATTGAAGCAAGTAAAGAGAAAGTGAGAGAGAACAAAAGAGAAAGAGAGAGGGAGCATACCAAGAATGAAGAGATGAAGAGATGAAGAGAAGTACGACAGGAGCTTGGAGGCGACGGAGTGTCTGAGGTGGAGAGTAAGGCTAGAGGCGCTGGTGAAAGAGGAGGCGCAAAGGAGGAGACAGGCGGGGTCGGGGTGGAGAGGGTGGAGGCGGGGCGAGACGAGAGGTTGGGGTGGAGGTGAGGCGCGAAAGAGAGAGCAACGAGAATCGCGCCAAAGAGAGAGAGGAGAGAGCAGAAGCGTATCCTCTGCGGAGATTTGCTCTGCGGTAGTTTTGATCGGTTCGTTTTTTTGGATTGAACGGATTAGATCAGATTTTGTTCAAATTTAAAAAAAATTCAAAATTTGATAAATTCTTAATTCAGCTTATCCGATTAAAAAAAAACGGATCAGATCAAAATTACCGCATAGCACTGTAGCTAAAACCTCTTCTGAAGAAAACTGAGAAAAAAAAATTGAGTCCAATTGAATTTTCGTTTTCCCACCAATTTACGCTGTGGAGAAAATGCTGAGAAAAACGATAGGAACGAATTGGGAAAAAACCAACCATCCGAACGGGTATAGTAAATGTAATGGTATTTCTCTTAAAATTTACCCATTTTCATTGAAAAACAAGACATCCGAACACACCCTAATAAGGAGTTATATGAGAATATATATATCGATGTGACACACTGGACATTAATTCATCATCAATAAATTGTCTAAATATTGCACATTATTACTGGAATTTATTTTAGAAACCATAAATAATTAAATTATTTTTAGGGAACCAATAAGATTACTTTTTTTTTTTTAAAAACCATAAGGACCGGACGGTCCGTCCGGTCTCAAAATCAGTTTTTCACCAGACCGGATGGACCATCCGGTCTCACTTTTTTTTTTTTTTTTTAAACAGAAAATTTTTTATTTTTTTTATTTTTTGTATTAAAATATTAGAAATGTTGAATATGTTTCTTTGAAAATAGATGAAATACAATATAATTTGATTTATTAGAAAGACTACAACAAATAACCCGGATCAATATTTTTCAGATCGAATTTTTCACGGCTGTAAGAAAAATTAATATATTTCTTTATGTGTTATTAGAAAAAAATAAAAATGCTTAGATTCTGAGTTATTGATCCCGGTTCAAAAGTCACTTCTAGGTAATCCATAAAATATTGTGATCCTTCTAGGACATTTAATTTATAAAAAGTTGTATCTATTTTGAGAATTCTTTTTGAATAATAATCATTAAATAACTTAAAGTTTTTGTTTTTTTTTCAAAAATAGACAACTTTTTATAAATTAAATGTCCTAGAAGGATCACAATATTTTCTGGATTACCTAGAAGTGACTTTTGAACCAGGATCAATAACTCAGAATCTAAGCATTTTTATTTTTTTCTAATAACACATAAAGAAATATATTAATTTTTCTTACAGCCGCAAAAAATCCGATCTGAAAAATATTGATCCGGGTTATTTGTTGCAGTCTTTCTAATAAATCAAATTATATTGTATTTCATCTATTTTCAAAGAAACATATTCAACATTTCTAATATTTTAATACAAAAAATAAAAAAATTAAAATTTTTCTGTTTTAAAAAAAAAAAAAAAAGTGAGACCGGATGGTCCATCCAGTCTGGGGAAAAACTGATTTTGAGACCGGACGGCCTTATGGTTTTTTTAAAAAAAAAAATAATCTTATTGGTTCCCTAAAAATAATTTAATTATTTATGGTTTCTAAAAAAAATTCTTATTACTGACCAATAGGTGGCCACGCGATGCAATGGGATTAATAGTTTTACATTATTGTAATTTTTTACTTTCAAGAAAATATTGATGATAATAGTTCGAGGCATCTAATTTGACACCAAAATGAAATTAATATTTTAGATTTTAGTTACTTCGCATTAGTGTGTTTGTTCCAGTTTGAGAAGTTAATTACATAACACATTATTTTATCTGAATTAGTGTCTTTTCATTTCTTTACTTTTTTGTTGTACTAACACTTTTACAATCTGTAAGAAAAGTAATGTTCCCAGTTTGCTTTCATTCGATGAGATAGTCAAAATTAATTATTATTATTTTTCTCAAAAAAAAGTATAATGCGTCTTTCAGAAGAGTTAGGCTAATATGACACTAGTATTATATCAAACTAAATAACACCACATCTTAAACTCTTAGGTCTGCTTTAAGATTCGTAATATCCGCTTTTACTGATCAAGTACTTCATTTTGTACGAATCTTAAAGCAAATCTAAAGATTTAAGATGTGGTGTTATTTAGTTTGATATAACACTAATGTCATATTAGCCTAACTCCTAGAATATGACTATTAATAATTTGCAACGTCGGTTAAATACCAGCAAGTATCTTTACCTAAATTTTGAAAAATACCAGGAAGTATCTTTACCTAACATCGGTATAAATACCAGAAAAATCTTTGATTCCAGTAGCAAATCCAGTAGTACTTTGACCTTAACTCAAGTTGGGTGTTAAGTAGTTGGCTATAAATTGAAATTTATGACTTTTCAATTTAAATTTCTCAGGGCTCAACGTCCTTTTACTAAGTAGGGATTGATCAATAGAGAAGGGATCCAATTTTGGTGACATCGAATTCCACTATTTATTTTTAAAGTTTTCAAATTTTAAACAGTCGATCTAAACCATTTAACATGATAGATATATTAAAATGTGCTTGTAGATCAAATTTTATATTTTTTTTGAATTTTTTTACTATTTTACAAAATTATTGTTTTCAAACCATTGAATGTTTGTACCTATCTTAATAAATAGTAAAAAAAAATTCAGAAAAATGTAAAATTTCATCTGCAAGTACATTTTAACATATCCATCATGTTGAACGGTTTGAATTGATCATTTGAACTTTGAAAACATAGAATGTGATCCGGTGTTATAAAAAAAAGATGTAATTGAATCCCTCCTCTTGATAATATTGTATTCTTATAATTTTTCAATGTAAATGAAAATTAAGATGACATGATGCTTCCTACTATCAATATATTACCAGCAAGTACCTTTACAACGCGTCTCCCAGAAGTATGAATATTAATAATTTGCAACGTTGGTATAAGTACCAGCAAGCATAGTGACAAATGAATTATTCGGATTCTGTTCAACGAGGTCAAAAGTTCGTAATTCGAAAATAATTCGAGTATAATTCAAGAATGATCTGGAAAGTTGCAAAAAAAAAATTGTTCTAGGAAAAATTAGCGATTAATTTGTAAAATTTGAAAATAAATCATAAAATTCGCAAATTATTCGAGTTTAATTCGGTCAAAGTCCAATCAACCAAATAATTCAACGTTCACTTTGACATCAAAAAAAAAAAGATTATTCAAGTTTAATTCACAAATAATTTGCGAATCTTGTAACTACACCAGCAAGTATCTTTGCCTAACTTTTCTAGTATAAGTAGTTGGCTATATAACTTTGAGTTTATGACTTTTCAATTTAAATTTCTCAGGCTCAACGTCCTTTTACCATGTAGGGATTGATAACAGAGGAAAATTTAAATTTCAAATGATTAGTTAACATAAAAAAAAAATCAAATTGTAGCACATAAATAAAATAACATAGATCACATTTAACAATTTTATTTTGACATTTATGATTTAAATTTTCATTTATTAATGTTTTTTTAAAATAGAGGCATTTGAACCCTCTTCTTGATAATATTA
This sequence comes from Carex pumila, assembly GCA_033356055.1. NCBI lineage: Eukaryota > Viridiplantae > Streptophyta > Magnoliopsida > Poales > Cyperaceae > Carex > Carex pumila. The sequence continues at coordinate 271,279 of JARJHM010000081.1, read as the reverse complement.
TATTACTGGTAAATTTCTTAATGTAAATAAAAATTAAGATGACATGCTGCTTCCTACAATCAATATATTACGTTAAATTTATAAGAACTGTTATATTAAAAAAGAATTTCCATTGAAAATAAGTGACATTTTATATAGTTATAAACTATAGTGCTCGTAATCATCTGTGATGTTTTGGTGGTTTTGTGGGGCTATTCATAAAGTTTAAAAGTTTTTCCATAATATACATGGTATATTAAGGTTTTGCCAGGTTACAAATTAATTATTATTTGGGTTTTATTTTCATAACAAATTAATTATTCTAAGAAAAAAAAATTATCACCCGCTTCATGATGTTCTATTCATATTCATCAGTTGAGCCATATAAATGCCAACTGTACCAAAATCATAGAACTGATACCCATTAATACACCTTAGTACCTTACCAGCCCTTGTCATGAATAGTATACCCTGCTCTGAGGCATATGCATGTATTGTCTCTTTAAAGCTCAAATCAGGTATGTTAATGTTAGTACCAGTACCAGCCTGTTGTATTGCTTCCACCTGCTTGCTTGTAATGGGAGGTATCAGTTCGTCATGTCAAAACCAGTTCTGACCAAGACTCTAATTCTTTCATTAATTATAGCTAACAACTCTTCTGGGAACGAGAACTAGCCTTTGGTCTAGTGGCTAAGGCACATGGTCTCCATGTGAGAGGTCATGGGTTCGAAACCCGGATGGGGGAAATCCTTTGTTATAATAACAATGGTATTAAATAGTTGGATGACTTGACCTCCAACCTTTACTCAAAAAAACAACTCTTCTGAAACAGATATTTCCAACCCATGTACCAATTGCACACCTCATTACAATCAGGATTGCTACAAAACCAGTGGTATAGCGTCTTGTTATAAGAACCCAAATTCTAGCAGGTGCACCAAATGGTGCACTGGTATTGCATTGGCCCACAGCATGACCCAGTTAAACTGGTCAAGTTTCTGATTTGAAGGATTAACTTCAAATGCCTGCAATGCGAGCCGCTCCCAGTCAAGTCTCTGCCCCAACGATAGCATACATGTATAAGTACAGTCTCTGAACATGGGTCCCACGAGTCTACACCAGCTGTGAACTTTGGCGGAAATAAATCTGCTGCGATCCAAAAATCCCTCCCTTCACATTCTACAATGCACAAATCTCTAGGAGCAATTATTTTTTATGTGCAAATCTCTAAACAAATGAACGGATGGATTTGGAATCGCAGGGATTGCAGGGATTTTTGGATTGCAGCAGATTTATTTCCGAACTTTGGCATGACCACGTCCTCCAAGATAGATTGTAAAATGAGAGGTGGAACGAGGCAATCCCAGGTTTCAAGAAAGCAGAGCATGGGCTCCATAACTTATAGTCTTATATTCAATTTACAAAAAAAGAAGATATTACAAAGTTTAAAACAAGGACAAAACTGCACCTGAAGATTTCTAGCATGATCCTCATGGCTGTGCACGGTTGGTCTCTTAGCAGCTTCTTTCGCATTGCTCAGACTTTGTGAAACTCCAGCCTATATCAAAAGAAACACATTCAAAAAGACAAGTAAACAATAAGAACATATAACATTTTAGTTGAAAAATAAAAAATATATTACACATCCAGAAGCCAAACAAAAATGGCTTACCAAAACAAAAAATGTTTTTGTAGGTACAAAATAACAAAACCAACAATATTCATCTCTTCAATAAAAACATATTGGGATCAATACTGCCTTTTTTTTCTAGAGAGACAAGATCAAAGTTAAAACTGATGTGCAAAATAAAGAGAGAGAGTGAAGGAGGGAATAGTACCATGCACCGGTCATAGGCTGCACATTATCTCCAGCAGTGAGTGCCATTCTACCATGTGTGCATTTGTTGCAGAATATGTCTCCCCAGTTTCTACAATGCTGCTGTAGATATAGGAAATAAAAAGTTGGAAAAAACAATCAAGTTCAAAAATCCACAGAATGACGGTGGCAACAAAAGAAAACCTAACCAGTGAACAAAAGCTTCAAAATCAGCTCCACATGCAGTGCATTTGCTGACCGCCTCATCAGGCACCTGAGGAGTTCCAAACTATATAGATCAGGCAACACATGTACCAAAAAAATGAAACAAAATTAAAATCTCTTGACAGAGAAGAGTAATTTCTGTGAATTCAAATTGTATTATTTCATTCTTGATCAATCAATACAAGTGCACAGTATACAGTATATATAGCAGAGATTATCTAGCCTAATCATGGTTACACTCTGTTAACTAGAGTTGTAACAGCCTAACTATATGACTAACAATAATATCGCTAACTGCCTAACAGTGAATGATTAAGCCACTCTATCATCTCCAGTTGAGCTATCAATGGACTTGTCCAGTGGTACTCTATTAAAAATACTAATTAATTTTATGCCAGCACAATCCTTCTCGGTACGAAGAGTTGACATGATTCATGGATATTCACAAAAAGAAAAAATGCAAACCCTCCCAGCAAAATCTTTCTAAATGAACATGAAGTTGTAATGATTGACACAGCCAATAGATGACATGCTAGTTCTTCCCCCTCACCATTATATAATACTTGAAAAAACTATTGTGATAATAAATTTGGACATTTACAAGTTGCTCAAATTTCAGTTTGATATGAAATATTTGTTTTTCCAAAATTTCAAACAAATTTTTTTAACCCAGTATAGCCCTAAAATATGGATGTATTACTTTGCCAGAACTTGGCAATTAACATTGATGGTCACTGATAAGATACAATTGGCTAGACTTCAGTCATGGTCTGGATTAACTAAGCCTAAACACAGTTACAGATTATTTCTTACAAACAACACAAATTAATAATTTTTCATAATTAAGATTACCCATTGGTCCTTTTTCGCATTTGAAGGTTTAATCAACTTCATCCAGGAAACTATTTTCTTCTCAGCTGGCTGCTTGGGCACCTTACCAGCATCAGAAGCTGGTCTGCCTCTGCTAAGATGACCGCTCCACATTTCCTTGAAAGTTTTTGAATAAAAAATGAGCTCTCTAATATAATCATTTTGAAGTAGTTGAAACTAAACTACAGCTGGGCTTTCATGATAATTTCCAGAACAGATGTGGAAATAAAAATTATGAAAGACAACATTTTTTTTCTGATCAGAGACTAATAACAAATATAGACATAAAAAATTGTGATATAAAAGTAGTAGAACAGTTCCAAGACCCCAATTCTTCCCTAAAATCCACTACTTCAAGATGGATAATATGAAAAGATCACTCACCTGTTGACACAAATATAATGTCAAAATTTATTCTGCAAAATGTTGACAATTTTGTCCCTACCCTAGAGCCTTTTGTCTTTTTTCTGAGCTCCATCTGAACTACAAGAGCAACCCAAGTATATCTAGTTGTTCGTTTTTAAAAGTCATGCAATGGGATTATTATGCAATCAATTGAAAATCTTCGAATACAAAAAAAAAGGGTCAGATCATATTCATCTATGCATATTATCCAAATAACAGCATTCTCTTAGATACAAATTAACAGAAACAAAAATATTTCTCTTTGCTTCAATAAAAACATATTGGGATCAATACTGTCTTTTTTCTAGCGAGACAGGATCAAAGTTAAAACTGATGTGCAAAATAAAAGAGAGAGTGAAGGAGGGAATGGTACCATGCATCGGTCATAGGCTGCGCATTATCTTTAGCAGTGAGGGGTTATTCTGCCATGTCATCCAAATAACAGCATTCTCTCAGATACAAATTAACAGAAACAAAAATATTCATCTTTGCTTCAATAAAAATATATTGGGATCAATACTGTCTTTTTCCAAACGAGACAATGTCAAAGTTAAAACTGATGTGCAAAATAAAAGAGAGAATGAAAGAGGGAATGGTACCATGCATTGGTCAAAGGCTGTGCATTATCTTTAGCACTGAGGATTATTCTACCACGTGTGCACATGTCACAGAATAGTGGATTGAAAATAGGCCGGACCGGGCAGGTCCGGGTCAAACCCACACGAGCGGGGGATTGGCACGGGTACGGATAGCTTGGGTCCGCGTATTGCTTGGTCTGGGTAGCACGGGTTTATTTTCAAAAATTCTACCCTTACCCGGCTCAATTCCGGCTAGCATGGGTCCGCGGATTGCTTGGTCCGAATCCATGGGTTGGTTCGGGCAGGTACGGGTCCGGTCCAGACCAATTTTTTTTCTTTTCTTTTTAAACCAATAAAATATAAATTAAAATTCATTTGACATGATTGCATATTTGAAATCAATAATTTTTATTATAATAAAATATAAATCAAAATTACGAATTACTTTAAAACAATATTGCTTAAATTTACTTTAAAATATCTTAAATCAATTACTTTAAAACAATAAAATATAAGCCAATTTTTTTTGAATCAATTACTTTAAAAAAATTATGAATTATTTTAAAAACAAAAGTTACTCTCCTTTTTTATTCCGGACTTGGGACCGGCTATGTAAAATAACATAGGCGGAGTTCTAACTTTTTTTTTTTGTTAGTAATTATTTTTTAAAATGAATAATTTAAAAACCAATTGAAATATTTAGAAATTTATAATTTAAAAAATAACCATAAAGATTAAAAGAGGTTATAAATTTATATCGACACTACCTAATTAGAAGTTCTCATTCATATACCATAGTTCGCTCTCTTCCGTACCGTCTGAATCTGAATTAGCCTCCGGCTGCGGTTCGGAACTGCTTTCTTCAGTTTCGACTCCGAATGATGTTGCTTGAGGATCTCCATGTTGTGTGCGATTTTCAGCATCAATCTAATCTTTCAAACAAACAAGTCTCTCAAAAACATGTGCATCCAATTTACTGTGTTTATCGACGAGGATCCTGTTCGCCGAACTAAAACAACATTCGAAAGGAATGATTGACATGGGCACGGCAAATACGTCGCGAGCCATCATCACCAGCATTGGGTAGGCACTTGCATTCCTCCTCCACCACACCATGATGTCAACCCCTTCTTCGCAACACATCATAACATAGCGCAATAACTCGTCTGTGCCTTGAGATGTGTGCGAGTCGTTATCCAACTAAAAATCTAATAACAATCCACCACTGTTTTTGCTCGAAAGGAATGATTGACATGGGCACGGCAAATACGTCGCGAGCCATCATCACCAGCATTTGGTAGGCACTTGCATTCTTCCTCCACCACACCATGATGTCAACCCCTTCTTCGCAACACATCATAACATAGCGCAATAACTCGTCTGTGCCTTGGGATGTGTGCGAGTCGTTATCCAACTAAAAATCTAATAACAATCCACCACTGTTTTTGCTCCTAGAACTATTAAAAATAAAAAAAATTAGTAAACGAATAATGTACATACTATAAATAATAAAGATTAAAAACATATGTATATTTATATTAATACCTAGCGGGGACACGGAACGAAGAAGGTTGGTTTTGGTTGTCATTTATTCTTGAGTTGTACAGATCAAACATCTCATCGAAAGCCTTATCCATGTGTCTATCCACCCCGGTAGAGTCTAAATGTAGATTCAACTTATACTGTTGAACTATCTTGATCGTTAAATGCTTCTTGTATGCCGGATTGAGACAGCTTGCGATAATAACCAAGAGGAGATACATCTTCCCAATATTTTAGAAAATTTCTTTCATAGCATCTACGATCGGCTTGAGAGAGGAATCAGCGCTTTCAGCTTCTTCCAATACATGATAATTTGACGGTTGCTGTAAAAAAGATTTCAAGAAAAATTTTAAGCCTTGCTAATTGCCCTCATTCTCCGACAGTGGGTTCCAATCCGCTTCCATCAGCGGTTGAGTTTCTCAAAAACTCCCCTATAGCAGCAAAGTAAGAAAGACATCGATTCAACATCCTATAGGTAAAGTTCTAACGGATATCTATATCTTAAGGTACTCTCAATCTGCTCAATTCCAACCGGCCACACAAAGCTGCAAACTGTTGTTTTCTTTCTTGATTTGAAAAAATATGGGCAAGACCTCCCTTAAATTTAATTATTAATTCTCTGACAACTATTTTAGGCCCGTCTTCACGATGAGGTTATGTATGCGGCAAACACATTTTTGGTGAAACATTATACCATTCATGATTGGGTTTAGTGACCGTTTAAAAAGATCAATAGAAATTATGTTGTTGCTAACATTATCGAATGAAATGAAAAAAAATATTGTTCTCTAAATCACTTTTAAGGTTATATTCTTGTATAACTTTAATAATGGATTATTAAATTATTGATGCAGTATGCGGAGAATCCAACAGCCAAAAACTTAATACCCTTTTTTGTAATACAATATCCGGTAATACAAGAGTACGCAAGTTTATGTTTACCGGTAGTCCAGATATCAAAGGTAATTGAGACCTTATTAGTTGCATATGTAAATATAGCTCGTAGGTCATTTTTTCGGTCGGTAAACTATTTTTTTTATTTCATTAACATCTTTCTATAATGGAACCTCTTGTACATTGGTTGATCACACCCCGAATAACTAACCGGACAAAACTCATGTAATTATCCATACTTATTGGTTGTTTTTTGTGGATAATGTATCAGGCCAATTCACTAAGCATTATCGATTCATCATATTTTTGGTAGATTCTGGTACCATTCAGGTTCACGAAGGTTTGGATCAATCTTGGATCAGCATGTGCTTATGGAACCTCATTTTTTCTTTGGTGAACTTCGATATGTCTCTTAAAGCTAGAATATTATGGAACCTCATTTTTTCTTTGCAAAAAATAGTATTTTGAGCATGTGCTTATGCAAGTGTCCCTGAAATTCAATCCGAAGATGTCACTCCTTCGACAAGTGTCCCTGGAATTCAAGTCGAATATGTCACTCCTTTGACAAGTGTCCCTGGAATAAGAACCAACAGTAAAGAATAATAAAAAAGCTCCCGAATATGGTGCGGATTGGTTGCCCTGATATGAAATGACCTACCTCTCGAACGGCACTGCATACTTTATAATGTAAGGTAAAATGTTGGAAGAAACTGTATTTTGAGTATGTAAAGTCTAATGATATGTCTAGCCTTATGAGACATGTCGAAGCTCACCAAAGAAAAAATGAGGTTTCACAAGAACAGGTTGGCCCGAAATTGATACAAACCCTTGTGAACCCAAATGGTACTAGAACCCACCAAAAATATGATGAATCGATAATGCTTAGTGAATTGACCCGATACATTACCCACAAAGAACAACCAATAAATATGGGTAATTGCATGAGTTTTGCTCGGTTGGTCATTCGGGAGTGTGGTCAACCAATTAACAAGAGGTTTCATCATAGAAAGGTGATTAATTAAATAAAAAAACAGTTTGCTGACCGAAAAAATGACCTATGAGCTATATTTGCATATGCAACCAATAAAGTCTCAATTATCTCTGGTATCTGGATTGTCGGTACACATGGACTTGGGTACTCTTGTGTTACCGGACATTGTATCGATGGAAATTGCATATTACAAAAAAAGGTATTAAGTTTTCAGGTGTTGGATTCTGCGCACATTGCATCAAATAATTTATCAATCTATTATTAAGGTTTTACAATAGTATAACCTTAAAAGGGGTTCAGAGAACAAAATTTTTTGCATTTAATTCGATAATACTAGCAACAACATAACTTCTATTGATCTTTTTAAACGGTCACTAAACCCAATCATGAATGATGCAATGTTTTATCAAAAGTGTGTTTGCCACATACTTAACCTCATCGTGAAAGCAGGTCTTAAAACAGAAGCCGTCAGAGAATTGATAATTAAATTTAAGGGAGGTATTGCCCATATTTTTTCAAACCAAGAAAAAAAAAACAGCTTGCGGCTTTGTGTGGCTAGTTGGGATTGAGCAAATTGAGAGTACCTTGGAATATAGATATCCGTTGAAACTCTACCTATAGAATGTTGAACCGATGCTTTCCTTATTCTGCTGCTATAGGGGAGTTTTTGAGAAACTCAACCGCCGATGGAAGTGGATTGGAACCCACCGTCGGAGAATGGGGGCAACTAACAAGACTTAAAAATTTCTTTGGAACCTTTTTTACATCAACCGTCAAACTATCATGCTTGTACACACCGATGGCATTTGAGTTACTCAAACATCTCTACCAAATTTCTAAGGTTTATCGTGAATTGAAAGAAGCTGAAAGCGTTAATTCCTCTCTCAAGCCGATCGTAGATGCCATGAAAGAAAATTTTCTAAAATATTGGGAAGATGTATCACCTCTTGGCCATTATCATAAGCTGTCTCAATCCGGCATATAAGAAGCATTTCACGATTATGATACTTCAACAGTACAAGAGGAATCTACATTTAGACTCAACCGGGGTGGATACACACGTGGATAAGACCTTCAATGAGATGTTTGACTTATACAACTCAAGACTAAATGACAACCAAAACCAACCGTTTTTGTCCTGTGTCACCGCTAGGTATGAATACAGATATACATGTGTTTTTAATCTTTATTATTTATAATATCTACATTATTTGTTCACTAATTTTTTTATTTTTTAATAGTTCCAGGATCAACACAGTAGTGGATTGTTATTAGATATCTAGTTGGATAACGACCCGCACATATCCCAAGGCACAGACGAGTCATTGATCTATGTTATGATGCGTCGCGAAGAAGGAGTTGACATCATTGCGTGGTGGAGGAATGCAAGTGCTTATCCAATGCTTGCGATGATGGCCCGCGACGTATTTGTCGTGCCCGTGTCAACCATCTCTTCTAAATGTTGTTTTGGTTTGGCAAACATGATCCTCGCCGATAAACGCAATAAGTTGGGTGCACATGTTTTTGAGAGATTTGTGTACTTCAAAGATTTGATTGATGCTGAAAATCGCATGCAACATGGAGATCCTCAAGCAACATCATCCGGAGTCAAAATTGAAGAAGGCGGTACCGAGTCACGGCCCAAGGCTAATTCAAATTCAGACAGTGCGAAAGAGAGCGAACTATGGTATATAAATGAGAACTTCTAGATAGGTAGTGTCAATATAAATTTCTAATCTCTTTTAATCTTTATGGTTATTTTTTAAATTATTCATTTTAAAGAAGAATTACTAACAAAAAAAAAGTTAAAACTTCACCTATGTTATTTTACATAACCGGTCCTATGCTTGGAATAAAGGAGTAAACTTTTGTTTTTAAATCTATTGTTTTAAAATAATTCATAATTTTTTTAAAGTTATTGATTTAAGAAATTTTTATTATATTTTATTGTTTTAAAGTAATTGATTTAAGATATTTTAGGATAATACGGTGCACCCATTTGGGAGTTGTTGTGGATAATACGGTGGTGGCATTTTGTGGATAATTAGGTAGTGGAATTTGAGAGGAACTTTGTGGATAAATAGTTGGCATATCGATCGAAAAAAATCCGTGGGACACTCTCGCGGCCATTTCTTCCACCGATTCGCATGAATTTACTTTTTTAACCTATTTAAAAAAATAAATCTAATTACTTAACATATTCAAAAAAATAAATCTAACCTATTTATTTAACCTATTAAAAATAAATCCGAATTTAAAAAATAAAATCTAACATATTCAAAAATAAATCTAATTACTTAACATATTAAAAAAATAAATCTAACCTATTTATTTAACCTATTAAAAATAAATCTAATATATTCAAAAAATATAATCTAATTATCTAACAATTACTACAAATTAAATCTAACCTACTACAAATTAAATCTAACATAGACTATATATAAATCTAACATAAACTATATATAAAATAAATGTAACCTTCAAATCTCATGGAAAAATCTTGTGGGAGATATCGAACTTTGTAATTTCAATACCTTCGTAATTCTGTTTGTGTATTTGTAGAATGAATTAAATTTACAATTATATTTTTTTTTAACAATAAATTTAAAATTTGAGAATAATGATTATTGAGATTTGAGAGTATGAGATTGAAAGAATGAGAGATGAAAAATAATAAGAGTATGAGATGTGAAAATTTGTGAAGGATGGTGATGTATTTAAGGAGGTTTGTTTGGAGGGAAATAAAACCTTTTTTTAATTTGAATTTTTTTGGGAGTTTGGGCGGGCGGGTTCACGGTCTTGTTCGAGCGGATCCGGGTTATCATGGGTTTTTTTTTCCAAAAAAAGAGTCCCGGCCCATTTTAACCCTTACCCGACCAAACCGCCTACCCGTTTCAAACCCGGCCCAGAGTAAGGTCCGGCCCTAATCCGACCCAGGCACCCAGGTATTATTAATCCACTATCACAGAATGTCTCCACAGTTTCTACAATACTGCTGTAGATATAAGAATTAAAAAGTTAGAAAAAATAATCTCCTATGCCCATAGAAAAATTTGAAATAGCCAATCTCTCCATCAAAACAACATAATATCCAATATGCCCATACAAACTTTACATTATTTTTTCCATCCCCTAATTTCTATTTAACCCTTTATTTCATTATTCTAAATATTATTTTGACAAATATACCCTTCCTTCTAAATCTCTCACGCTGCTCTCTCTCTCTCTCATTTTGTTTCCAGATTAGAGGAGTTCATTATTGCTCTTTAAGACACAAGAAGGCATCAACGAATTGATTTAATTAAATTAAGATATCAACGTGTCTGGAATATTTCTAACAAAATTGCATTGCAACGACCCCTAGGCACCTCCCTCGTGCCTCTTATGGGAAACATGAATGAGTTCAATGTTTAGAATATAAGTATATCAGTAACTATTAAAGTTTCATACTAATCACAGTGGTTCTTTTGTTGACTATTACAATTGCTTATATTTGTATATGGATTTGGATCTGAATGAGATGTATGTTCAAAATGTTGATTTAGTAGAAGCAAACCCACAAGATGTCGGTGTAGCATCATCATAATTTCACTCTTCATCTAAAATAAAGATCCTTGAAAATTCTAATGGTCTAGATAGAGAGATCCGTGGCCTGTTGGAGATGGAAGTCAACTCACAAATAATATATAATTGAATTAGAGGCCCCACATCAAAATTGAAAAACTTATTCCAATTTATCTATGAAGTTTTGTATCGACAAGCCCTTTTTGGAGTAGAACACTCCCAGTATTTGTTGTGAGTTTATTTGATTCGATGCCATAAGCTTTGGCTATCTTTGATAGGGGAGGCAGGAAATAGAAAGAAAAACAAGTTTAACACTCTCTACTCTCGAGAAGTAGTAAATAGATAGAGCACCATATTCCATTTTTTTGGCCTACTAGTACAGCAAAGTCTAAGACAGACCAAGGAGATAGAGGAGAGGGAAGGGTATAATTGTCAAGTTAATATTTAAAATAAATAAATTAAGGGTTAAATGGAAATTAGGGGATAGAAGAAATAATGTAAAGTTTGTATGGAGATATTGGATATTATGTTGTTTTGATGGGGAGATTGGCTATTTCAAATTTTTCTATGGGCATAGGAGAAATTTTCCCCAAGTTAAAAAATGCACAGAATGATCTACCCGGCTAACAAAAGCTCCAGAATCAGCTCCACATGCAGTGCACTTGCTGATTGCCAGGAACCTGAGTCATTCTATATAGATCAGGCAACATATGGACAAAAAAATGAAACAAAATACTAATTAATTTTATTCCAGTACTATCCTTCTCTGTACCAAGAGTTGACATGATTCATGATATTCACAAAAGGACAAAATGAAAACCCTCCCAGCAAAATCTTTCCGAATGAACATGAGATTGTTACGATTGATGCAACCAATGGTTGACATGCTAGCCCTTCCCCCTCATTATATAATACTTGGAAAAACTACTGTGATAATATTTTTGGACATTTACAAGTTGCACAAATTTCAGAATACCTCTTTATCAAATCTTGTAAGAAAGGCACACAAAGAGGAAATCACTGTTGGTCCTGCTGAATAGAAATAAAAACAAGCTTCATTTATGATAAAGTAAACTATAACACTTTAGCCTTTGAAAACATAAAAACGAGACATATAAGTTACCTTCAATTTGCCTTCTTCCAAAAATTCCTTGGCTTCCTCTCTGAGAGATGCAATTAAGTTATCTCAGTATCACGAGCCAGGGGCTCATTCTCTATATCCCCAGAAACTGCAAATGAACCATCAGCCTTGGATTCCCATACATACCTGACATCATAAGAAAAGAAAAATTTACTGATCATTGTGCTTGCTAATAACCTCGACATGATCAGCAACAGGATACACATAATTGAAACCCCACGCCGAATTGGCCAATGAGATTGAGATAACCTCCTTTGTGCACCCCTTCTCAACAAATGTTGTACATGATACAAGTAAACAACTTATTAAATGTGTTAAAGTAAAGTTGATTGGCAAACTGGTCGCTTCTTATGTCTCCGCCACTTGAAATAATGTTATCTATGTCATTTTTATTTTATGAATACAGCAATTCATCAGTGTTTTGTGCAAAAGATATATTGTATGCACGACGAAATACTGCAACAGGTCAGTAGAAATTTCTTTGTTTTAGTTATTGGCAATTTCCAACAAAAAATGTTCTACAGCAAAAATAAAATATTAAAAACTGATATAAACTGTCCATGCACACCTGAAGTTCCAGATTTGGCAATGGTACTAAGGTTCTTTGTCAAGTCTTTCTTGGTCATACCGGTACCACGGTCACGAATAGAAAGGACCTTATTCTCCTTATCCAATTTAACCTGCAATTCAACATAATTAACAAGTTTGATATTTGATAAGCAGTAGACAACTCAAATCAGTACAATTTTTTTTTCATCTTTACATGCTAATTCCCTGGATTTCAAGCTTGGCAGTGTCACCCTTACCCAGGACCTCCTTATTTGTCCGAGAAAGGAAACTGACCTTGTCCAATGCCTGTACAATACAAATAGTTCAATTTTACTTACTGCATTAAATAGTTGTTCAATTATCAATCTTTCAAAAGAAAATGCTACATGCATGTTAGATGGCCCCATTTAAAAATATATAATAAAAAAGAAAACCTAAATTCAAACAAACATTTATCAATCAAAGCCCTTCTACAGTTGCAGAGGTGATTGAATTTCAATTATACATGTAAATTTCGGATATAAATGAATTTTGAATTTTTTCCATAGGTAAATGAATCTCTCTCCAGTTGTTCCTCGTATCCTTTATAACAGTAGATAATAACTATATTTGCTTTATGCCTAATTCCAAAAATATAAATAGAATACACAAATATAATTTACCAGAACCCGATAAAACCAAAAACTAACAAATTTTAACCAAGTCTGGAATCTTGCATCGTACTTATAAAAAAAAATTCTTACAGATTGAATGAAACAAACTCTCCTGTACAATCATCCGCACCTCACTATTACCCCGAATTTCTATACGATCATATTAACCCTGAAAAACCACACTAGTAAAAAGAAATTTATAAATTTTGACGGGTTTAAAATTGGGGACTGTTACCATCTGAATACATTATTCTACTACTCATGAGGTATATTTAATCAAGGGAGAGAAGCAAACTGAGGAGTTCAACGCGTGGTGATGCGATCTGTGCCTCACCAAATAGATCACAAGGGAGAAAACCTGAGAGTATCGCATTCTCTTCGAATCGTAAGGAACCACTGGCATCATAGAGAGAGAGAGAGCCGAGTTCCTTCACATTCGCTATCTTGTCTCTCTCTCTCTAAAGAGTGATCTTGCCAAAGAAAAAAAAGAATGAATGGGGGGAGGGGTAGTGAGACAACCGGGAAATAATATGCTGTTATTACAAAGAAGTAACAGGAACCTATTATTCCAATCTCAACCGTTGATTTTCGTTGAGATTCTCACAAAGAAAAGTTTGAACGGTTGGGATCGGAATAACAGCAGATTTATTTCCATCTTCGCGATTAGCAGGTCCATGAAATCAATACAACGGCTAATTGTAGTACGGAATTATGGAATTGCGATAAGCAGATCCAGTGGAAATAAATCTGCTGTGATGCTAAGGATTGTAGGGTCCTACAATTCTAAATCCAACTTTTCCAATTTTTTTATTTTTTGAATTCTAAGAATCTCTGTAAAAGTTGTTTTTTATGTGCGAATCTCAAAACAAATTAAAGGTTGGATTTAGAATTATAGAAACCCTACAATTCCTTAGGATCGTAGCAGATTTATTTCCTAAAACATTTCCATCGCTAGGCCAAGATTCTAAGCTAGATCACATCAAACATCTAAGGTAACTCACATTTTCACAAGATAATACGAAAGCAATTAATCAAGGATAGAGAAAAAGAAAGGACTTGAGATATCGAGCAAAATCACTACGTAGACTTAAATAGTTAAATGTCTTTATTTTTCAGAAAGACCTGAATTAAAACAGAAAATTGAGGATTTCTTATATCATGGGTTTCAAAGAACAAGAGAGGGAGCTGCAACTTTTGCCAAAGCCGGCCTTCTTCTCTTCTTCTCTTTTTCCTTCGTGTGTTGTTTCGTTTGAAGTTTTCCACACTCAGGCTAGTTCAGTTGTCACTGTATTTGTGAAAAAAAAAATATATATTCAGAATGAATTTTTTTTCCATATGCACAGTGTTTCGGCCTTTCAAATTGGACCTAAACCCAAGCCCGTTCCCGTGCCTCTGTTCCTCTCTCTCACATGTTTAATTTGTTTATATTTCCATATTTTGGAGTCAAAGGTTTCTATATATTTTAATAATTCATTGTAATTAAATAGATTTTAAGAACTTTTGATTAAATTGATCATCTCATTAATATGTTTATAAAATAATACATGCTCTTTTTAATGTTATGTGTTTTAAGCTGCTAATTTCATATCTGTAATTTGCGCAGTTTAAGTAATGTGTTTTAAGCTGTTACTTTATTTTGTTAATCATGCTACAGTTTGAAATATAAAAAGAATGTTCATTCGTATATATTGGGGAAAAAATATCTTATGCACAAAAATTAAAATAATGATAAAGATGATATATTGTATGCCTTCATTTATAATATATAAATGAATTATGTATTGAATCGGATATATTAATCGGCATTTGTCTATTTAGTTTGACAAATGATTTCAAATTTTAATGGTTTAGTTCTATGAAGTTATATTAGTGAATGACCGTGATTTTTTACTTCCTTGTTTTCGTAAGAATAACGATTGCATAAAGAGCGGAACTGGGGGTGCAAGCGAGGGCCAGGCACCTCCATCAAACTATGAATGTTGAAACCATATATACATGCATCAATCATTTATACACAATTATTTACAGATGCATACCGATTAGCTGTTGGGGTTTCGAGTAGGTTATAGTGCAACAATTTGAATCAGTTCAAAGATTTGTTCACTACCTGAAAACCAAAATCCATGCATAAAATTAATTCCAGGATTAAATATAGAGTTTACCACTAGATGTGCAGCAGGAACTTCAAGTCTAGTCTAGTAGTAGCCTTCTCTCATTTCCTTCTCGTGTTAGAATCACACAACAGCCCAACAGTCACGCCTCTATCAGTATCCACACGAACAGGTTGACTAACTACTGTAATTTGGTATACTAGTACCGAATTAACAGCTCCTTTCTTTCATTCTGTCTCTCTTTCATTTTCTGAAAAATGAAATAGAATGGCTTGCGAAAAACTGAACTGTTGTTGTATATTTATAACATATCACACCAGTTTGTTAAGCATGTTCAATTGCACCAATTCATGGAGCTTCTACATAAACACTTATCCTGGTCTGATCAGATCATATCAGATTAGATGAGAGTAGAAGTTTGGGTCCAGCCCAATTACAGTTTATCCATATTAACTATTAATATGGCCCATAATATTATGGCATATAGTACATTTCTAAGATTAGCATCTCCAAAAACTCTCCAAAAAATTTCGGCCCCCTCAAATTCAAATCCTGATTCCGCTCTTGAATTGCATGTATTGATAAAGACGGATACAAAAATATATCAATATTAAGTATATACGATGCAAAGCAAATATCAAAAGAATACAAATTATATGAAACTTATTATGAATTAATTTTGTATATTAACATCCATTAAGAAATATAAACGTTAGTACTAAACTAACAACCATATATAATGGTTGTTGGTAAAATTTTCAGAATATTCGGATAGTTAGAAATTAATTAAAATAAATCAAATTGAAATAGAGTTACCCGGATCGTGTATGAAACACTTTCCTTAAGCGTATTCCGTCTCATCGTGCAAGATGGAACCGCAACCAAGATAATCTGGGGTTGTTATTTCTTAGACACGTCATGGAAGCAACTGACGATAACTCCGCAATATCCAGCATTTGATCAGATTGATTCAAACATATTTTGATAGAGTAGACAAATTTGATTGGAAGTAAATCCAAAAGATAAAATATATTTTATCTCATATGCAAACGGACAGAGGAAATTATAAATCAGAGGATATCAAAGCTTTTGTCTTTTTTCTTTTTTTTTTTAACTCTTATTCGTAAGTATAGAAGAGATCACTTCATTTATAATATGGTGCGTTAATTAGGGATTTTAAAGGGACTGATGAGGGTTATCAAATACAAAAGAAACACATGTCATGAAGAGGTTAAAACGGTACTCAAGTGCCCTTTAAGTTAATTATTATTCCTTTTATTATAAATCAATTCAAAGAGTAATTGACGGAAATGAAATTAATGGACATGAGATTTACAATTTAACCCTCTATGATTTCAATATTACAAATATAGATTTTAAGGAAAAATATTGAAGAGGGAATTTTGAGTTTTTAGAACTCAAGTTCCAACAATGATAACAACAAACTCCTGTCATAATAAATTCATTCGTCATTTTATTTGTATTTTATTTTGAAAGTAGATATCCGGAATTTTTTTTTAAATATAACTGTTTTTAATCTTTTTAACAAAACAAGCACTGTATTCATATCTATTGTATTGATATGCGTATTTTTTAGCGGAAAAAATATTATGCAAATAAAATATTTTTAACTTCATCGTTTTATACGCATAGCTTCCTTTTTTTTTCTTTAACAATATTGTAGCAATTAGCAAATAAATGCAACAAATGTATCCAGAGTATCTTTTCCTCGCTCTTCCAATTTACAAGCGTTCGCCACTTCGCCTGGTTTATTGATCATTGGAGTAGGGCCCATGTCCCTCCGCCCCAGATAACACTCTATTGTGCCTCTCTTCCTTTTCCATCATTCAAAGCAAATATTATTAATTAGTCTGTGCATCTTTTGACTAGAGTTAAAATGCTTTTCTGTAATACAGTCTAGTTCTATATACATACTGGTAAGGATGTGGGGATTTAACTTCACTGTTACGCCTTAGTATATCATTTTAGTACGTCCCATAATTCTTTTTTGTACATATATAATATATATTGTTGTTGGTAGTGTTACTAGTGTACCTCTCCGTAATGTACTTTTTTATTTAATAATATTTAAATAAAAAAAATATAGATGGAGCCTACCTCGTAAGATACTGTGTTACAGAAAGCTGCATTGAGAAAGAAACGACGACACAAAGTGACATAATCACCGGACAGCGTGCCTCGAGCGACGCAAAGTTACGAAGCCCCAACTCAAGTTCTCTTTAGTTTAAAACAAACAGAAACTAGGGTTGTCAATGAGTACCATACAGATAAAGTGAAAGTATTTTTATGATCATATCTACTAAGAATGATCTTATTTATACTGTATTTTACTTTTATATATTAAAAATTATTAGGCAACGAAATTATTAGGTAACAAAAATTGATTTTATTCTACTTCATTCTTATCCATTAAAATTATTAGGTAACGAAATGATAACAAATGAATAATGAATAATGCTAATATAATAATTAGTTTTATTATATTTTATAAATAGAACATCAAAATTTATTTATTTTGCACATATGCAATGATATTACTAAAAAAAATATATATGTAATCAATTTCAACTAAATTGTATTATTTTATAAAACAAGAGAATTCAAAAACAAGAATATATGTTCCGACAAATTCAATTATTTAATTAAAGAACAAGACATACAAATAAAAATAATATGTTTAATATTTTTCTTATATAAAAAATAACACACTAAATAATAAAAGTACTCATAAATTATTGCTCAAATATTATCATATTATTATATTTATATAATTATTCTATAGATACTAAATTGTCTTCATTCGTACCCTTATATGTTTAACTAATAAAAAAATTCTGACTTATACTCATATCTAATAAACAAAACAAAAAAACTTTCTCGTAATCATTATCTGCTTAGCTAATAAAAAATTCTTACATATATCTATATCTAATAAACATAAAAAGAAGAACTTTCTCGTAATCCTTATCTGTTTAGTTAATAAAAACTTCTTGCATATATCCATATCTAATAAACAGAAGAAAAAAAAAAAAAAAAGACATTCTCGTAACCTCTTTGTCAAATACGGTACAAATTAGATAAAGACTTAAAGAGATATTATTGATGAGTTAGGCTAACATGACACTAGTGTTATATAAAACTAAATAACACCACATCTTAAACTTTTAAATCTGTTTTAAGATCCGTAATATCCATTTTTACTGTTTAAATACTTTATTTTGTACGGATCTTAAAACAGATTTAAAAATTTAAGATACGGTGTTATTTAGTTTTATATAACACTAATGTCATATTAGTCCAACTCATCATTGATGCCCTAACACAAACTAACAATGAACCCATCATAGGTTGGCCCCACTCTGGGTTGACTAGTCAAACGTGTGGGGTTACGAGCCAGAGATGAGATCTAACCTTGGATCCTGTCCTTGTTTGTCACCTGACCTCCGCGCACGTTAGCTCCAATGAAGGGGATTTTTTTTGATAAATTATAAATAATTAAAAATATTTAACGGAACTAATATGATTATTATTTATTTTATTTTAAAATCATAAGAACCAGACAGTCCGTCCGGTCTCATAATCAGTTTTTTTTCAGATTGGACGGATCATTCGGTTTCAATTTTTTTTTATAAAACAGAAAATTTTTTCTTTTTTCTTTTTTGTATTAAAATATTAGAAATGTTGAATATATTTCTTTAAAAATAGATGAAATATAATATAATTTGATTTATTAGAAAGACTGCAACAAATAACTCGGATCAATATTTTTCAGATCAGGTTTTGCGCAGCTGTAAGAAAAATTAATATATTTCTTTATGTGTTATTCGAAAAAAATAAAAATACTTAGATTCTGAGTTATTGATCCCGGTTCAAAAGTCACTTTTAGGTAATCCAGAAAATATTGTGATCCTTCTAGGACATTTAATTTATAAAAAAGTTGTATCTATTTTGAGAATTATTTTTGAATAATAATTATTAAATAACTTAAAATTTTTATTTTTTTTCAAACATAGATACAACTTTTCATAAATTATATATACTAGAAGGATCACAGTATTTCATGGATTACCTAAAAGTGACTTTTGAACCGGGATCAATAACTTAGAATCTAAGCATTTTTATTTTTTTTCCAATAACACATAAAAAAATATATTAATTTTTCTTACAGCTGCGAAAAACCCAATCTGAAAAATATTGATCCGGGTTATTTGTTGCAGTTTTTCTAACAAATCAAATTATATTGTATTTCATCTATTTTCAAAGAAATATATTCAACATTTCTAATATTTTAAAACAAAAAATTAAAAATTAAATTTTTTTTTGTTTTATAAAAAAAAAAATTGAGACCGAACGATTCATCCGATCTGGGGAAAAGCTGATTGTGAGACCGAATGGACCGTCCGATCCTTATGGTTTAAAAAAAAATAATCATATTGGTTCCATAAAATTCATTTAATTATTTATGGTCTATAAAAAAAAATTCAATGAAGGGATGTAGAAATTGTAGATTTTTTTGTCAACTACGGTTTACCCCATGAAAGTGGGTGTAGATAAGGGTGAGTAAATTGTTCGTAATTCGTTACTCGCTCATAATTAGCTTATTAATAATTCATTAACAACTTGCTCATTATTAACTTGTTTAAATTCGTTCATTTATTTAATGAGTTGAGCATGAGCATACCCTAACTCGCTCATTAAGATTTGTCACATCCAATCTCAAATAAATTAATAAACTAAAATTTTGCCTCATTAAATCCCTATATCATACACCAAAGTCGACAAATCAAACCAAATCAGCAAAACCTAAAGCGCTCAACCTTATCAATATCCTCTTGGCTTTTAGATTTCTATTTTATTTTTGTGAGAAACTTTGCAATATGTTGATGCTACTCTAATTTCTGGGGATAAACTTTATGAGAACTGAGAACCTTCTTTTTGTGAGAAATTTTGTAATATGTTGATGCTATTACGGATTTTTATTGTAAAAAGAAAAAGAAAAAAAGTTAAATGAATTATGACAATTTATTAAATTATGTAACTCATGAATCGCTCATAACTCGCTTATTTACTTAATGAGCATACCCCAACTCGCTCATGCTCGCTCATTAATCGCCCCTAGGTGTAGAAAAGAAAAGCATGTAATGTATGCTCCTTTTCATGTTCGGTCTCTTTCGTCATCTCACTTTCAAACGATATTTTAGAACATTTTTAAAATAAAGAATGCCTGTCGCCCCCGGTCCGAGTTGGGATGTTCAAACTGTTGCACTTAGGGGCACCTCTAATTAAACAAAAACTGAAAATAAATTGCAATTGAAAGTAAATAGATGAGTTTAGAGAAATTGACACGCGGGATGATAACGGAGTTCGGCAAAACAATGGCCTACGTCTCCGGGGTGTCGCAACCTCTTTCTAGGTGCGCCTTTCTATTACCCAATATGAAAGGATTACAATTGTGAACCGTGAGCCCTTACAGAATGGGAAGTCATGGCCAACGAGAGATGAGTGCCGGCGAGCCCTTACAACCAAGGGAAATCACACGAGCAACTCAAGAACAAGAGAAACACTCAATAGATCACTCTAACCTAATCTAGATCAAGATTAGTGAAGTAGGTTTGAGGTTGCTTGAGGGATTTTGAAATTTTAAGCTCTCACAACAATGGAGTAGGCTAAGCTCTCAGAAAATCGCTTTTGAAATGATTAGGGTCGGCTGAGATAGATTTGAAAGTGATCCCTTCAGTCTATTTATAGTGACAGCTAAAAAATGAGCTGTTTGACATAAGACGTTACCAACGTTTTATTCAAATGCGATTTTAGGGTTTTAAATCTCTGACAGCTTAGTAAAACGTTACCAACATTTTATAAAACGTCACAATGATGCTCGCAAAAGCGTATGCACAAAATTTCAGTACAATAAGATGTACCTTTTAAACCTTTAACACGCGTTTGAGTTAAATTGCAAGTGCACAATTCTATCAAAGTAGTATTTTAGGTATCGATCCACAGGGAGTACGATAAAAACTTAGTTCAAACTTTAGTAATAAATTTCAGAAAATAAAATAAAGTAAAGTGCAATAAAAGTAAATTGGGGGGTTTGTTCTAACAATTGCTAAAGTTGGGTTCAATACCCAAAAGAAAGGAGTTTGAAACAATAATTGTAAATAAAAGTAAAAGAAAGGAATTGATTTGCTTTCAAGATTTAGAGATCTAGGGGTCTTTGGTCTACAATTCCTTGCTAACTCTATTAATTCGGTATTTGTTTGAATTCATGTATAATTTGACGAGGTTTCTAACCTAATATGTTATTAAGGGTTACTTTCGTAAATTAATAACATGCCTGGGTAACTCGAACTTCTCAATGAAGTCCCTCACCCTAGCTACCTAGACCTATAAGCTCTTGTTAGTCTCTCATCTCCTCAAATATTGGTACTTCGCAACTAAGTCCATCATACCAATACCCAATTCGAATTGAGATGTCCTAATTAGGTTTTGACTTCACGGTTAGGTTCTTCACCAAGTCCCTAACCTTAATTTCTATAGTTCCGACTTAGATTAAATTGGTTACAATCTTAATCTAAACCTAGGGTATTTGCATTCATAATTTGGTACTATCCTATTGATCACAATCAATTTTGGGTTCTTTAGAATCCAAAACGGAATACTATAATTCAAGTACTAACTATGTAATTAATACAAATGATTAAATCACAGAAATTAACAATCAAATCCCATAAAACAATCATAATAAAAACAAATAACCGAATAAAACAGAATTAAAGAAGTTCATGCATTGACCTAAACCCCTAGAGAGAGATCTACTCCCTCATGGAGAGATCCATTACAAAAATTGACAAAAGTAAGAAGAAATGAAATAAAGAAATGATTACACCCTTTATTTGATCAAAGCCCTCAATCTTGCCGACTTCTTGCTCAGGAAACCTTTCTTCTCCTTGCTTGAAAGCTTTCCTTACTTCAGAATTTATCGCTATGTGTGTAAAGAGAATGAAAGAATGAATGGGAAGAGATAGAGAGGAGATGTGAAGAGATCTTTGCGAAGAGATGATGGATGGGATGAGAAGAGATCCCCTCTTTTATAGCCAAGGATCATATCCAATTAAGAGCCTAGGAAGTGGAGTTAGTGGGTGTTATATTTGGATTGTTTTTCAGGATTGTCTTGTCCACATGTGGCTGTCAAAACGCGTCCATGATGCGCCAAAAATAGAAAAACTGTCAAAAACGTGCAATTTTGGCTTTCTGCGGGTCCAGTGCGGGTTCTCCGAGCCGCACTGCGGGTGGGCTGATCTGCACTGAGAAAAATTTTAGTTTTTAGTTTCTCATGTTGTAGATCTTCTCACTAGTTTTCCAAAAAGTGGTCATAAGCCTTAATCGGAGTTACGAGTCAAAAGTTATGACCGTTTTAAGTTCAGACTCTATTTTTGGCTGACTGCTACAGTGCGTCCGCACTGCTACAGTACCATCCGCGCTGGGATCCGCACTGCGTCCTCACAATCCGCACTGGGATCCGGACTGCGTCCTCACAATCCGCACTGGGATCCGCACTGCGTCCTCACAATCCGCATTGGGATCTGCACTGCGGATGCATCGAGATCCGCACTAGGCTCGGACTTTTCCTGTGCGACCAGAGTGCAGCTGCATCGAGATCCGTGCATCCGCACGAATTTTGATGTATAGCTTATTATACCTTTTTAAAATTGGCGCGCGTCCAGAAATCCATCTAAATACTTATTTTGGCCATATTCCAAACCGTGTGTTCGCAGTGGGTATTTTTCTTCGGTTTTGCACGGATTTTGATGTATAGCTTATTATACTTTTTTTAAATTGGCGCGCGTCCAGAAATCCATCTAAGTACTTATTTTGGCCATATTCCAAACCGTGTGTTCGCAGTGGGCATTTTTCTTCGATTTTTCTTCATTTTTCTTTATTTCCTGTAAGTTAAAACCAAGCAAACACAGTAACTTGATCCTAGGTGTAATCTATTCACTTTATATTCAAAATACAAGATATTTGGTGTCATTTCGTGATAAAAATCAGATCGAATATGTATATAATTTAGGCCTATCACACAACGTTTGTAAAACGTCACAACGTTTGTATAACGTTATAACTTGATTCTTCTTTTGATCAGTTTGTTGCTACTGATTATTATAAAACGTTACCAACGTTTTGAAAACGTTCATAACGTTTTATTCCAATTTAATCAACCTCAAACATACTTTACCAAGCTTTTGATTTTACAATTTGTATTCTTGATAAAAGTCTTCGTGATTTCTTTAGTCCAAGCTTATTATATCGCAGTTCTTACTCTTCTTGGACCTATATGTTCTCAATATAGAAGAAATCGTAAAATTCAATAATTATATGTTTTTGCAAATTAGTCAAATAGACGTAAAAGATTATTGTACGAACAACACAAACAATCAGTTCGGTTGAAACCAAACTAAAATAATTAAATTTTTTTAAAAAAAAAATAGAATCGAACCGAACTGATTAAACTTATAAACCGATTAAGAACCGAACTGAACAAGTCGTAAATTTCGATTTGTTCTATTCTAACCGATGTAAACCTATTGGTATCACTATTAACAAAAATAACAAATGTTCATACATAAGTTGTTCAATTCTATACAAATATATGTAGATGTTCTAAAATATTTAAACTAAAATAAAAGAAATGAAGCAATTGATTGAACCAAACAAAATATAAATCATAATTGAATCAATATAATTCGATCGGTTCGATTTAGTCGGTTTTAAAAAGTATAAACTGAATCTATCAATTTAAACCGGAAAACCGAACCATTTAAACTGAAATTTTTCGATTCAGTTAAAAACTTTACAAACCGAACTGTTTGAACACTCCCAATCCAAGTCTACAATGTCTACAACTCTACATTAACTCAGAAGAGTATCTTTTAATTTTAAACAGAGCTAATTCAATCTCCCACTTATAATATAGAAGACTTTTTAATATTTATGCAGATTTAATCTATACGCGTCTTAAAATGAATTAGAGATATATTAACTCAAAAGAATCGTTTTTTAGTTTATGCAGAGGAATACGAATTCCCCGGATTTTACCACAAGTTTTTGCTCGCAAGTCGCAAGTAATAATCCATTTTGCTCTAAATTAATATAAAATGTTATTTCTACTTCTTCTTTTTTGAGAGAAATTATTTCTACTTCTTATTTCTATTAGTATTGGAGTGCGAAAAATAACCTTATCATTTCAAATTTGAGACAAATTCATCTGTCAATTAATGCTTTTGCACAGATATTTTAACTAAGTGTGCTCTCATAAGTTGATTGTGTACTAGTTTCATATAATTTTAATATATTTTATATTTATCAAATATCGTCACAATGTTGTAAATTTGATGTTTGTTTGATTAACGTTTAAACTCATTTTATTTTATTTATATGTATACGACGTATAATTTTTTTTAAAATTAATCTGATATGAACGGATACAACCATATTTAAAAAAAAAATCAAAACGATGATAAAAGAAAGAAAAAGTTGCAATCAGAAGGACAATATACCTCTAAACTTTCATTCCTTCTCTCTCAAACAAACCTTACATATTTCTAATTGCGTTTTCATCTCTCTCTCTATCATACAAATAATACAACCTCAAGTCCTCTCAACTCATATAATATCACTATCATAATTTATATTTTGCAAACTCAAAAAAGTTATAAATCTTTCAATATGGATTTTGCATATTTGGTAAAATACTTTTATCCAGCCGTACTGATTCAATTCAATCATATTAATGTCCCTTACACCAATCAATGAATTACTTGTTTCCGTAGTTAACAACACGGTGAGCTGTCTCTTTACCCCAAAAAGAATCAATATTTAATAAATAATATATGGCAATTTATTTCCATTCATTCAAAATTATATATTATGGGTTTATGTGTAGACTGTACTGTAGAGAGAGATAGGAGAGAGAAGAGACACGCATGTGAGTGGTCAGAAGGTGCAGAGAATCTATTCAATCCTCTTGTCTTCCCGAAACCTCGCCTTGTCTCTCTCTCTCTCTCTCTCCTCACAACTTACCATTTATTTCTCCAAGGTCCAAACCCTAACCCTACCCCCCCTCCCTCTTCTATAAAATCCACCATTTCATATAGCCTCCCCCATCACATCTCTGCATCAATCGTAAATTTCTCTTTAATCCTTTTTTTTTTTTATTCTGTAAATGAATCTTTGCGCCTTTTCAAGATTAGGGTTTGATGGATGGAGCTCCTTGAGGTCCAAAAAAGGTTCATAGAGAGGCGTATTACAGCTGCTTAGTTATGGTTACCACTATCCCATCTCATTTCTAATCGATAGATGCATCTGTTTCTATAGTCAGAGAGAAGGGAGGGAGATTTATGAGATGGGTTCGTGGCTTGCATAACCTAGGAGCTGTATCAGCCTTTTCCGATCTTTCTTTGGATTGAAGGGAGCTCTACCTTTCTAACCATTTTTCTCTTCTTTTTTTTGTTCTTATTACTGTATACTGAGCATTTATCCATGAAGTGAAGCCTAGTGCACCTAAAGGTGTACGGTTCTTTAATCTTTTGGTGATGAAAGGAAGCATATTCAACAGTTGGTATTGGGTCCGGTTGTTTAGATGCCTTGTCTAGTTTTTGTTTGGTATTGTTTAATCCCTGATAGATATGGAATAAAGCATCACATTTTTTTTTTGTTCTCATTACTGTATACTTAGCATTTATCCATGAAGTGAAGCCTAGTGCACCAAAAGGTGTACAGTTCTTTATTTTTTTTGGTGACGAAAGGAAGCATATTCAACAGTTGGTATTGGGTCTGGTTGTTTAATCCCTGATAGATATGGAATAAAGCATCACTTTATTTGGTTCTGTGTAATCCCATTATGCGAGTGTTTATAAACCTCATTGATAGAACCGTACTGTGTAAATAATTTTTTTATAATCTTGGTGCCGTTTAACCAAAATATTGTTAAGTCCGGTTAGTATGACGTTGGTATCATCTCCAAAATTGATCGGATAGATTTCAAATAATAAATCAAAACTGTTCAAACTTATTTACTGTATGAGTGATGCGTTTACATGCCAATTGTATACATTTTTGAGTCATTTTAGTATCAAATCAAGTGGTCAAAAATATTAAAAAATGAATGTGTTAAAATTAACTTAAAATTTCTCATACTTTACTGCTTGACTTGATACTAAATAAATTCAAAAAATTATAAATTTTATATGTAAACGCATAACTAATGTAGTAAATCGGTTAGAACGGTTTGGATTTATCATTTGAAGTCGATTCAATAAATTTTTGAATTAGTGTTATATAGATTGAAATGATACTGATATCATACTAGTCAGACTCAATAATGCTGCCTTTGTTATCTGTGTAAGCATCGCATACAATGGATTTCTTTTTTATTTGTAGTTGTATGTAACATTCATCATGTTTTAGGTGTTGCTAAGAGTACATATTTTATTTGCTGATGATATCTGCGGCCATTTTTATTAATATCCTCAAAAAAATAGATAATTTTAAAAATAACCTCGTTTTTTTTTTTTTTTATTAATGCCCTAACCGCTTGGAAGTGGAGCGGTCCAATGTCAACACCAAACCGCCCGTATAGTGGGCGGTCAACTTTTTTTTTTTTTTTTTTTTTTTTTTTTATAAGTTTTTTTTTTTAAAAAACAGAAATTTTTTATTTTTTTTATTGAAATATTAGAAATGTTGAATATATTTCTTTAGAAATAGATGTAATACAATATAATTTGATTTATTAGAAAGACTGCAACAAATAACCCGGATCAATATTTTTCAGACCGGATTTTTCGCGGCTGTAAGAAAAATTAATATATCTCTTTATGTGTTATTGGACAAAAATAAAAATGCTTAGATTCTAAGTTATTGATCCCGGTTCAAAAGTCACTTCTATGTAATCTAGAAAATATTATAATCCTTCTAGGACATTTAATTTATAAAAAGTTGTATCTATTTTGAGAATTCTTTTTGAATAACAATTATTAAATAACTTAAAGTTTTTATTTTTTTTCAAAAATAGATACAACTTTTTATAAATTAAATGTCCTAGAAGGATTATAATATTTTCTAGATTACATAGAAGTGACTTTTGAACCGGGATCAATAACTCGGAATCTAAGCATTTTTATTTTTGTCCAATAACACATAAAGAGATATATTAATTTTTCTTACAGCCGCGAAAAATCCGGCCTGAAAAATATTGATCCGGGTTATTTGTTGCAGTCTTTCTAATAAATCAAATTATATTGTATTCCATCTATTTTTAAAGAAATATATTCAACATTTCTAATATTTCAATACAAAAAATAAAAAAAATAAAAATTTATGTTTAAAAAAAAATTAAAAAAAAAAAGAACCGCCCTTGAATTGGGCGGTCTGTTTTTTTTTTAATTTTTTTTTTTTAAACAGAATTTTTTTTTTTTTTTTTATTGAAATATTAGAAATTTTGAATATATTTCTTTAAAAATAGATGGAATACAATATAATTTGATTTATTAGAAAGACTGCAACAAATAACCCGGATCAATATTTTTCAGGCCGGATTTTTCGCGGCTGTAAGAAAAATTAATATATCTCTTTATGTGTTATTGGACAAAAATAAAAATGCTTAGATTCCGAGTTATTGATCCCGGTTCAAAAGTCACTTCTATGTAATCTAGAAAATATTATAATCCTTCTAGGACATTTAATTTATAAAAAGTTGTATCTATTTTTGAAAAAAAATAAAAACTTTAAGTTATTTAATAATTGTTATTCAAAAAGTATTCTCAAAATAGATACAACTTTTTATAAATTAAATGTCCTAGAAGGATTATAATATTTTCTAGATTACATAGAAGTGACTTTTGAACCGGGATCAATAACTTAGAATCTAAGCATTTTTATTTTTGTCCAATAACAAATAAAGAGATATATTAATTTTTCTTACAGCCGCGAAAAATCCGGTCTGAAAAATATTGATCCGGGTTATTTGTTGCAGTCTTTCTAATAAATCAAATTATATTGTATTACATCTATTTCTAAAGAAATATATTCAACATTTCTAATATTTCAATAAAAAAAATAAAAAATTTCTGTTTTTTAAAAAAAAAAATTATAAAAAAAAACTTAGGACCGCCCACTATACGGGCGGTTTGGTGTTGATATTGGACCGCTCCACTTCCAAGCGGTTAGGGCATTAATAAAAAAAAAAAAAAAACGAGGTTATTTTTAAAATTATCTATTTTTTTGGGGATATTAATAAAAATGGCCGTGATATCTGCAACATGGTAGTTTAATGTGATTTTGTTTTGATCTTTCGATTATATATTACCGTAATACCGGTTGTTGTATTCTTGTAATTTTTAATCCGGGTGAAATGTTTCTAATGGTTAAATGGACTGGGAAGTTGTGTAATATTGTTCTTTGTATAATTTTGGATCCATTATTCCATTTCTTGAAGCTGCTGTCTGTTAAAAAGATTTGTTATGATTTCTTTCTTAAAATGCCTTCTTATTTGTATGTCGGTATTGACAATTAGAGTAGAACCAGGGTGTTCTTAAGCTTGTAAAATCTATCAAATCAATTTGAAATGATGGAACTGAATTGTTTTAACATTCGAATTAATTTAGTTTAAAGTCAAACGGTCAAAATTAAGAGATTAATTATTTAATTTTAATGCATTTATTTTTTGAACTTATTTTGACACTATGTAAAATTAATTTTTTTTTGCATGTAGATGTATCACTCATAAAGTAAATTGATTTTAACTATTTATATTTCTTATTTAAAACTGATTTGATAAGATATTTGATAAACTTAAGAACACTCTAGTTCTACTTTTTTTATAATTTGTAAATTGATTCACTGGACATTATCGTGGTATTGAGAGTTTTTTGGTAACCATGTAAAACAGCCCTTTTGTAAATTGATCGAATCTTTTGGTTTGTTCTAGAGGGTTTCTCATTATAATTTCAAAATACTGTGATGAAATTATATCCGTAATATTACTCCTGTTCTAAAAATATATTATTGTCCTATTACCTCTGATCGTAACGCGGAGCAAAACAAAGAAATCAGAATTGGAAATGAATTTCGTGGCGTCTGTTTGATCGGAAACAGAGAGGCCACGAGAAATGATTTCAGTTGACGGGATTTCAAGGAAGCCAAATCGCGTTAGAAAATTCTCTCTAGATTGATCGGATTTGACGAGGGAATCGTACGGAACAAAAGCGACGGTACCAAAAACTCCTTGTTCTCTTCTTCTCCGCTAGGTTATTTTACTTGTTTAGAGCTGTTCGTTCTTGGTAGAGAAGAACTACAACGCCAATTGAACACTACTAATCTTCAAGGTGATCTTGATTTTATTTAAATTTTTTATTTTCTGTTATTTCTGCTCAAGGTATAAAGCCTAGTTGATGGCATGAATGGTAAATTACAAGAATAAGCTGACTTTTTTTTAGTTTTACCAAATGAATTCTTCACGGTGCAAACATTCTTTCCAACCAGAAAAATTCAATTCTAATTAGTTTCTATTGAAGTTCTCTATTAAATTGAATTGAAATTTTGTGCTTCTCGGTTCCGATCACAGCATTATTGTCCTGTAAAAGCGGTTTGTTTGCATTATTTTCAAACGGAATCCTCTTGCTGCCATGCAGCCATGCCAAATTAAAATGATATTTGAATTAACTTAATTTGTTTTTAATTAACCTCCAATTGGATTCCTCTTTGTCGTCGTGCCAATTGCTAATATGATGCAGATTACACTCGAAACGGTTGC
This sequence comes from Carex pumila, assembly GCA_033356055.1. Classification (NCBI taxonomy): domain Eukaryota; kingdom Viridiplantae; phylum Streptophyta; class Magnoliopsida; order Poales; family Cyperaceae; genus Carex; species Carex pumila. Next base: position 241,128 of record JARJHM010000081.1, on the reverse strand, counting down.
ATTTAGATTTAACTTAAAATTTGGATTTTAATCAGTTCATTTGGTATAAGTTGGCATGAAATTTTAAAACAACCTTTGTTAATTTGAAATTTGGTCTGAATGTATCCGACTTTTAATCAGGTCATCTAGACCCACCAACAGTATTACGGAAAGTCGAATTATATTGAATGAAATTAGTCACGTTATCATTTTCGTCATGGCAGGTCATGTTATGGATATTAGTCATGTGATATGATTTGTGTATTGTGTGATATATTATTTTTGTGACAGATCATGTTATGGATATCAGTCATGTGATATGATTTGCGTGTTGTGTGGTATGTTTTTTTTTTGTGGCAGGTCATATTATGGATATCAGTCGTCATGTGATATAATTTGCGTGTTGTGTGATATGTTTTTTAATAAAAAATAGTACGTCAAGTCACGTCACGTTAATTTATAGAAAATAAATTTATTGTCATTCTTGAGGAATAACCAGGGTTCTAAATATTGCGCTATAGCATTTTCGGACCGTAAAAGCTATGGTGCTATCGGCGCTATAGCGCACTATTCCGAGTTATAGCGGCACTCTTTGGGAATAACGTTGTTTTTTCAACTAGCTCGCTAAGACGCGATAAACGCTATTTAAACTTTTGAAAATAACAAAACTTGTTATTCCGATTCCAGTCGTCAATATTGGTTGAGATATGCATAAAAAAAGTAATTTTGTTGAGATTCACACATAGAAAAATGTGAATTATTGGGATCAGAATCATATTTATGTTATTCCTCGAGAATAATAGCAGATTCATTTCCCAACTCATACCGTCGTGTCACATAACGAATTTCCTCAAGGATTAAGCATCTTTTAGCCTTTTGCAGTTTCTTTTAGATTTTTTAATTGTTTAATCCATTAGAATACCGATTTCTTAGTAAGGATAAGAATCCTCTTTTAGTCTCTTTTTGCTTGAACTCTTATTTCCTACCTGAGCTTCTAAAAACCTCTACTCCTGAATTAAACTTCCTTACTCCTTAGCACTCAATACATCTACGGATTAAGCTAACCCAACTAGTCATTTTCATTGGTGAAGTAGGGTTTGTCTCAACCCATTTTGACTCGCCTGAACAATCCTCAACAATTATGTTGTTCAAGACATGGCATGCCTCGGTCTCAATCGCTTGAAGGTTGTTCCAATCCTCTTCGTTTTGTACTGCTTTGGATATCAAACCGTAAGCTTTTGACATTTAAAAGGCTGTGAATAAGTTTGAGTCTCCAAGTAACATATTTATTCTGATCATACCAAATAAGAATAGAGATGGAGACATCAACTAATTACAATAATATATTTAGCAACATAATTTCCTTCACAGCAACGACTTTAATATCCAAATACAGATGGAATAAAGAATCACTTTGTTTGGTACTGTGTAATCCCAAATGGTTATGCGAGTGTTTATAAGCCTTATTATTGATAGTCGATAGAACGTACTGTGTAAATTTTTTTTTTATAATCTTAGTACCGTTTAACCAAAATAATGTTATTTTTGTTATCTGTGTAAACATTACATACAATGGATTTCTTTTTTTATTTGTAGTTATATGTAACATTCATCATGTTGTACATGTTGCTAAGAGTACATATTTTATTATATATTACTGTAATACTGGTTATTGTTGTATTCTTCTCAGTGTTTTAAAATACAGTTTTGTTCATACATGTGGAAAGCTACTGCATACCGCATATGCGGATTTTAAAATAACAATTCACACACACACACATATATATATATATATTCATATTCATATATTTGAATTTATTTTCATATAATAACATAACCAACAATAATTTTTTAATTTTTTAATATAAATTTTAATTAAAATACAATCAAATTATCAAAACCGCATGGAAAACTGTATGGCCGCATATTCAGACCGCATAGCTGCATATTCGGACCGCATGGCCACATTTTTAATCCGAATGACCGCATATTCGGCCGCATGGAAAAACCACATGAAAAAATTGCATGAGAATTCTGAACACAACTGCTGACCACATACACATATGCGGCCCATGCGGCCGCATTTTAAAACTCTGATTCTTCTTGTAATTTTTAATCCGGGTGAAATGTTTCTAATGGTTAAATGGACTGGAAGTTATGTAATATATTTTTTTGTATAATTAAGTTTGGATCCATTTTTTGAAGGTGCCGTCTGTTAAAAAGGTTTGTTATAATTTCTCTTTTTGAAATGCCTTGTTATTTGTATGCCAGTATTGAAAATTATATTAATAGAGTGTGGCTAATTTGTTACCGGAAGCATTTCGATCGAGGTGTTTTCGGGGCTATATTAGTATATGTGATGTTCAAATAACAAATAAAAACCGTTAGATGTTTAATCTATATTAAAATATACTTGGAGACCGAATTTTATATTTTTTTGGAATTTTTTTGTTATTTATTAAAATGGTTTGAAAGTCGCTGTTTTCTATAGTGCAGAATTTTAATAAAAACAGCGATTTTCAAAACATCTTAATAAATAATAAAAAATTTCAAAAAATGTAAAATTTGGTTTCCAAATAGATTTTAATATAGATTAAACATCTAACTGTCTGAATTTGTTGTTTGAACATTACATATGCTAATATAGTTCCGGAAGTACCTCGGTCGAAGTGCTTCCGATAGCAAATTAGCCACACTCATATTAATAAGTTGTCTAAAACTTCTCTAAGTCTATTGAACGGATTTAGTTAAATCTCTTTTTTTGATTGAAATATTAGAATAGCTAGAATATGTAAGGTTTAGTTTGTAATTGATTCTGGACACGTCGTATTGAGAGTTTTTTTTGGTAATCATGTAAAACAAGCCCTTTTGTAAATTGATGGAATCTTTTGGTGTGTTCTAGAGGAGAAATTATTATAATTAAAAAAAAAATTGTGATGAAATTATGTCCGTAATATTATTCCTATTCTAAAAATATATTAGTGTCCGGCCATTTTTTTTAATACCCAAAAAAAAGAAAATTATAAAAATAACCTATTTTTTGGATTTTTTTCTATATATGCCCTAACCGCGTGCGGTTCATGCTATTACCAAACCGCCCATATAATGGGCAGTCCACTTTTTTTTTTTTTTTTTTAACAGAATTTTTTTTGTATTGAAATATTAGAAATATTGAATATATTTCTTTAAAAATAGATGAAATACAATATAATTTGATTTATTAGAAATACTACAACAAATAACCCGGATCAATATTTTTCAAGCCGGATTTTTCGCGGCTGTAAGAAAAATTAATATATTTCTTTATGTGTTATTGGACAAAAATAAAAATGCGTAGATTCCGAGTTATTGATCCCGGTTCAAAAGTCACTTCTATGTAATCTAGAAAATATTATGATCCTTCTAGGACATTTAATTTATAAAAAGTTGTATCTATTTTGAGAATTTTTTTTGAATAACAATTATTAAATAACTTAAAGTTTTTATTTTTTTTTCAAAAATAAATACAACTTTTTATAAATTAAATGTACAAGAAGGATCATAATATTTTCTAGATTACATAGAAGTGACTTTTGAATCGGGATCAATAACTCAGAATCTACGCATTTTTATTTTTGTCCAATAACACAAAGAAATATATTAATTTTTCTTACAGCCACGAAAAATCCGGACTGAAAAATATTGATCCGGGTTATTTGTTGTAGTCTTTCTAATAAATCAAATTATATTGTATTCCATTTATTTTTAAAGAAATATATTCAATATTTCTAATATTTTAATACAAAAAATTTCAAAAAATAAAAAAAATTTGTTTTAAATTTTTTTTTTAAAAAAAATAATAAATATAACTTCAGAACCACCAAACCAGGGGCGGTTCATTTTTTTTTTAACAGAATATTTTTTTTTGTATTAAAATATTAGAAATATTGAATATATTTCTTTAAAAATAGATGGAATACAATATAATTTAATTTATTAGAAAAACTACAACAAATAACCCGAATCAATATTTTTCAGTCCGGATTTTTCGCAGCTGTAAGAAAAATTAATATATTTCTTGATGTATTATTGGACAAAAATAAAAATGCGTAGATTCTGAGTTATTGATCCCGATTCAAAAGTCACTTCTATGTAATCTAGAAAATATTATGATCCTTCTAAGACATTTAATTTATAAAAAGTTGTATCTATTTTTGAAAAAAAAATAAAAACTTTAAGTTATTTAATAATTGTTATTAAAAAAGAATTCTCAAAATAGATACAACTTTTTATAAATTAAATGTCCTAGAAGGATCATAATATTTTCTAGATTACATAGAAGTGACTTTTGAACCGAGATCAATAACTCGGAATCTACGCATTTTTATTTTTGTCCAATAACACATAAAAAAATATATTAATTTTTCTTACAGCCGCGAAAAATCCGGCCTGAAAAATATTGATCCGGGTTATTTGTTGTAGTCTTTCTAATAAATCAAATTATATTGTATTCCATCTATTTTTAAAGAAATATATTCAATATTTCTAATATTTTAATACACAAAAAAATTCTGTTTAAAAAAAAAAAAAAAGTGGACCGCCCATTATATGGGCGGTTTGGTAATGGCATGAACCGCCCGTACGCTGGGCGGTTAGGGCATATATGGAAAAAATCAAAAAAATAAGTTATTTTTGTAATTTTTTTTTTTTGGTATTAAAAAAAATGGCCGATTAGTGTCCTACTATTGTCCTGTAAAAGCGGTTTATTTGCATTATTTTCAAACGGAATCCTCTTTGCTGCCATGCCAAATTAAAATGATATTTAAATTAACTTAATCTGTTTTTAATTAACCTCCAATTGGATTCCTCTTTGTCGTCGTGCTAATTACTATAATATGATGCAGTGCAGATCACACTCGAAACGGTTGCATTTAGATTTAACTTAAAATTTGAATTTTAATCAGGTCATTTGGTATAAGTTGGCATGAAATTTTAAAACAACCTTTGTTAATTTGAAAATTGATCTGAATGTATCCGACTTTTAATCAGGTCATCTAGACCCACCAACAGTATTATGAACAGTCGAATTATATTGAATGAAATTAGTCACGTTATCATTTTTGTCATGGCAAGTCATGTTATGGATATCCCTGTGATATGATTCGTGTTGTGTGATGTATACATTTGTGTTGTGTATTTTTTTTTTCCTTCTTAAAATTGAAAATAGTATCTAGTCACGTCACATCAATTTATAGAAAATAAATTTCCTGTTATTCTTGAGGATTAACAGAACTTGTTATTCCGATTTCAGTTGTTAATATCGGTTGAGAATCTTGAGATTCATGCATGAAAAAGTTGTTTTTGTTGAGATTTATGCATAGAAAAATGTGAATGATTGAGATCAGAATAACATATTTCTGTTATTCCTCAAGAATAATAGCATCTTTATTTCCCAACTTATACTGTCGTGTCACATAAATTATTTTCTCAAGGGTTAAGCTTCTTTTAGCCTTTTGTAGTTTCTTTTAGATTTTTTGGTCGTTTTAATCCATTCGAATAACGATTTCTTACACCATGTTTGGATGGAGAGTAGAGGAAGGGATGGGAAGTAAAGAATAGAAGGGAATGGAATGGAATAGAAATGAAGATTAACATATTTAATCTCTTCGTGTTTGGATGGTTAATGAGAGAAAATAAATTTAACTTTCTTTTTTTGTTTGGTTAATGATAAATTTGGTGACTGTTGTAGGTTTGAGAAAAAAAAATTTGTATGAGAATTATATATGTAAGGTATAGTGTTAGGCATTTGTATCATTTTTTTAAAAATTATTTGTAACAAAATTTCTTTCCATCTGTTACACCCCAATTTGGGAGGAAAACCGATTCCATTAATTATAATGATACAAGGTTAAACCTTTCACCTCCTGTACCCTTCACCTCCGACATAATTTTATCAACCAAACACGATTCAACGGAAAAATTTTGTTCCTTTCCATTCCCTCCCTTTCTCTACTCTCCATCCAAACAAGGTGTTAGTAACAATAAGAATCCCTCTTTTACTCTCTTTTTTGCTTGAAATCTTATTTCCTGCATGAGCTTCTAGAAATCCCTACTCCTGATGTAAACATCCTTAACACTCAATACATAGGGGGCTGTTTGGCAACAAAAGATTAAGCATCCTTAAGACTTAATTCACTTTCTTTAGCTTTCTTAGTTGCTTAATTCTATCGAACACCGGTTCCTTAGCGCGGATTAAGAACACCTCATTTAGCTTCTTTGTGCCTGAATCTTATTTTTTTGTCCGAATCTTAAGGCACTTATAACCCTTCCTTTAGCTTCCTTAGCTTTTTTTAACGGATTAAGACAACCGAATATCAGTTCCTTGACTCTCATTAAACTCTTAATCCTATATTGTCGGACGGAACCCTACGGACTAAGCTAACCTAACTAGTCATTTTCATTGGTGAAATAAGGATTGTCTCAACCCATTTTGACTCTCTTGAACAATCCTCAACAATTATGTTGTTCAAGGCATGGCATGCCTTGGTCTCAATCGCTTGAAGGTTGCTCCAATCCTCTTCGTTTTGTACTGGTTCGGCTATCAAGTCGTAAGCTTTTGACATTTAAAAGGTTGTGAATAAGTTTAAGTCCCCAAGTAACATATTTATCCTAGTTATGTTAATTCCAAAGACACTTACTGGGAGAGGGGGGAATATAGGCCTTTCTAAATTTTAACTCTTTAACTTTTAACTAACGTGTGTACGTGTTATTCTCAGTGAAAACAAGAATAACTATAAACTAAATAAGTGTGCGTAAAATAAATAAAAGAATTAAGAGACACTTGATAGAGAGTTGTTTATAGAGTTTGGCACTAACGTCTATGTCTGGGACTTACGACCTTTGAGATAATGCGTCTTTCTTTACTCAATGAGAAATGAAGTATAATGTGAAATCGATGAGCCCTTATAAATTTTGGAAAGTCACTCAGTCTGAGCACATAAATGACTCTAAAGCACTAGGGGCTCTAATACAAGAAAAGCGAGCACTAAAGTCTCAAAGTAAAAGAAGTGAGCAACAAATGCTCTAGTTTTTGTAGTAAATAAAAGATCACAAATCACTCTAATTATTGCAATAGTTTGAGTATGGTGGAATAGATTTTCGGTTGTTGAATGAGTATTAAAGTTTCAATATCAAACAACCATGATAGCTCTCTTTTTCAGCAAAGGAGAATGTGTATCATGGCTGGAGCTCCAAGAGAAAACCTATGTGTTCCTATGTGTTTGATGATGACTCTCTTTTTCAGCAAAGGAGGATGTGTTTAACAGCTGGACTTGATTTAAGGCAGTTTGGTCCTATGATTTTTTGAGTTCAAGAGTTTCATTTTAGCGACTCAAAACGAATAACGAAGAAAAAACAGTAGATAAAGCTGCTGCAATTTAGGATTTTTCCATTGGAAAGAAAGAAAAGTGTGAGAAAGAAATAACGAGGTGTGCAATAGGAACGGAAGAGAAGAGAACGGAGGTATCCGTTATAGTTCAAAATTTCAAATTAAATTCGATTTCACGTTTTATTTAAATCATAGTGAATTGGGTTAAAATTTGTGTGCAAATTGAAAGCAAAAAAAAAAAAATGTTTCTAAGTTGGACATGGAAATACAGTAGATTTTTTATATATATATTTTTTAAATAGACATGATACAAAATTATTTAATAGAACAAGCACTGTATAAGAGAAAATTAAAAAAAATAGACTCTACCAAGGCACTGCTTCAAGGGAGGGGATAATTATGTATGCTTTTGCATACAATATTTTTACACTGTTCATCTCTCCACCGAGATACTTTGGTGGAGTCTATTTTTATAACTTTTTCTCAGATAGTACTTTGTTTCATTCAATAATTTTGTATGAGGTATGTCTAAAAAAAATCTAGATTTTAACTCCCTCTCTCTCTGTTACTTTTATTTAAAAATCAATAATATCCTTCAAACCTCCACATTGGACATTTTTAAAAATATCCAAGAAAAACAAATTATTAATAATAACCATATTTTTGGAAAATTTTTAAAATGTCCAAACCGCCTATTTTCTGGGCGGTCCGAGATTTTGTATTTTTATTTTTTTTTGCAAATCAAATTTGCATATCTGGTTAACATAGCAAAACACCTTCAAAAATCATGAAAATTGACCGACATGCAGTCTTGACATTGTAAAATAGGACTGTGAAGTTTCATACAAAATTTCCGAACAGATCGTGAAATATCAGCTCTCAAAAATTACCCAAACTGCTGAATATTTCATTCTGAGCCAAACTTTGTACATCTGCTTAACATAGAAAAACACTTTCAAAAATTATGAAAATTGACCGACATGCAGTATTGATATCATAGAACAGGACTGTGACGTTTCATACAAAATCTTCGAACAGATCGTGAGATATCAGCTCTCAAAAATTACCTGAACTGCTGAATATTTCATTCTGAGCCCAACTTTGCACATCTGCTTAACATAGAAAAACACCTTCAAAAATTATGAAAATTGACCGACATGCAGTATTGACATCGTAGAACAGGACTGTGAAGTTTTATACAAAATCTCTGAACAGGTGTTGTGCTATGTTAACAAAAAGTGCAAATTTGGGATTATAATGAAATATTCAGCAGTTTGGACAAATTTTGAGAGCCGATATCTCACAATCTGTTGGGAGATTTTGTATGAAACTTCACAGTCCTATTCTACGATGTCAAGACTATATGTCGGTCAAATTTCATGATTTTTGAAGGTGTTTTTCTATGTTGACCAGATGTGCAAATTTGGGCTCATAATGAAATATTCAGCTGTTCGGATAATTTTTGAGAGCTGATATCTCACGATTTGTTTCCGAAATTTTGTATGAAACTTCACAGTCCTGTTCTACGATGTCAATACTGCATGTTGGTCAATTTTTATGATTTTTGAAGGTGTTTTGCTATGTTAAGCAGATGTGCAAAGTTGAGCTCAGAATGAAATATTCAGCAGTTCGGATAATTTTTGAGAGCTGATATCTCACAATCTGTTTGGAGATTTTGTATGAAACTTCACAGTCCTGTTCTACGATGTCAATACTGCATGTCAGTCAATTTTCACTATTTTTAAAGGTATTTTGCTATGTTAACCAGATATGCAAATTTGATTTGCAAAAAAAAAAAAAAAAAAATTCTCGGACCACCGATAAATTAGGCGGTTCTGAGCAAAAAAAAAAAATCTCGGACCGCCCAGAAAATAGACGGTTTGGAATAAAAATTTTGGACCGCCGAATTTTGAGGCGGTTTGGACATTTTTAAATTTTTTTCAAAATTCTGATTATTATTAATAATTTGTTTTTCTTTTTGGGTATTTTAAAAAATGTCGGCCTCCACATTGTAAACAGATTTGGACATTCAGAATCCGAGATTCGGATATGTATTAAATAAAAACATAAAATCCGGATACAGTTATTTTTCCAATTAATTAATTAAACGGATTCGGAATTCAGATAATTATTTAGATCATAATGAAATTGGTTAAAATTTGTACGTAAATTAAAACTAAAAAGTAAAAAAATGTGTTTATAAATTAGACGTACGAATACAGTAGATTTTAATCCCTCTCTATTATTTTTTACTTAAGAAGTCAATAATATTCATAAACGAATTAGGACATTTGGAATTCAAGATTTTGATATTTATTAAATAAAAACATAAAATCCTTGTACATTCATTTGATAAAATGAATCAGAGAATCTATATTCCTGAAACTCTTGAAGTTTCTAATTTGACGTGACAATTTTTAATTCAGTTTTAGAGATGTGGGAGAGTTTCTTATTTAAAAATTTTGCAGAAAATTTTTTATTAAGAAACTATTTATAAACTGAAAAATTTCATGATAGTCAAATAATTGACTCAAATTATTTTTTTTTTTAATTTAATGCTAACACGGCTTAATAAAAACTCTAAACTTAATTTCATAGATATAAAAGTTAAAAATTTTAAATATTATAATTTTTAAAAAATAATTAACAGTTATTGAGATAGATGCTCTAAGATATTTATTAAATTCCCATTCCTATTTCTACCATCTCCGCTCGCACCTTGTGCCTACGGACTTCAAAGATAACAAACTTCTCCAATAGCTCTTCTTTGCTCGCTACTTACACTCCCGAGCCCTTGTATGACAACCACTCTCATCACAAACTATATTGTGGGACTAAGACCATCATCCGTACCGGACACTTTTTTGTTCATTGGGTCTCCGCCGGATCTGTATCCTCCCAGATACCTGACTCAACACAAATGAAACAGACGGTCCAGATTTACTCTCAGCCGGTTCGGATGACAGAGGGGCAGTATTATTTGTGTTTTGAGATTCGAGTCAGGTTAAATAGAACAATTTTGGACTGTCTGATTTCAATTGTATTCAGTCCGGTAACCTGAGGGATGTGAATTCGGAAAGCGTATCTTCTGCGGAGATTTTATGTGCTTAGCTTTTAATATGGCCCGTTCGTTTCAGATCGGACGGATCCAATTAAAAGCTTTGCAAATTTTAAGAATTTTTTTTTCAATTCGAGCAACTTTTAATTGAGTCTGTCCGATTCGAAACGAACGGATGAGATTACCGCATGGAAAAGGACGGAAAAAATCCTCCGAGATACTATTTCTGCGAATTCGTCTCCCCCTCTCAATCTCTGATGTCGCAACTGAAAAAACAAAATCGAACGAGTTAGAGAGGGGTTGAGAAGAAATAAAGATCAGGGGATCGGTGGAATAAGAAAAGGAGGGTGAAAATGGGGTTTATTGGTGATTACATCGAGTCGATTCGCTCTCTTCAGATCAGACAGTTTCTCTCTCAGATCGTCAGCCTTGGTCCGTTTCATCGCCTCCTCCTCTTTCCGTTTACATTATTAAGTATTTTTCTTTTTTTGGCAAATTGCTTCAGAGATATGGACCTGTGAACTTCCTCAAAATCATGTTGTCAGAGATGTAGCAGGGATAGTTGAGAGTAGTATGTAGTATTATGGGTTTGTCACCTGAATTGATGGATTACTTAAGAAATTAGCACCTTATATAATTTTTATATAGAAGTTCTACTCTAGATTTCAATGCTAGGCAGGCTTTTATTGGGATATGATGATGATTTAGTAACAGCTTTCTTTGTTGAACAATACAAATAATTGGAGTAGCTCAAACCTTTTGGTTTCTCAATTGATGTTTTGCAGTTGATTTGGGTTGTTCTTTAACCAAAACAATTTTAACTTTTGGGGCACAAGCCTAGTAAGAAAAAGTTATTGTTTATATTATATGGTCTTACAAAGTTATTAATTTGTTTCTAATTTTTACTTCAGGTATGATTGTGACATCAGCACTTATTATATGGAAAAGCCTGATGTGTCTGACAGGAAGTGAATCACCTGTTGTTGTCGTTTTATCTGGAAGTATGGAACCTGGCTTCAAGAGAGTTAGTCTGCTGTTTCATGTGTTCTCAGTTTGCTAATAGTTGGATTCTATTGAGACCTTAGTAGTTAAATCAAAACCCTAGATAATTGTTAATCACATAATGCATTAGATATTTGTAATAACACAAACCCTAGATAAACATTTCTCAATACTGAAACTGATAATTTCTGCTGTAGAATTCCTTTTTATTTCTATAACACATTGTCTGTCTTTGCTTTCTTACATGCAGGGTGATATTTTGTTCTTGCACATGAGTCAGGCACCCATTCGTGCCGGTGAAATAGTTGTCTTTAATGTAGATGTAGGTATCTACTTTTGCATTTATGATCTCTTTTTTGAACTACATGTAACAAAACCAACGATAGGTCAGATATTGGTTTTTCTCAAGCAATTGGTGCTTCAAGTTTAAGATTTTTGTGGAAAGATATAAATTGGTAAAAACCCTTGATAAAAGAAAAGGTAGCAAGAGAACAAAGATTTGGTTTGTTTTTTATTTGTATGTAATTATTCACTAATTGGTTTTTTTGCTCAATTATTTATTGTAGGGGCGAGAGATTCCTATCGTGCATCGTGTAATTAAGGTCCCTATTCTTGGCCCATTTTATGTTTGAAGTTAGAACTTATTATTACTCAAAAAGAAAAAGAAAATGAAATGAAGTTTATTTAGGATAAACCCCTAAACTTGTAGATCATTGTAGAACTAAGATAAACATGGAGCATGCCCTGTACTAATTTTAGTTATTTTTCTTTTCTTTTCATGTATGATTTATATATACAAGGAATGGACATTTAATATTACACAGGATGAGCTGCAACCTTTTTTAATTTCAACATATCTGTTTACTTTTTTGTTAACCTTTTGCTAATTGTATTCTAATTATTTTCCATTAATTAGGGGTAGTTGTTGACACACATTATTTCCTATACTTGAACTGGGGAGGGAGGTGTGTTTTAAAAGTAGAGGTCATGTGCAACAGCTGAGAAGTTGAAGGGTGTTGGTCCATATGCAATTATGCATTAAATTAATAATAAAAAGAAAAAGAAAAATAGTTTTTTTTAAGGTTAGTGGTTTTAATGCCTACTAACTTTCATTGATAAAAAAATGTATTTACAACGAGTCAAATGACCCTCATTCTTATGTCTAAACTCCTTTATTCTCATGAATTAGTCTAAACTACTCTAATCAACTAATTCTACTTATCCACTCTTAATCACTCTGTTACCTCATTCCCCATCTCTGTAATGTACAAAAGAAGAGTTATTTGTACATTACAGTTACTTGCATCTAAATGGTCCATGAGTATACTAACTGTTATATAGTACTTTACAAATTCAACTTGCATATCCCAATGTCCAATTAAATTTTATTATGCTTTATAGGTCCATGAACGACAAGAAACTAAAGAGGTTGATATTCTTACTAAAGGTACTTCAATTTACAAAACTGTCTTTTTCAATTTTTACTGGCTTTAATTTTTTGACAGTTCAAAACTGAAAATCTTTCCTTCTATTGTATTTATAAGGTGATAATAATTTTGGGGACGATCGTCTTCTATACGCGCATGGCCAGCTCTGGCTTCAACAGCATCATATCATGGGCCGGGCTGTTGGGTTGGTTTATATTTATTTTATAAAGTTTTTATTTGATAACTTAATTGCAATATTTTGATATTTGGTTGGCTTTTCTTTGTGTAGGTATTTGCCATATGTTGGGTGGGTTACAATTATCATGACTGAGAAACCACTTGTCAAGGTAAGCTCTTGAATAAAATTTTATTCTCTGCTCTGACCTATTTGAGCTGTTAGCCTCAACATAATACATAGTTTCAAGGGTTATCCATGCTAAAGTGGCTGGAATGATGTATATAGGCAAAACAAAAACTATACATGTAACATGTCTAAGAAATGAAATGCTTTTGCCTGAAAGTACCCTTAATATTAATCTCAATAAAAGAAAAGAGTAAAAGTTTGGCTTTGTAAAAGATATATTAAGTCATTCTGTGTCCCAATTTTGAAATATAAACTTCTTAGCATATTTGAAAATCAGCGCTGTGTCCCAAATAATATCATCCCATCTTCCTATTTCTCTACATTGTTTTCTTTCTTTATACTTCACCATTACCACCTCCCACCTCTGTGTCTTCTATCCTTCAACCTCTAAGGTTAAGTATGAGAAGTGGGAAGGAAAATAAATTAGGATGGGGAAAGAGATGGGAGGTAATGGAGCTGCAGTAAAGAGAAAAGAATCAAGAGAAGTAGAGATATGCCATTTTATTTTCTTAATTAATGGAAGTGCAAAATAACCTAACTTGAGAAGGACAATTCAACGTTGAGTGGCCAATTCTTCCCCTGTATTGAAGTTTTAATCACCTCCTATGAAATCTATGCTATGTCATTTTCTTTTTCTTTTTCGAAAATCTTGACAGAGGCTGCCAAGGGTATGTCAATTTCTAACTCTTTTATTGTTAAATTTTGAGGATGAAACAATTATTGCTTTCCTGATTCAATTGCTTTCGTTTCAGTATTTGCTTATTGGAGCACTAGGGCTGCTGGTCATAACCTCAAAGGAGTAAACATGATTAATTTGTGGTGTGCCTAATCGTAGTCCTTGCTCTAATTTGGCCTGAACATCTTTTCCCTGGGGAAGTTTCTCGAGAAGTGCTTTTGAAGAGATTTTTCGGGATTTTGCCATTTATGTTGGTTGTACTGTTAGATTAGGTAGGTTATGACAAATAAGAGATGAAGTTGCAGTTGTCAGAGTCTTTTCTGGATGAATTATGTTTTTGGCATAAAAAAAAAAGGATTATGATAGTCTCGAGTTTGGCATGTACACCTAAAAAAAGGTTGCTAGGAGGTACCCAACTTGAAAGGGATGCCTGTTTGGTGTATTGATTAAGACGTGGTGATGACTTGTACTAAACTGGGTAAAATTCCCCAAAACAAAAACTATACACTTTTTCATAATATAATAATGCCTGATAAAAGTTATAATTTTATAAAGCCACATCAGATCACTCTTTTATAAGAGAACCGTCAGATTTTATTTATTGGAAAGTCGTGGCTCGATCATGAGAAACTTCTCTTTAGCATGTAAGATAAACGGTACAAGAAAATTAGTCTTTGATCTAGTGACAAAAACATATGGTCTCTATATAAGAAATTATAGATTTAAAATCTAAATGTGAAAAATTATTTATTATAATAATAAGAATATTAATTGAGTGACTTGATTTTCGACCTTTACTCAAAAAAAATAAACGGTACAGGAAAGAAAATAAATGAAACGAAATGTTCCTTGTTTCAATCAAATTTGTATAAACTATAAAGTGAATTAGTGAATGCATGTTTAGGTCACGAACAAAAAACAAAAAGGTTTGTACGAACCATTTTCGTGGCTAGCGTATACAATTCTACAGTAATTCTACCATTTCATCAATTTTAGATTGGATGATTGGTAATTATGGACTCAACAGCGGAAACACTCTTGTTTTTTACAGTAACGAACAGTGCTCATGACTTTCCTTCGTAGCCATACGATCACGGTCGAGCGGGCCCTGATGACTTTACCTGTTATTTCGTAAACGAACGGGCAAAGCATTAAATAAAAGTAATGCCACTTTGCATGTTAGGAGAATCTTCAATTAATTACTCGACGAAGTTTCCGCAGAAAAAAAGAAAAACTATTTCTACCTAACAAAGGAGCAGCGGCGTCAAGCATTAAAATATCTTGGTATATATAATATACACATATACAATTATACATCTATTATACCAAGACCAACTAAACCTGAGAAACTGACAAGTAAACCGCTCGAAATAAGAAAACATCACAAGCAGAGCTCATATAACCACCACAAATGAAACCAACATTACAACTTTTGTATCAATTAATCTAAATGTAGAAACTTAGGAATGCCATTCTAGTTGGGCTGAGCAGATTTAAAACGACTGTTGGTGTTAGTCCTGCAATTAAAGAAAAAAAAGTTAATTAACTAATACACTGTCCCTTTTTTCCATTTTTTTTATGATTGTTGATTTTCTTATTTTCCCAACAAAAAGAAAAATGAAACCAATTTTTTTACTAGATGTTTTGTCCAAAAAGAACACAATTTTAAATGTTCTTTAGGTCCTCCCTACGACATCTTTAATAAATTAAGAAAATTGTAGTACAACTAAAATCTAAGAAGATAAATTACAGTACCTTGCTTTGATACTGTCTGTTCAGCTGCTACTTGATCAATGTTAGGTGGAGAAGAATTTCCTGATGATCTGCATTGGAGCAAAGAATAAGTCATATTGCAATAAAAGAACAAAATTCAAGTCTTTATCATTTGTGATGATAAAATTTAATACCTTTCAGCTAGAAAACTATTGCTATCACTGTCTGTTGTATCAACCTGGCCAAATATAGAAACAAATGTTTAAGTAACCTGTTTTATTATGTTCTAAACTTAATTTATGCACAATGAAAAATTGAAATAAAGATGTACTTTGGATATTCCTTCGTTCCAATCGGGAATGCATTCTTGAAGAAGAGTCACATATCTTTCCATTGCAACTGTTGGGTTCATGTCTCCAAGCTTTTGCCATGCATTCCTTAGCAAGGGAAACAAAACTTTAGACAAATATTACTTGAAACAATGCTGGTTGCAACAATCATTATTCTAAAATAAGAATATCCTTCTTTTTAGTTACCATTTAGACTATTTTTAGTTGGAAAAAAGTGTAATACACAAACTGCAGAAACAAATATCTATCCAGTTATCCGAGATAGTAATGATGAAATGACAAAAGCATCTTTACTAATCCCTCTAATAATACTAATAAGTAAGATAAATGCTTATTCGTTAATGTATTGACAACTTGGATCATTTTGTTATCCAAAAGTTCAATTAGTTTTAAGTTTCCGTCTTTGGCTCACAGCTTAAATGTGCAAAGAAAATAGTAATAAATATAGTGTGATGAGTAATGCCTTACACGACAGAAACGACTTTCATGCATAGAAGTGGCAGCATGTCAGAACTCTTAGCAGGTGTTATTAATTACCAAATATTTCAGAATGCAGTTGCAATATATAATACATATCACTTAACATTATCAAGATAATGATTCACCATTTAATTAGTAATTAGTATCCAGAGCAAGCAGAACAATTCAAACAAGTAAATCGTTTGTAACATTCAAATTGGTACCAAATGGAAAATTTGCATTAACCAACCCATCAATTAATCAATAGAGGAAAAAATAATAATGAATTAATCAAGAATAGAAAAAGACGCGAGATCGCAACGAGAATTTACCATCTGGAGCGAGAAGTGAGCTTGATAGCCATCGGTTGCGGCTGGTAGCACGGCCCCTCAGTTGCAACCTTGTAAAGACCGTACAATCTGAGTTGCATCTCTCTCGCTAATTTCCCCACCTTCTCTTTTCCCACATCACCCCCTGTAAATTTCACGGCTTCACTAAACAGCCCCTCGATCCCGCTCCTCTCCACCCCTTCCCATCCTTCCTCTTCTAACCCCTCGAATCTCTCTATCTCCACCTCATTCTCTGCCTTTTCTTCTTCTTCCCGGTCTATTTCTTCGTCCCCATCTTTGACCGTATAAGAGGTTGGATTAGGCTCCACTGCCACGTGTATGGACGAATCTCGGTTGGACGCCATGGGGGAGTTGATCCGACGGCGGTTGTCAGCTGAGCCGAACTTGCCTAGAAGGAAGGCGAGGATGATGGAGATCACAGCTGAGAGATACAACTCGTTGAAGAAATCCATCTCTTTTCAATTTTATAATTCTCTTTCCTTTTACCTTTTCTCTCCGTTGTGGTACCAGCCTTCCACTAGAAGAAATAGACTAGACTAGAGAAAGGGGAGAAGAAGAAGAAAGGTGGGGAGGTAGGGCTAAAAAGGGAAAAGAAAAAAGTAAATGTAGAGGGTCGGTTGCAGTATATTCTCAGTTCGTAAATGATCCGGTTCGTGTAACAGATGTTGTAGTTGAATTTGGGTTCGGTCCAATGGGAAGTCGAATAAATTCGGCCCGATATCATCAAATATCCGTCCGATCGGAATCAGAATTCATGATCAAGGTTTCCACGACTTTTGACGCCCATCTAATGGCTCTTAAAGGGTATAGGACCGAATTTGGTCCATTACCCATAGGACCTCCCCTCTAACTCCGTTTTAGTAGGAAGCTATCAACTGCTTCTATCTTATCTTGAGATTGATCTTTGTCGTATAATAAAGGGTCCGGATTTAGTGGGGGTTTGCTTTGAAGTGCTCGCTTATTCTTGGCGTTATTGCAAGTCAAACCCTGAAAATGTAACATTTTGATATTTCCAGAAGAGCGGTGGTTATCTTTTATATGCCTTTATTTTTTCTGTTTGTAATGTTTTTACTTATTAAACTAAAATTCAATAAATTAAATGAAATTAAATGAAATTAAAAGATATCATGGAGAATATTTGATTATATATTTTATATAGTACGTATAAATAATAAAAAAAAATACTTTTATGTTGATTGATATCAAGACTCGAGAGCATGAAAAAAAAGGTAAATGCTTACAATTTTTCCACTCGAGTAGAAATATCACAAAGATTTAGATTGAAAATGGAGAAAACATCATCTGTGATTTTTTTTATCTAAACCCGTAGGATCGGGGATTTTATATATTCATACTAACACGTGCATGTATATAATACATACACGTTCCTTTCGGAGTTGGTTATATAGGCTTATCTCTATTCTTGTATTAAGCACATAATTATTCTTATTTGTCAACAATTTTAATTAAGAAATAAATTTACGGATTGAGTATCAATCATTGATCGCATATTTTTTTATTATTTGCATTTTTTATATGTGTTTTTACATGTAGAAGTCTAAATTTATTTAGACATATACTCGCCGAACGTATTCACTGTATGCAAATTGTATCTTTCTGATTGGTCATTATTTATTTCTATTTTTTAAATGTCATTTAAAGAATTTTTTAATTAATTGATAATTGATCATATCTTCATTTATTTCTATTTTTTTATATCACTTAAGAAATGTTATTTGTCGTTTAATATACCATTTTGTATAAGATTTTTTTTATAAAAATATGTCAAAAATATAAAAAAAAATATGTTATTCAATATGTCATGTAAAAAATATTATTTACATATAGATGTCATTTGATATATTATTTAAAAATACTATTTGTCATTTAGTTTAATTATTTTTATGAATGTATGTTATTTTGTATGAGATTTTTTTGTTCTCTTATAATATGTCTCCGTTACAATACACGGGAGCGATACTAGTAGATAATTTAGTACTAACAAAAATAGATCCAATCTATATTTATTTAATGCTAACAAAAATATATTCAGTATAGATCTAATAATAATAAAAATGCTTACAAACATATTTTAAGTTCTTCAGATTCGGATACAAATATTAACATTCACTTTGTATGTTAAATGTGAATGTTAATATTTGTATCCGAATCTGAAAAGGTTCAAATATATTAAGATAAAAAATTCAATAAAAATGCTTATACATTTTTTGGTGACACTGAATTACACTCTTCAGTTATAAAGTTTTCAAAGTTAAAATAGTCGATCTAAACCGTTCAACATAATAGATATATTAAAATGTGCTTGCATATCAAATTGTACATTTTTTCAAATTTTTTTACTATTTATAAAGTATTTAACAAAATCGCTATATTCAGACCATTGAATTTTTGTACCCATCTCAATAAATAGTAAAAAATTCAAAAAAATATAAAATTTGATATGCAAGCACATCTTAATATATCCATCGTGTTAAACGGTTTGGATTTACTGTTTGGACTTTTAAAATGTAGAGTGTAATCTGGTGTCACCAAAAAATGATGTGATTATCTGGTACAATTTGCAATTTAATTCATTTGATTGGATTGTAGTAATGAATTGTCAAAGAAACAGAGGTAGACAATCTAATTTTCAGCAATAGACATGTCAACATATTTATACTACTTCATATCCAATTATAAAATTCCAAAGTTATATATGATGGCTTTGCCACATGTAATGAATGCCAAAGTTTTTAACTCACGTTTTAATGTGGATTTGGAATTTTCAATTGAAGAACTTTGACCGTTCATCTCATGCTATGGAAAAGTAGGAGATTAAATAGTATTTTCTTCTAAAATTATAGTTTTTTCAAATTTCAATCAATCTTGTACTGTAGATGAGAATTTGTCAACATTTATAACTGTAGGCTATGCATTTTGGAGAATAATTAATTGATTGTGCATTGATATAGAAATCACTAGGTTATCCGATATTGATTTATTTTAAATAGTGATCTAATTGTTTGATATGACATATTATTTGATATAATATTTTATATGACATAGATCGCAAAGTGTGTATTTTCTAAAGGTTTAAATAGTATTTATTGCGTCATAGCGGCATGGTTAAAAAAATAGCGCTATAACCAGATAGTGTTGATAACGCCATAGCTTTTATGATCTGAAATCGCTATTGTGCGCTATTTAGAACCTTATTTTCTTTCATGGCATCTTTAAATTGGTGCAAACGACAATTCAATTATTATCATTACAATAGCAACAAACAGTTGCAAGTTCATGATTAATAATATCTAGATTCCTATCTTAACCAACAATTATAAACAGAAAGCGTTTAAATCAAGAACACTTGGCATGAAATTAAGAATCCTATACCACAAATTATTACAGGTTAAAACTTAAAACCAAACAAAATAAGAAATAACTTTTCAGAAAAAAATACGTACTCATTTTGGATATTATTTTAGAGATTAATTTGGCGAGCAAAATTCAAATGTCTATACTTTTTGTGTCTTTATCATATTTCTGTTTTTAACTTTTATAATTATAATTTTTTTTAAACTTATACGTCATAAAAACAAAGTCGAAATATCATAATTTTTTGTATGTGCATAGAAAAAATGATATAGATCAAACTGAACAGTTTTATTTTGATATTTAAATTATAAAATTTTAAGTTATTAGCTCTCCTCGACATTTATAAGCGAAGTGTTAGAAAATCCTTCTAAAACCACATCAACAATTTTTATTTTGAAATTTCACTAAAAACAAAAACTTTTTAGAGATATAACACCGACTCCCTTTTTGTAATTATGATATCCAAAGGAGTATATAAATACAAAACGAAAAAAAAGTTAGCGAGGCCTTTTTTCTATTTCTCGGACGTAACATCGCTTTCTAAGATTCCTTTCTACTAAAAAAAAAAGTGAATGAGCGGGGTATGGGGGGCAAGGGAATTTAGAAATTAATTATTTTAAGGGAGAATTTCATGTATAGTCCTCAAAAATATTGAAATTATGAATTTTTCCCTCTAAAGTTTATAATATCATATTTACACTTCTAAATTTTATTTTTTTAATCTAAGATCTATAAAAATAAGAAATACCTAGCGTGTTTACAAAATATTAGTCTTTTAATTGAACAAATTTCAATGATAAATGAGTTATTTATCTACTTTTGAAACATACACAGTAACAATAAAATAATATCTAATTTCAATATTTTTGAGGTGTATATGTGAAATTCCTCCATACTTTAATAAGAGATTAAAAGAGGTGTACTTGATGCCACTGCTCAAGGGAAGAGGAAGAAGCAAAGAATGAAGTACGCACTTGGTGAAAAATGCAAGGTACCAAATATTGGAACCAGAAGCATTAAACTATATTTTTACATGCCATACAGCATTAAAAAAGGTTTTTCGAGGTACCAAATGTTGCGACCAGAAGCATTAAACTATATTTTTTACATGCCATACAACATTAAAAAAAAATTTTACCTGCCGTATGGTTGGAGGCACGTTGAATCTATTGATGGCTTCAAACTAGCAAAGAATATATGAATTCATATCCTCTGAGATATCTCAAACTTTGCGTGATTTTATGGAAAATCCCAACCGTTTAAGGACGTTCTGCACAAATCTCAAAGCACACAAAATACTGACCCCTACATCACCCCCGAATAGGGACCGGACACGTAGGTCACGCAAAAGTTGAGATATCTCAGAGGATACGGACTCAGAATATATGGGGGTTGAATGATTCTGTAATTTTGTACAATTGTCTCATCAATTTCACGGAAAATGCTAAAAATTAGAGAGTTCATTCATCCATGTGGGACAAAGTCTAACGACCAGATGGCAGATTCTAACCTGTCCAGGGTCCCGGCCAACTCATTGGCCTTATCCGATAAGTTCAGTTTGATTTTTGTGAATTATCTAGTCGAAGAAAATGCCAATAACAATTATAAGCACGCTTTTAATGCAAGGTACTAAGTAGAATTAGGATGTGTTTTTAATGCTCGCTATGACTTCAAAATAGTTATAAAATTCGTAAATTATTTGCGAATTAAATTTAAATAATTTGTTTTTTTTTTCTGTGATGTCAAATTGAACGATGAATTATTCAATTGACTAAACTTTGATCAAATTAAACCCGGATAATTCGTGAATTTTACGAATTTTACAAATTATTTGTGAATTTTTTTTGCTCTCTTACGGGATTGAGATCTCTAATCTGGATAATTCCGAATCATTCCCAAATTATTCCCAAATTATGAAATTTTTACATCGCCGAACCAAACCCAAAATAATTTATTTGTCACTATGCTTCAAATGACGAATTTAATATATTGAAAACTTAAAAGTAATGTAATACATACAAATTTTTGTTTTTAATAATTATAATTTTCAAGTGACGAATTCAAACTGTTAAAATCAATATGTTTCACGAATAATGTGTTTGGATGCAAAATTTATGAACTACCTACTTAATTCAATTATATCTTTATTTTCTAATGTTCATAATAAAAAGGATTAAACTTAAATAACAATATTAGTGGATTTTTATAAGTTTTTTATGCCAATTAAAATAAAGTTGAAATATTATAAAATTTTACGTGTAAAGAGGAAATGATATAGATTATATCTAATTTTCTTATATTTGTGTTCTAAGTTTTTAGTATTAAAATTTTTAAAAATTGAGTACAGTGAAGACAACAAATGTGAAAGTATTTGAAAGCTGCTTAAGCATATATTTAATATAAATTTTATTTGAGATTTAATATTTAATATTTCTGCAGCAGCCTCGCTCTTTTTTATTCTAACAAGATGTTACGAAAACTAAAAAAAATGATTCAAATTTTTCTATAGTAGACTCGTTTTTTTATTTTTTATTTATTTAGTGTTATCGTTTGAACTTCGTTTTGGACAAAAAAAAATGTGTTAAAAAAACATACAAAACTTATACAAAAAATATTTTATATTTAGTATTCTTTTGAGAGAGGCTGAACTATATAAATAATTTTAAAAATTATAAATATATATATAGATAATATTAATTAAAAAAAAACACTAACCTACCGTCCATGATCCCATCTAAGGAAAAACCAATAATAATTATAGGTGTTTTTTTTATATTTAAAATCTAGGGTTATTAGGTCGAAAATGAAGAGGAGGGTTGAAACTTATTTTAATAGTTCAATTATGATTTTATTTTCTAATTTTTAATAATAAAAGTTCTCAAACTTAAATAACATTATTAGTTAATTTTTATTGGCTTTTGATGTCAATTAGAATAAAGTTGAAGTATCATAATTTATTGCATGTGTAAAATTGATATGGATTATATCATAATTTATTGCATGTCAGTTAGGACAAACTTTTTTTTATATATTTTTTTAATTTTAGTTGAAGTTTTAAAATTGAGTATAGAAGACAACAAAAGTGAAGCTATTTGAACGTTGCTTAAGTATGAATTTAATTTAAATTTTTAATTCGAGATTAATTTTTCTATAGTAGCCTCGGTTTTTTTTTTTATCTGAACAAGTTAATACAAAAACTAAAATTTTTGACTCGAGATTTAATTTTTGTACAGTAAACTCGTACTATTTTATTTAATCAGGGTTATCTATTTGAAAAAAAAATACAAAATTTGGCAGATTTTAAACAAAAATGCATTTTTTCAAATGATAACATTATGTATAATAAAAATAATAATATGGAGTAAAACTAGGGTGTTCGTAAGCTCCCCAAGGTGTTTGGCGAGCTTAGTTCCAAAATATATTATATCGGTTTCAAGCGACAAATTCAAGCCGTTTAAATTCATATATTTCACAAGTGATGAATTTATATGCAAAGATTTGAAGTTTTTGAATTATTTTAGTATAAAATCTAGTGGTCAAAATTAGAAGGTTTATAAATTAATTTTAGTGCATTCATTTTTTGAATATTTTTTGATCTTGACTTTATATAGAGTTAATTTAAAATTTTAAAAACTTTATATGTAAATTCATCACTCGTGAAGTAAATCGGTTTCAATGATTTTGATTTATTGTTTGAAGTCAATATAATAGATTTTGGAGTTAAGCTCACCAAATACCTTGGTGAGCTTAAGAGCACCCTAGTTCTACTCTAATAATATGACACAAAATTCCTATAAAAGAACACAAAAAGGAATTCATATCCCCTCATGTTACCTGACTGAGTATAATTGAATCAAACGGTTCGAAAATGAAAATTTTAACTTGGCATGCATCTAAAGCACAAATAATATTGTCCCTTATTACCATCTCGATCATCCATTGGCTGAAATTAAATCTGAACCGTCCATTTCAATTGTGTTGAGTCAGATACATGGGAGGATACGGATCCCACAAAAAGGGAATGCATATCTTCTGCATTAACTCAAAAAATAATCTTTCAAGTTAATGAATTTCAACCGTTTGATTTTAAACGGAGCAAATCTGACTCTTGTCTATAATATAAAGAGCACTTTAATATTAGTGCGGATACAATTTACACAAATTTTAAAACAGATCGGATGATCAAGATTCATTAACTCAAAAGATTTCCTCTTGAGTTAATGCAGAGGATACGAATTGACAAAAAGGGTGGTGTTCCTCCGAGTATTTACCGTACTTTAGAATTTAGATATAACAAATACTTGTCTTTTAAATAAGAAGAGAAGCACGTGAAAAATGAGCTTTCTAATCAGGATAAATGAGTGTGACTGTGTGACTGTGACGGTTGATGATACGGAGGATATGCGTGATGACAAGGCTAAAAGTTTTTAAATGGTTTATGATACGGAAGATATGAGTGATGATGACAAGGTTTAAAGTTTTAAAAAACGGACGGACTCACAATTTTCGGACAGGGTAAAAGTATATTGAATTGACTTTAAATTGCTTAACTAATTAATTAAGAACTTGATAAAAAATAATATTTTAATTTATATTTTTTTAAAAATAACGCTTTAATTTAACTTTGTATTTAATCCGAATTTCAAATCAAATATTTAAATGGGGAGCAAAAAAAAAATTGCAAAGAGAGCAAAGTTGATCAAAGCATTCAGATCTTCACTGAAACTCGAAATCCAGGTGGACACTCCTTGGATATACGCGGTCATGCCCTCTTCGTATATATTTATATTTTATAATATTAATTTGTAATAATGCTTCTTGATTATAGGAACAGATTGCTCTGAATACTTGGAACTAGGGGTGTCAATGATATCCTTTTAATCGTTTACTCGATTTGTACCGTATTCGATAAGGCGGGTATGTGTAAAATTTTTTTTTCGTTAGCTTATTGGGTATGGACATGGATAAGGATTTTTTTCATAGTTAAATGGGTAAGGGTACGGGTAAGGCTATTTCGTACCCTTTATCCTATAGGTAATTATATAATAATATAATAATATGATAATGTTTGAGCAATAATTAGGGAGTACTTTTGTTATTTAGTGTATTGTTTTTGTTGTAAGAAAAATATTAAATATATTATTTTTATTTGTATACCTTGTTCTTTAATTAAATAATTAAATTTGTCGGAAGATATATTCTTGTTTTATAAAAAAAATACAATTTAGTTGAAATTGATTGCACATTTATTTTTATTTTTTATTAGTAATGTCATTGCATATTTGCAAAATAAATGAGTTTTGATGTTCTATTTGTAAAATATAATAAAACTAATTATTATACTAGTATTATTTATTATTCACCCGTTACCGTTTCATTACCCAATAATTTTAACGGGTAAAGATAGGGTAGAGTAAAGTCAATTATTAATGGGTACAGACAGAATATGAGTAAGGTTATTCTTAGTGGGTATGAATATGAAAATGCTTTCACTCTATTCGTATTGTACCCATTGACACCCCCTGCTTGGAGCGATACAACGATGGTTACTTGATGACTTAAAATTGAGATGGCATTTGGGTTAAGCATATATATATATAAATATATTTTTTAGAAATGTATTAAATTTATTGTTGGGAAGGAGATGTGGCGTTTTTTTCCATTTCCACAGGCATTTTTAAAAGAAGGAAGGTCTACAAGTTAAATCACAGAGATTGAAATTTGAATAAGTTCAACTGTCCAAGCATTTCTTGAGTTCCTTTAGCATTCATAGAAAACCTGCGTCAATGCAAAAAGAAACATAATCATTTATACAAAAAAAAAATTATTATATTTGTAAAAATAAAACATAAGAGCATGGGGCTCTCTATTTATGGCAACGAAAAAGAATGGCCTTAATACTTTCAGTCGTTTAGTTGTCTTTTGTCTAAATTTGAATAGACAACGGGCTTCCAATAATAAAAAAGAAGAAGAAAGAATGAGTATAAGATGCAGAAAGTGGTCCTCACGAGATGATAAGAACGGCTCTAAAATAGACCTGCGATTTTTTTTTGTTTCCTTTTCAAAATAATAGCTCGTATTAACTCCGGCATCTAAATTTTTAATTATCTTTTATGGAAATTGAAGTTATAATTTTCTGTTCATTTATCATCTGTACTAAATTTACGATTCTCTTAATGTAGATAGTTAAGATCTAGTCCTATATAACTTGGTTAATATGTAGGGGTGGATCCAGCATGTAACAGGGGGATCGCCGTCTTCTTTTGGATTTTGAGTTTTAGCGCTAATTTATCAGTGCTGATCGACTTTATCTCTTCTAAAAATTTTTTTGCCCTCCCTCTTCCTGAATGTTTGATTTGTGATTTGAGTTAAATTTAGTGTTAAAATCAAAATAAATTTTTTGAATTATAATCGGTAATTAGAATTATAAGTTAAAGCATCATAAAGTATAAGTCAGAGTATTGAAAAATATAAGTCAAAATATTATTTTTTATAGAGTACTCAATTAATTAATAAATTTAAATCTAATTAGCTATTTAAATCTGATTCAATATTTTTTTATTCTCCTCCCTACGACAAAAATTCTGAACCCGCCCTTTGTCAATCTGAAACCCCATTTCTCTTATCAGCTTCCACAGTGCCAGATGCCTCCACCTGAATAAAAAAAAAATGTGTGTTTTTTTAAAGGAACTTATTTAGTTATTGTTTGTCTCACACCATCGATTGCAATTTGCAAGTGTGGGCTGAGATCATCCCCATTTACAATATTTTTTTCTTTAGATAGTCGCGAACAGATTTGGGCTGTTTATTAGATTGGTTAGGCTTTAAATGAACAAAAATCCAAAATCTCGAAATTTGAATTTTGGGGGCCAGATGTAATCAGGGCCCTTATTCTAACTATTTTAATAAGATCAACGAAAGGTTAGGTCATGCTCTTGCAAAATGTGCTCAACTATATATTCATCTATTTAGAGGGAATTGTTCCTTGCATGTAAATATGTGAATATGGCTTTGAAAATTCTCAAAAACTCAACGTATATCTTGTCAGATTAGAATTTCGTTCATTTTGGAATAAAACGAAAAAAATCTTTTATAAAATTTTAATAGAAAAATTATATTTGATATTTTATTATAGATAGAAGCTTCAATTTTATTAAAAATTAATAAAATACGAATTCATAAATACATTAATAGTTATCGTACTCAATCTAAATCACAAGTTGTCGTAAATTGAAGATGCAAAATGCAAAATCGGATCCGTATCCTCCCATGTACCTGACTCAACACAATTGAAACGGACGGCTCATATTTATTCTCAGCCAGTCCTTGCTCAGGATGACAGAGGAAGCAATATTATTTGTGCTTTGATATTCGTGTCAAGTTAAATAGAACAATTTTAGACCGTCTGATTCAATTGTACTCAGGTCGGTAACTTGAGGGGATGTGAATTCATGCAAAAGCAATAATTTAAGGCCCTGATTGGCCGAGTTATTGTTTCCGTAAGGAAAAAAAATTAGTTCAATTGAATTTTTTTTTCACAAAAATAGTACTTTTCAGTTCAATATCCTTGTCCGTGCTCATGCCCATTTCCAATTAAAGACCGAATAAGACCTAATGAAGTATTCCGACACACAATCAATGGTAGTATGAAGGAGACGGGATCAGATTTCCTTCCCATTTTTTACCTTCTCGTATTTTTTTTTAAAGAATCAAAACAAGTAGAGGGCATTGGGCACATGACAATATTTGATTAGAAGAAAATGGGGTTTGCAAAAATAAATGTTGAGGAAATTAAAGAGCCAATATTTTGATTAATAAATTTTACATGATAGTCCTTTAAAATTACCATATTATGTATTACATGAAAATTATGAAAAGACATGTCATTAAATTAAGAGAAAATTTCTGGTGTATCCATACAAATTTTCAAAATAGCCAATTTCTCCATAAAAACTTCATGATATCTAATACCTCCATAAAAATTTATAATCCTTTCTTCTATCCCCTTTAATTTATTCAATTTATTATTTAATTATTTTAGAATTAAAATTAACAAATATACCCTCCTTTCTCTCTCCTCCTCCTCCTCCTCCACTCTTTCACTATGGCATCCATAATAAACGAAGGATGTACGCTAAATGTTCAAAATAAGGCAGCTTGGTCCCAGAGCTTCTTAGAGAAATGACTATCTTTATCTCGACCTCTTTTGTCTCATCTCTACCTTTTTACCTTTCAATTCTTTCGGACCTATACAAATCAACTATTTGCTAACGAATTGTTATCAAATTACTGTAATTCGCCATTTTCAACGAATTGTTGTCAAACATATTTGCACTTTGTAGTACACCCTGTTACCTTGATTTTAAGCTCAACTTTAGCCTTTTTCGGTTTTCTTATGATACGAATAAAGATTATATAAGAGATTATGTTGTATATTATAATTATTTTTTGTTATGTACTGTTACATCTTCTTGATCCCATTTAGGTTAACCTTATTTTGTCATATAAAATTTGCATTTTTATCTCAAGTCTGAATCGGTGTGGAAAGAGTTGTCTTTTGAGGTGGTGGATTTACCACAGACCAGATGGAGGATTTACAGAGGGCGATGATGAAATTATAATTTCCCTGTACGACCAAATTGAAAGGAAGCATAACTTGTTTTATCCCTGAATTACTACTACTATTTTTCATATCGTTTGTATATACTCTGTGTAATAAGCATAATGAGCTTAAGCTGTATATATAGTAGAGCGAAGAAAAGTTTTCATATTTATTCTGAGCACAATAGATGAAAGGTACCTTTTCACTATTTCGAATTGCTTTGTTTAAATATGACACCTCAAACAAAAAACTGGATTACTCTGCCTCACAAAGCCGGTATATATTCTCTTGGCTATATATATTCTTGGAATTTTGAATCGATGTGACTCCTGCTTTCGAACAGGGATTTCGAAGGTTTCCACATTTACTTGAGAATTTATTGTCAAATTATATGGTGGCGTAATGTTGCTACCGTGAAGAGTGAATGCGAAGGAGAAGTAAAGATGAGGAAGGAGGGTATATTTGTCAATTTTAGTTTCAAAATAATTAAATAATATATTAAATAAATAAAAGGAGATAAGAGAAAGGATTGTAAGTTTTTATGGGGATATGAGATATTATAGTGTTTTTATGAAAAAATTGGCTATTTTGAAAATTTGTATGGGTACACCAGAAATTTTTCCTTAAATTAATTAGCAAGATCTTAATAAAAAAATATTTTACTGTGGTGCATTAAAAAAACAAAGGATAAAATATTTTCACCAAGAGAACTAATACATACCAAAAATGAAATAAAGGAGGTTAACACATGCCAAAAAAAGGCCTATTAAATTCTAAGATGTATGATTAATTTTTCAAAATTCACCTCCATCACCCATCTAAATCCACCCATGTATGATCATACTCGGACTGTCCTCTGTTTTTTTTCAACTTGTAAAACTGAATTATCATGTGTTATCATTTCTATTCGGATTGTCCTCTGTTTCTTCTCAAAATTATCACTCAAACGTTACAAAATTTAAATTTGTATTATTAAACGGAATCACTTGTATATAACTATATATACAATAACAAAACTATAACATCATATTAAATAAAAAAAAAAAGGTCACTGAAGGAAACATAGTAACTAAAAATAACTCAAAATCATCTAATTATTAGGCATTGACTGTGGCTGGCATCTCTCGCTCGACGGCTAGTTTAAGGAAGCTCCCTTCCTCGAGCACCATCTGCACTGGCATAAACCCTAATCCGTTTGCTATGGCAAGCATCAACTCACGAATCTCTGATTTATACTCTTCCAGATCTATCGATCCGTTTCCATCATGGTCGAAATGAGTAAACATGCCATGATACAACTGATCTAGCTCGTCAGTGCTTGGCACTGTACCATCTGTGCCGAAGTGTGTCTCGATAATCCTGAGTTTCATTAACTCGCTTGCCATCTCTGAGTACGAGAGGAGGCCGTCATGATTTGAATCGATGACCGTGAAACGCTCTTCTACAGTTTTGGTAAAGAAGTAGGAATCATTGATGAAATTTCTGACAGTGGAAGCATCTAAAATTTCAACGCTCATTTGTGTTGATAGGGTTGCAAAGAGCTTTGTATATTATTGGGTTCTAATTGAGATGTTACTGTGTGATGTTTTTTGGGTTTTGGATGACGGCTCTTTGATTGTATTTATAATTTATAATATACACCGAGTCAGATGAAGCAAAAAGAAAAAAAACCGCGTCAGAAGCCTAGAATCTGCAAACAGATCGAATTTAATTTCGAGTCAGAAACCGGTGAGGAGGTCAACTTCTGTGGTCACTATGTGAAATGCCTCCGGGCCCACAGTCAAAAGTAGATTTCTTTGGTCACCGACTCGCTATTCAGGTTTTGCGCCACTTGGTTGGAATGCCGGATACGAATCTGTTGCTATTCTTCTAATAATATTTTTCTAAGAATAGCATTATGCTCTTCTGTCTTATTATTCTAAGAATAGCATTATGCTTTTCTGTCTCTATCTCTCTTTAAAAGAAAAGAAGAGAGATAGAAAAAATAGAGAGATAAAGAGAAGAAAAATAAAGAGAATAGCAGAAAAAGTAGAAAATTTTAAGAGCAGAAAATTTTATTCCTTGAATACTATCCTCTGCATTTCTCTTTTGAGTTAATAGATCTCTTTGATTTTAAACAGAACCTAAGTGGTTCTTCAATATTAGTGTAGATCTAGTTTACATTAATTTTAATACAAATCTAATGGCCGAGATGCATTAACTCAAAAGATTCTCTTTTGAATTAATTCAGAGGATACGAATTCACTTCAACCTCGGTTGTTTAACTAGCTCACTAGTCAAATTTTGTACTTATTTAAAAAAAAAATCTAAAATTTGATCTTATTGTCTTAAGTGTGTTTTCATAAAGATATTTTAAAAAAAATATACATTCATAATACGGATCATATCTACACATGATATAGTAGCCAGCCTACGAACGTGTTGGGCAAACAAAAGAATTTGCATCTCTGCATTAACTCAAAAGGAAATTTTTTGAGTTAATGAATATTGATTATCCGATCTGCTTTAAGATTTGTGCAGACTAAATTCACACTAATATTAAAGGCTCCCCTATATCATAAGTAGGGGTTGAATTGGTTCTGTTTAAGATCAGATGGTTGAGATTTATTAACTTGAAAGATTTTTTTTTGAGTTAATGCAGAGGATATGCATTCCAAATAAAAAAAGGTACTGTAACCTCACTCTTCATTTAGGTTATGTTTGGATGTACTAAGAATAGCAAGAATAGTGCTGTTCCGATCCATCCAAACATACTCAATTGATATTCGGAACAGCAAGAATAGCGTTGTTCCGCTTTTTCTACAAAAAGTCGGAATAGCAATTGGTGTTCTCTCAAATATTCAATCCCTCCATTGCTATTATAAGTGTTCAATCAAAATAACATTTTTGTTATTCCGAATAGCACCACATCAACACTATTCTCACACTCTTTTAAAAATAACTATTCTCATATACTATTATCAAATAGTAGCTATTCTAAATATTCTAGAGTGCATCCAAATGTACCCTTAGTTATCGATCTAATTTCTAATAAAAAATTGGTGATTTAATTCTACTACTTTTAGAAAAAAAAATTAAATGTATTTTTATATTCTTTTTGTTAGTTATAAAAATATAAATACGTTTATAAATTTTTCTGTCCGGAAAGAGAAGAGACCTCTTTTGTGCAACTTCGCCAATATTAATGACAACTCAAAGGTAGACCGATAAATATTAGATCAAACTTGATCCTATGTCACGTTAGATTCAGCCAATCTTTATTAAAATTTGTATGAATGACTTTAAAAATTGTGTAAATCAAGTGCACTTAAATCTTAGATGCAAATTAAAGGGAACTGCAGATTTAATTTGATTCAATGCTCATCGATCTGAAAACCCTTGTGATTTTTTTTTTTTTTTTTGATTGAAAAAACCCTTGTGATTAGAGGTATCAGGTATATGACGATTTTAATGAGAAACGCGGTTCGAATCTGAACTGGAGAAATAAAGTTATTTTGACTTGTCATTTCGATGGTCAATGCTCAGAAAACTTTTGACTTGTAATAAAAGTCTGCAAGCCCACACGAAATTCTCCCATGGTATGAGCCACCTAATGGGCTGGTCTTCTATTAACTGGGTCTAGATTTTGTTTTTTATTTTTAAATATAGGTCCATATTCTATTTCTACCAGAAATTACTCTTTTATTTCTCTCGCTCAAGAAAAAAAGTAGGCCCATATCCTTGTTTACAAATTAAAAACAATAAAACCGGGCTAACATGAATGCATGGTGGAATGGCAGTATGGCGCACTCAAAACTATGTACGGAAAGATTAACGCATGAGCATGGAATCAAAATTAGATCCCAATTGGATCTGACTGCATATGGTCCGAGACTCCGAAAAGAAAAAGTCAGAGCATCTAAAACCTCTTCATTGATCAAAATTGGCAGAAATTATTTTGCTTTATTAAATCATAAATAATTAACGGATGCATTTTATGAATACGAAACCAACAAGGACATCATGTATTCATATACTGTTGAAAAAAAAAATTGCAAGGAATGCAAGCCGACATACTCCTGCCACCCAGGACACAAGCTATCTTCTTCTCACCTCAAAAAAAAAAAAAGCTATCTTCTTCTTTTTATTTTAAATTCTCTTCCGAGTTTTTTTTTACTCCTTTGAATCTTTTTTTTTTTCTAAAAAGAAGAACCGATTCGTCTTTGACCCTTTGGCGGTGGAGGGATGCTTCTCCACATTTCTACTCGGACTGCCCCTCTGTTTTTTTCAACTTGTAAAACTGAATTATCATATGTTATCATTTCTATTCGGATTGTCCTCTGTTTCTTCTCAAAATTATCACTCAAACGTTACAAAGTTTAAATCTGTATTATTAAACGGAGTGACAATAACAAAACTATAACATCATATTAAATAAAAAAAGTTCACTGAAGGAAAAATAGTAACTCAAAATAACTCAAAATCATCTAATTGATTAAAAATTATTAGGCATTGACTGTGGCTGTCATCTCTCGCTCGACGGCTAATTTAAGGAAGCTCCCTTCCTCGAGCACCATCTGCACCGGCATAAACCCCAATCCGTTCTCTATGGCAAGCATCAACTCACGAATCTCTGATTTATACTCTTCCAGATCTATCGATCCGTTTCCATCATGGTCGAAATGAGTAAACATGCCATGATACAACTGATCTAGCTCGTCAGTGCTTGGCACTGTACCGTCTGTGCCGAAGTGCGTCTCGATAATCCTGAGTTTCTTTAACTCGCTCGCCATCTCTGAGTACGAGAGGAGGCCGTCATGATTTGAATCGATGACCGCGAAACGCTCTTCTACAGTTTTGGTAAAGAAGTCGGAATCATTGATGAAATTTCTGACAGTGGAAGCATCTAAAATTTCAACGCTCATCTTGCGTTGTGTTGATAGGGTTGCAAAGAGCTTTGTATATTATTGGGTTCTAATTGAGATGTTACTGTGTGATGTTTTTTGGTTTTTGGATGACAGCTCTTTGGTTGTATTTATAATATATAATATACACCGAGTCAGATGAAGCGTAAAAAAAGGAAACCGAGTCAGAAACCTAGAATCTGCTAGACAGATCGAATTTAAAATTGCCGGTTTATTTTCTCACCGGTGAGGAGGTCAATTTCTGTGGTCACCACAGTCAAAAGCCTCCGGGCCCACAGTCAAAAGTAGATTTCTTTGGTCACCGACTCGCTATTCAGGTTTTGCGCCACTTCGTTCGAATGCCGGTTGCCGGATAAGAATCTGATGCTATTCTTCTTCATTTGTTTCTCTCTCTCTTTTAAGGCTCTATTTGGCTCTAAGGTTTTGTTCGACTGTATTATTATTCCTGTAAAAAAAAAAAAAAATTCAGTTGAATTAAATTTTTTTTTTCACAAGAACAATACTTTTCAGTTCAATTTCTGTGTTCATGCTTATTTTTAATTGGATGCTGAACAGACTCTAAAGAAAAGTTACTGTTCATATGAGAAAAAAAATTCACTCAGATTGAATTTTTTTTCCTCGCGTAAACTGAAATAGTGAACAGTAACTTTTAGTTCAAATTTTTTTTATTCCTATTATCATTCTTATTTCCAATAGAGCTGCTGAACAGAACCTAAAAGAGGAGGAGAGAGAGGATAGAAAAGATATAGAGATAAAGAGAAGAGAGATAGACAGGATAGCAGGAAGAGTAGGAAATTTGAAGAGCAGAGGATTTCATTTTTTGAATGTGTATCCTCTGCATTTTTCTTTTGAGTTAATAGATCTCTTTGATTTTTAAACGGAGCCGATTCGTCTCCAGTCTATAATATAAGAGGTTCTTCAATATTAGTGTAGATCTAGTTTGAAAGAATTTTAATACAAATCTGATGGTTGAGATGCATTAACTCAAAAGATTATCTTTTGAATTAATGCTGAGGATACAAATTCACTTTAACATCAGTTGTTTAACTAGCTCACTAGTCAGATTTAGTACTTATTTAGAAAAAAAATTAAAACAAGTAAAGGGCATTGGGCACTTGATAATATTTGATTAGAAACAAATGGGGTTTGGAAAAAAAATGTTGAGGAAACTAAAGAGTCAATATTTTGATTAATAAATTTTACATGATAGTCCTTTAAAATTATCATACTAAAATT
Organism: Carex pumila; assembly: GCA_033356055.1. Taxonomy (NCBI): domain Eukaryota; kingdom Viridiplantae; phylum Streptophyta; class Magnoliopsida; order Poales; family Cyperaceae; genus Carex; species Carex pumila. The sequence continues at coordinate 206,267 of JARJHM010000081.1, read as the reverse complement.
ATGAAAAGACATGTCATTAAATTAAATAGCAATATCTTAATAAAAAAACAAAGGATCAAATATTTTCACCAAGAGAACTAATACATATCAAAAATGAAATAAAGGAGGCTAACACATGCCAAAAAAAAAGGCCTATTAAATTCTAGAATAATTATATGAAATTCCCCACTCCCATCCCCCTATTTTTTCTGCACTCTCTCTCTTCCTTAACTGCCATATATCCCTCCACTAATTTCGCTAAAAGTTTCCTTTTAACCCCCCATTAAATTAGACTGTCATTTAATACCAATCCCCTCATTAATTGTGCCTTCCTCTAATAACAATCCCATTAATAAATGCTTATCTATTAATTGATGTTCAAAAAAATATTTATCATTATTTTTGAGAAGTATTTACCCTTGTAACACAAAGTAATTATTCATGTAACATAGAGTATTTATCATTGATGTTTTACTGTAAGTTGCAATTATGTATGAAAAGTATTTATCTATGCAATACAAAGTATTTATTCATGTAACATAAAGTATTTATCATTATGCATGAGAATATTGATCATTGATGCTTTACTAAAAATTGCAAGTATGCATGAGAATTATTTATTCATGTAACATAAAGTATTTATCCATATAATGTAAAGTATTTATCCATATAATGTAAAATATTTACCCATGTAACATAAAGTATTTATCATTATGTCTCAGAGTATTTATCATTGGGTGAGGAAATTGTTTATTTAATGGTCTCCAGTTGTGCGGTGATGATTCAAAAAAAAAGAAATTTTGTGCGGGGACAATTAATGGATTAATTTATTCTTTCATCAATAGAAATCATTGCATAGGGTTTAATACCTGACAAATTCAAGTTAAATACTTTGATGCTTCAAGTTAAATATTAATAGTTTTTTAAACGCTCATTAATGATTGAGCGATCCCCCCATGTTTAATGGTCCCCAGTTGAGCGGGAATGATTCAAAAAAAAAGAAATTTTGTGCGGGGACAATTAATGGATTGATTTATTCTTTCATAAATAGAGATCATTGCAGAGGGTTTAATAGCTGAAAAATTCAAGATAAATACTTTGATGCTTCAAGTTAAATACCCGCAATTTTTTAAACGCTCATTTATGATTGAGCGGTCCCCCCATATCTTTTTTTGACAGTATCTGCGGGAATAAATGTGAGGTGGAGGCTACGGGAATTGTTATCAGCGTCCTAAATTCTAACATGTATGATTAAGATTTCAAAAATCACCTCCAGCACTCATCTAATTCCGCCCATGTACGACCATACAACATAAGTAATAAGTACCATGAGTTACAAGATTCATGAATTAAATTCAAATAATTCATTTTTTTGGTGATGACAAACCGAACACTGAATTATTCGGTTGACCGAATTAAATCTGAATAATTAGTGAATTTTTTCTGAATTTTATAAGTTATTCATGATTTTTTTTCCAAATTTTTCTCAGGACATTTTTTTTTATTTTTTGTTTTGCTCTTTTGCAGGACTGAGATCACAATAATTCCAAATCATTCTCAAACTATACCCGAATTATTCCCGAATCACAAATTTTTTATCTCGCCGAACCAAACCCAAATAATTTGTGTCACTATGGTAAGTACACCAGTAAATTAGTTCATTTTGATTAATTGCCTCTAAATTTTGAATATGATGATGCTCAGGTAATAATAAACGCACATTCACTAGATCAGCGAGAAATTAAATCAGATAAAATCCTTATGTAATAATTACGTGGTACACATTTTGGTCTAAAGGAAAATGTCTATAGTGGACCGTAAGCCCAATAATTGTTTTGATAGTTAGGACAGGTAGAATTTGTATCTACTTTAACTATTTTAATTGTTAAAATTAGTAGAATCTGTATTAATTTTTCTGTTTTTCTCTCTATTTTTTCCTTAATTTCTATAAAAAAATATTCGGAGGACACTTTTAGAAAAAATTGGTGGATTTAATTTTACTACTTTTAGAAAAAAATTAAATGTATTTTATATTATTTTTGTTAATTATAAAAATATAAGTACGTTTATAAAATTTTCTGTTTGGAAAGAGAAGAGGCTTCTTTTGTGCAACTTCGCCAATATTAATGACAACTCGAAGGCAGACCGATAAATATTAGATCAAACTCGATCCTATGTCACGTTAGATTCAGCCAATCTTTATTAAAATTTGTATGAATGACTTTAAAAATTGTGTAAATCAAGTGCACTTAAATCTTAGATGCAAATTAAAGGGAACTGCAGATTTAATTTGATTCAATGCTCATCGGTCCGAAAACCCTTGGTCATGTTCGGCAACGAAACTTAGAGTGTTGCAGCTTAAGAGTTTAAGTTGTGCTAAGGAGGATATGTTCGGCTAACAAAGGCTTAGAGTAATGAAACTTAAAGTGTATATAAAGGTGCCAAAGAGGAACTCTAAGGAGACACTTTTTTCTAAATCTGAGTTTTTATTGGCTTAAGAATTTACTCTAAGAAAACTTAAGAAGGGTGTTCTAAGCTTGTCTAAGAAATTGTTGTTCAGCTAGTTTAAGCAATTAAGGAAGCTAAAGCCATTTTAAGGAGGCTAAACCCTTGTTGCCGAATATGGTCATATTCGGCAACGAAGCTTAGAGTATTGCAGCTTAAGAATTTAAGCTGTGCTAAGGAGGAGATGTTCGACTAAGAAAGACTTAGAGTAATAAAGTTTAAAGTGTACAGAGATGCTAAGGAGTTCTAAGGAGTCACTTTTTCCTAAGTCTAAGTCTTATTGGCTTAATAATTTGCTTAAAAAAAAAATGCTTTAAGCTTGTTTAAAATATTATTATTCAGTTAACTTAAGCAACTGAGAAAGCTAAAATTACTCTAAAAGGCTAAAGCTTGTTGTATATGACGATTTTAATGAGAAACACGGTTCGAATTCCAACTGGAGAAATAAAGTTATTTTGACTTGTCACTTCAATGTTCAACGCTCAGAAATTTTTTGACTTGTAATTAAAGTCTGCAAGCCCACACGAAATTCTCCCATGGTATGAGCCACCTAATGGGCTGGTCTTTTATTAACTGGGTCCAGATTTTGTTTCTTATTTTTAATTTTTAAATATAGGTCCATATTCTACCAGAAATTACTCTTTTATTTCTCTCGCTCAAGAAAAAAGTGGGTCCATAACCTTGTTTACAAATTAAAAACAATAAAACCGGGCTAACATGAATGCATGGTGGAATGGCAGTATGGCGCAATCAAAACTATGTACGGAAAGATTAACGCATGAGCATGGAATCAAAATTAGATCCCAATTGGATCCGACTGCATATGGTCCGAGACACCGAGCATTATTAAATATAATAATTATAACATATTCACGCGTGAATTCCTTGAATTAAACCGTTCAGGCTGTGACTCGATCGGTGTATATATACACAACCCATCCAAACCAAAAAAATCACACAATAACCCATCTGAAGTTCAAACCAGAAGTCTAGAACCCAATACAATACATAAGATCTTTTTACAATACTGCCAACACAAGATGAGTGTTGAAATCTTAGATGCTTCCACCATCTGCAATTTCATCAATGATTCCGACTTCTTTACAAAATCTGTCGAAGAGCGTTTCATGGCCATCGATTCAAATCACGATGGCCTCCTTTCCTACACAGAGTTGGCGAACGAATTAAAGAAACTTAGGGTGATCGAGACACACTTCGGCATAGACGATGCTGTGCTAAGCAATGACGAGCTCAGGCAACTATATGAGGGTTTGTTTGCTCAGTTTGACCATGATGGAAATGGGTTAGTGGATCTGGAAGAGTATAAATCGGAGATCCGTGAATTGATGCTTGCCATTGCGAACGGATTGGGGTTTATGCCGGTGCAGATGGTGCTCGAAGAAGGGAGCTTCCTTAAACTAGCCGTCAAGCGGGAGATGACAACTATAGTCTATGTTTAATTAATTAATTGGATGATTTTAAATTCTTTTTCCAACAATTCTTTTTTCTTTTTTTTAGTAACAGTTTTAATGTTTGTATACGTGATGATTTAGAGAAGAAATAAATCTTGTTTTTACAAAATTATTTATTTTAGAGTTTGATAACGAAATTTAGTTGATGTTTGATAATTCAATCTTAAAAGTTCAAAAGCAAAGAAAAAACATAGTATGACTTATTATTAGACAAAGTCAAAGATCCCAGTTGACCAATGTTGTAACAGAATACATTGAGCTGTTATGTAGGTAGTTAGAGATGAATGGCATGATTGTAATTAGTGCATTGCCTATATATAGTGGCAGTTGTAACATTTCTAATCAATCTGAATACAATTCATTTTCACAATTCCCTCTTATCTCTTCTCTGTATCATGGTATCAGAGCTACTCGAAGCTCCTCAAGATTAAATCAATTCAGTCAAGAATTCTTAAAGAATTTCTTGATCACCATGGCTGATCCTCTCTCCCATCCTCTATCTGAGCCCATTGCTCCATCAGCACCTACTGATCAAATCACTCATATCAACATACCTGTGTCCCTGAAGTTGGATCGCTCTAATTTTCTCACATGGAGATCACAAGTGGAACCCATCGTCACTGGCTTTGGGCTGTTTCACCACCTGGATGAGTCAATTCCTTTCCCATTGCCCGTCCTGACAAGTTCTGGCGTTTCAGAAACCAATCCAGCTTACCTTCCGTGGCTAAAGCAAGATCAATTACTTCTCGGCTGGCTGCGTTCTTCCATCTCTGGATCCATCCTTGGTCAGTATGTGAGTTGCCGCACTGCCCGTGACCTTTGGAGCTCTCTGCATCGCGTTTACTCCGCCGTCTCTAGGGCCAGAGTCATGGAATTGCGTCGTCTTTTACAGACTACCTCTCGCGGCGGCCAATCTTGCAACGACTATTTTGAGCGGATGCGCAATCTTGCCGATCAACTCACTGCTATTGGTCAGCCGATTCCCGACTCCGATCTGGTTAGCTACATTCTCACGGGTCTCGGTCCCGAGTACAATTCCTTCGTGGTTGCTCTCACCACCCGTGCAGATCCGATCTCCTCCGATGATCTCCTTGGTTTTCTCCTATCTCATGAACAGCTAATCGGTTCTCAAAATGGTGGTAATTCAGACCCGTTAGCTCTTTACTCTCAGCGCCACAAAGGGAATAATGCCTATTCTGGGCCGCATCAGCCCAATTCTCATAGAGGTAGAGGCCGAAATAATAGAGGAGGCAGGAGTTATTCTCATAGAGGATCCAATTCTAACTCTGGCCGCCAGAATTACAACTCTCAACAGAGACAGGTGCAAGGTAGAGGTGTTCCTGTGCAACAGCAGCCAATCAAGCTGGACCTTCCTACCTGTCAGATCTGCCGCAAAAGGGGTCATGAAGCTCTTGAGTGTTGGTATCGCTATGATGATGCATATCAAGCCGAGCCATCTACCAATGCTCAAGCTCTCATCACTGCTCCAACTTCCACACCAAGTGAAGGGTGGTTCCTCGACTCGGGTGCCTCTCACCACGTGACATCCGATGTCAACAACTTGAGCTCGTTTGTGCCGTATCATGGTCCAGATAGTCTTCAAGTAGGTAATGGACATGTTTTATCTATTGATCATCTTGGACAAGGTTCAATCAAGATTACTCATGGTTCTTTACACCTCAAAGATGTACTACATGTGCCCCGAATTACCAAAAATCTGATTAGTATCTCTAAGTTTACTAGAGATAATGATGTTATTATTGAATTTCACCCTCTCTTTTGTATTGTGAAGGACCGCCGCACCAAGACCCCTCTTCTTCAAGCCAAGCTTGATCATGGTTTATACAACCTCTCTCCTTCACCTAGAGCTTTTGTAGGAGAAAGGGTCTCGGCGGATTTATGGCATGCAAGATTTGGGCACCCCTCATCTAGTACTACTAGTTACATAATAAAATCCAATAACCTTCCTCTTTTGTCAAATAAAATGCACTTTTGTGGTGATTGTGCAAATGCTAAGGCGCATGTTTTGCCTTTTTCTAGTTCTTCTTCTCATACTTTTTCTCCTTTAGAGGTTATTCATACCGATTTGTGGGGTCCTTCCCCGGTTGTATCGACCAATGGATATCGATATTATGTGCATTTTATTGATGAGTACTCTAGATTTTCTTGGATTTACTTTCTTCGCACAAAAGATGAACTTGTCCATGTATTTTCAATTTTTAAAGCACAAGTTGAGAATTTGTTTGGCGCCTCAATTAAAACCTTGCAATCCGATGGTGGTACCGAGTTCAAACCCCTTGCTCGGTTGCATCCTCATATTGTGCATCAAACCTCTTGCCCTCACACTCCGCAACAAAATGGCATTGCCGAACGTAAGCACCGTCACATAGTCGAATTAAGCCTTGCCATCATGTCCCACGCCTCTTTACCACTTCACCTATGGGACCATATCTTTCAAAGCGTGGTGTTTTTAATTCATCGCCTACCCCCTTCCTCACCTCCTCACAAGCCACCTTATACCATTCTTTTTAAGGCTGAACCCGACTATCGATTCTTGCGAATTATTGGATGTCTTTGCTTTCCGCTTCTTAGACCTTACAATAAACACAAACTCCAATTTCGCTCTCAACCTTGCGTGTTCTTAGGTTATTGCCAAACCCAAAAAGGTTACAAATGCCTTCATATTCCGTCTAATCGAATTTATGTAAGTCGCAATGTAACCTTTGATGAATCTCAATTTCCTTTTAAGGCTCGGGCTACTCTTCCAAGCACTAGCTCGGGTTCAGATTTTTCTTCTATGCAGACCACTTTGTCTCTGTTTACACCTGGCGCTGCTTCTTCTCACCAGCTTCGGCCTCCTTCTCCACAGGCCGTTACAGCCCAATCTCCAAGCCGCCTTCCTGTGCCTGCCACCTTCCCAGTCTCAAACTCTTCTACTGCAGCCCAACAACAAGGCCCGGCTCTCTATTCTCCTACTGGACTTCTTGGCCCGGCCCCCCTCTCTCTAGCTCCAGTTTCTTCATCTCTTACTCGGCCTGCTACTAGCCTTGATACTGCTACTTCTACTAACTCGAGCACTTCCAGTTCTGCCCAAACTTCTACTTGCGCCACTCCGTTGGTTCTAGCTGATCACCCAGACCCTGTTTCATCTAGTCATCATATGGTCACACGCCATCGTGACAATACTCGTCGAGCTAAGCAATTTCCCGACCATGTCACGTTTCTCACTACAAAACATCCACTTCCTCCTACCTCTTCTCCTATTGAACCAACCTCATTCACTGCAGCAAATAAATTTCCCGAGTGGCGCGAAGCAATGGCACTTGAACTCAATGCTCTTGCACTCAATAAGACATGGGTTCTTGTGCCTTCGTCACCCTCTCAACATGTTATTGGTTGCAAGTGGATTTACAAAGTCAAAAAGCGTGCCAATGGTACTATAGAGCGTCACAAAGCGCGTCTTGTGGCGAAAGGTTTCAATCAAGAGGCGGGCATTGACTATCATGAGACATTTAGCCCGGTGATCAAGCCTACTACCATTCGTGTTGTCCTCTCACTAGCCGTTTCGCATCATTAGCCTATTCGTCAATTGGATGTCAATAATGCTTTTCTTCATGGCGAACTCCAAGAACAAGTCTTTATGACTCAACCGCCCGGCTTTGTAGACCCCTCTTTTCCTTCACATGTGTGCCTCCTTAAAAAGGCTCTCTATGGTCTCAAACAAGCTCCCCGAGCATGGTTCCATAAACTTGCATCGACTCTCACTGACCTTGGTTTCCGAGCTTCTCAATCGGATTCCTCTCTCTTCATTCGGTCCCATGACAACACCATTACTATTGTGTTGATCTATGTTGATGACATTACAGTCACCGGCTCCAATCAAGATCTCATCTCCTCTCTTATCTCTTCACTTGGCTCTCAATTCTCTCTCAAAGATCTTGGTTCCCTTCACTACTTCTTAGGCATTCAAGTTACTCCCTCCTCCAAAGGTGTCACCCTTTCTCAACTGCAATACATTAGGGACCTTCTTGTTCGTGCCAAGATGGATGGTGCAAAACCGTGTACTACTCCCTTTGCTAAAGGGGATCCTCTCTCCAAGCTTCATGGTGATCCTATGGGCGACCCACATGTCTATCGAAGTGTTGTTGGCGCACTTCAATATGCCACCATCACTCGTCCTGATATCTCGTATGCGGTGAACAAAGCGTCTCAGTTTATGCACTCACCCACGGATGAGCATTGGAATGCTGTCAAGCGAATCTTACGTTACCTGAAAGGTACCCTCTCTCTTGGTCTCACCATTAGTGCTTCTTCTTCTTACACGTTGCATGCCTACACTGATGCGGATTGGGCCGGCTGCCCCGATGATCGCCGCTCGACATCTGGCTTTTGTGTATTCTTGGGTTCTAACCTCCTATCTTGGGGCTCCAAGAAACAACCTACGGTCTCTCGTTCGAGTACCGAGGCTGAATATCGTGCCATGGCCGGCGCTTGTGCTGAGTTAGTTTGGTTGCAGCAACTTCTTCATGAGCTCGGTGTGCCCCTTGCCTCTAAGCCGATCCTTTGGTGCGACAATCTTGGTGCTACCTTTCTTGCCTCCAACCCTGTCTTCCATGCTCGCACGAAGCATATAGAGATAGATTATCATTTTGTTCGAGAGAAGGTCACTTCCAATGAGTTGGTAGTTCGGTTCATCTCCACCAAAGACCAACTTGCCGACATCTTCACCAAGTCCATGGCTGCAACCCGACTCACTTTTTTACGCACCAAGTTGACTCTCTGTGATGAGGGACACTCAACTTGCGGGGGGGTATTAGACAAAGTCAAAGATCCCAGTTGACCAATGTTGTAACAGAATACATTGAGCTGTTATGTAGGTAGTTAGAGATGAATGGCATGATTGTAATTAGTGCATTGCCTATATATAGTGGCAGTTGTAACATTTCTAATCAATCTGAATACAATTCATTTTCACAATTCCCTCTTATCTCTTCTCTGTATCACTTATTAAGAATGTTTCAAATTTAAAATGACTCCCATGATTTTTTTTTCACTGTTGGCTGCGTAGAACCATTTTAAGCATGGCATACGACAGCAATTTCCGCAAACATTTTAAATCAGATTAGTATGATTTAATAGAATTACTTCAGCGTAACATGCAAGGACGGATTTACTATATAATAATGAGGTAAATTTATCATTATTATTTTTTTTCAAAATTTTAAAAATCTGTATTGCAATCCTTTCAAGTAAAAAATGCAAAAAAAAAAAAATATATTACAATGTAATTCAAACAAAAATTACTTATTTGTACACCACATTTATAAAATTCATAACTAAACTAAAAATTATAATTTACAGCCTACAAAACAAAATATGTATTGTGATTTTCATTGGAAGCTTTTTTTTTTTTTTTTTGTCTCCGTTCCTGATCATCTGATACATTAGAGGTAGAACTAGAAACAGAGACATAATTGAAAAAGAAAATGAAGCAAAGATCAGAAATAGAAGCTAGTCAAATAACTGAACTTGAAGAGGCACAGACCTCACCAGGGACCACATAAATCTTCTCTGACTGTGGGTCCAAGTGACAAGAAAAATTGACCTACCTGTAGCTGTCGGTGAGAAAATATACGTTCTCATCTAGAAATAAAAAACCGTTCCACTAGGTAGCCTCAGTCTCAGTACCATGTTTAGTGGGTGTCTTGGTAATGGTCCTCTACTTTAGTACCTTCTATCGTCGGTCAAAAACTGGGGAAATAGATAGTGGAAACCGACTAAAACCTCAAGCGGTTGGCCGGTCCGGGGCCCAGCCCCAAAACGGTGTTTAGATCCAATTCGTAAAATGTCTCATTTGGATTCTCCCCTGTTTTAAGCTGATATGTATTGTTCAAATATATCAAGAGAACAATTCAAATATTTTTGTCTTGTTCATACTTTTACTTTTAAATCTTTTTAATAACAAAAATTGTATAATTTATATATCAAAATTAAATTGTAAAATGTGATATTTATTATTTTTATATATAAATAAAAAATTATTATTAGTATTCTACTTTAATTTTATATGAATTAATAATTAAAAAAATAACTTTAAGAATTTATTAACATCAGTATATTTACAAACCCTTGATACTATTAAAAAAATTGAAATAACATATTTTTTATTTGTGCATATTAAAAAATAACATATATCACATATATCATATGTGACAAGGACTACAAATGAATCAAATCAAATCAAACTTATTCTAGTTTGAGTTTGAATAAGTCTCGAACCAAACTAATTTGATTTGTTTTAGAGCGAACTAATTTTGAATTGAATTAATTGCATTTCGAATCAAAGTCATCGAATTACGAACTACAATTTTTTTGGTAGCCGTAGTTATACCGGTAGTTTATGCATTACTTTTTTTTTGAAAGTCAATCGGATTACAGACTACAAAATTTACATTGATGAATTATGGATCAGCTCAAGATTCTCTTACCTTTTACGTTGCTGGATTGATTAAAATTATGGCATGGATGTAGTCAAATGAAACTTTTTTCATTGTTAATTTGTTATGCTGTTGGAATATTTTTCTGTTATAAGTTACCATTATATTAATAATTTTGAACTCTGATATAAGTTTGGTTTCTACATTATTAAAGATTGATGGTTGGATTCATTAGTTGCATTATTTGGGATTCAAACCTAAATAGTTAGCGAATTAATTTTGAATGAATTATATTTAGTTTGATTTAAATAAGATTCAAACGGAACTGATTTCATTTGTTTTAGAACAAACTAATTTCAAATCGAATTAATTGCAAACTTTTTTTGAATCGAACTCAAATCGTATCATGAACTACGAACTTTTTGTGCAACCCTATGTGACGATTTTATTTTAATATTTAAATTTTAAGTTACTGTGATTTGAAAAATAAAAGTATGATAAAAACAAAACAAAAAAGAAAAAGTCAGAGCATCTAAAACCTCTTCATTGATCAAAATTGGCAGAAATTATTTTTCTTTATTAAATCATAAATAATCAACGGATGCATTTTATGAATACGAAACCAACAAGGACATCATGTATTCATATACTGTTGAAAAGAAAAATTGCAAAGGAATGCAAGCCGACATACTCCTGCCACCCAGGACACAAGCTATCTTCTTCTTTTTATATAACTATATATACAATAACAAAACTATAACATCATATTAAATAAAAAAGTCACTGAAGGAAACATAGTAACTAAAAATAACTCAAAATCATCTAATTGATTAAAAATTATTAGGCATTGACTGTGGCTGCTCTCTCTCGCTCGACGGCTAGTTTAAGGAAGCTCCCTTCCTCGAGCACCATCTGCACCGGCATAAACCCCACTCCGTTCGCTATAGCAAGCATCAACTCACGAATCTCTGATTTATACTCTTCCAGATCTATCGTTCCGTTTCCATCATGGTCGAAACGAGTAAACATGCCATGATACAACTTATCTAGCTCGTCGGTGCTTGGCACTGTACCGTCTGTGCCGAAGTGCGTCTCGATAATCCTGAGTTTCTTTAACTCGCTCGCCATCTCTGAGTATGAGAGGAGGCCGTCATGATTTGAATCGATGACCGCAAAACGCTCTTCTACAGTTTTGGTAAAGAAGTCGAAATCATTGATGAAATTTCTGATGGTGGAAGCATCTAAGATTTCAACGCTCATCTTGTGTTGATAGGGTTGCAAAGAGCTTTGTATATTATTGGGTTCTAATTGAGATGTTTTTTGGTTTTTGGATGACAGCTCTTTGGTTGTATTTATAATATATAATATACACCGAGTCAGATGAAGCAAAAAAAAAGGAAACCGAGTCAGAATCCTAGAATCTGCTAGACATATCGAATTTAAAATTGCCGGTTTATTTTCTCACCGGTGAGGAGGTCAAATTCTGTGGTCACCACAGTCCAAAGTAGATTTCTTTGATCACCCATCGCTATTCAGGTTTTGCGCCACTTGTACGATTGCAGGATACGCCGAGATTTTTATTTTTATCAAAAAAAAAATATATATATATTTTATTAAAAATAGCCATGATTTGACAGAATTTTTAAAAATATCCAACCGTAGAAAAAATCCATGGCTTGGGATTTTTTATTCCGCCCCGTGAAAAACATCTGCAGCCCAAAAATTTTAATAATTTTTTGTTTTTGTTTTTGGAGATTATGTTGTTCAGTTTATTTGGAATTTAGATTAGTTTGAATTGTTAAGTTGAAGATTTGTATGAATTGTTAAGTCATAGTGTTTTTGAATTCAAATTTGCACCTCTGGTTAACATAGCAAAATATCTTCCAAAATTATGAAAATTGACTGACATGCAGTCTTGAAAAAAGTTGGGCTCAGAAGATGTTTACCTATGTTAACCAGAGGTGTAAAGTTAGGCTCAGAAGCACTTCTTCAGTAGTTCGGGTAATTTTTGAGAGATAATATCTCGCGATCTATTTTGAGATTTTGTGTGAATCTTTACAGTCATGTTCTACGATGTTAAGACTGCATGTCGGTCAATTTTCATGATTTTTTAAGATGCCTTGGTATGTTAACCAGAGGTGCAAATTTGGGCTCAGAAGCACTCCTTCAGCAATTCGGGCAATTTTTGAGAGATAATATCTTGCGATCTGTCTTGAGATTTTATGTGAATCTTCACAGTTATGTTCTACGATGTCAAGACTGTATGTCGATCAATTTTCATGATTTTTGAAGATGCTTTGCTATGTTAACCAGAGGTGCAAAGTTCGGCTCATAAGCATTCCTTTAGCAGTTCGGGTAATTTTTGAGAGATAATATCTCGCGATCTGTTTTGAGATTTTGTGTAAATCTTCACAGTCATGTTCTATGATGTCAAGACTGTATGTGGGTCAATTTTCATGATTTTTTAAGATGCTTTGGTATGTTAACCAAAGGTACAAAATTGAATTCAGAGACACTCTGACTTAACAATTCATACAAACCTCCAATTTAACAATTCAAACTAATCTAAATTCCAAACAAACTGAACAGCAGAATCTCCAAATAGAAAAAATTAAAATTCTCGGGCCGCAGATATTTTCCACGGGGTGGAATAAAAAATCGCAGGCCACATATTTTTTTCCATGAGTTGGGTATTTTTAAAAATTCCGCCGAACCGTGGTTATTTTTAATAAAATATTTTTTTGGGTAAAAATAAAAATATCAACATGATACGAATCTGTTGCTATTCTTTTACAAATAGAAATTTTTTGCTATTCATTTGTGTCTATATCTCTCTCTTTAAAATAGGAGAAGAGAGAAAGAGAATAGAAAAGGAAGAGAGATAAAAGATGAGGGAGAGAATAACAACAAGAGTAGAAATTTGAAGAGCAGAGGATTTCATTCATCGAATGCGTATTGTCTGCATTTCCCTTTTGAGTTAATGAATCTCTTTGATTTTAAACAGAACTGATTCGGTTTCTGCCTATAATATAAGAGGTTATTCAATATTAGTGTAGACTTAGTTTATACAAATTTTAATACAAATTTGATGGCTAAAATGCATTAACTCAACAAATTCTCTTTTGTATTAATGCAGAGGATATGAATTCACTTCAACCTCAGTTGTTTAACTAGCTCACTAGTCAGATTTTATACTTATTTAAAAAAAATCTAAAAATGTAAAATTTGATCTTATTGTCTTAAGTGTACTTTCATACATTTATTTAAAATAAAAATATACATTCATAATATGGATCATATCTACGCATAATATAGTAGCCAGCCTACGAACATGTTGGGCAAATAAAAAAGGTACTGTAACCTCACTCTACATATAGGGTATGTTTGGATGTGTCAAGAATAGAGGCTATTCTAGAATAGTGGCTATTCGGAATAGCAATGTACATCAAAACAATATATTTGCTATTCGGAATAGTTAGAATAGTTGCTATTCTTTATTCCTTATAAATATTGAAATAACTACTATTCGAAAATGTGAAGAGAGGGGAAAAAACAATTCTTTCTCTGATTTTTGTCAACACACTCCCGAAATGACAAAATTAACACTGCTTTATGTTATCTTCATATCGTGACAATTCGTTTAAGATCCCACTTACTTATATTTTCACTTAAAATTAACACTGCTTTATGTTATCTCCATGTCGTGACAATTCGTTTAAGATCCCACTTACTTATATTTTCACTTAATTAGCACCTTATTAACATTATTATTTATCGGTTACAACTATTCACTATTCTAAATGTACAATTCAAACAACATTTTTACAAATCCGAATAGCATCATTTTCACACTAATATAAAAATCACTATTTTTTCTCTATTTTTATTTACTATTCTCAAATTTCGCTATTCTAGCTATTCTAGTTCTTATCCAAATGTACCCTTAGTTGTCTCTGTTAATACAACCTCAATTGCGGATAACAAGGACCGGAGACCAAAAAATAATAATAAAGAAAACTTTTTTACATACTTTACAGAAAAAATTACAATACAAATTAGTCAAAATTTTGAAAAAAAAAATATTAGAGCATCTACATCCCTAAAACTCTTGGAGTTTCTAAATAACTGTTAACTAATTTTTAGAAATTTTATCTCTAAAAGTTTCTAAACCATCACATCCCTGAAACTCAAAATTAGAGTTTTTTAATTGCCACATCAGCAAATAAATTACAAGATAAAAGAATTTCAACTAATTATTTGGCCATATCAGAGTTTATAAACAGTTTCTTATTAAGAAACTTTGGAGCAAAGTTGCTAAATAAGAAACCCATCTGCATCCCTGAAACTGGTTTAGAAACTGCCACATCAAATTAGAAACTCCAAGAGTTTCAGGGATGTAGATGCTCTTATACAGTAAATTCAATAAACAATCTTTAATCTGGTGACAACAAATAACACTCCGTGTGAGATTATAAATTTGAAATCTGGATAAAAGATTATTTCATAGATAATTAAATAGAAGTTGACAGATTAGAATTTTGTTTTTATATTAAAAAAATTTATATAGTAAATCCATCATTGCATGTAACGGTAAAGTAAATTGTATTAACTAAATCAAACTAACCTGATTTAAAATTTTTATAGTTTAAATTAAATGAATGTCGTAATTAAATAAGAGGTGTCGATTCAAAATATTGATGTTTAAAGTATTTATAGGAAATATAATGTATCGCATGTATACAGAAATTGTTGATGTGTGTGTGTTTGATAGGCCTAAATTATATACATATTCGATCTGATTTTTATCACGAAATAACACCAAATATCTTGTATTTTGAATATAAAGTGAATAGATTACACCTATGATCAAGTTACTGCGTTTGCTTGGTTTTAACTTACAGGAAATGAAGAAAAATGAAAAAAAATCGAAGAAAAATACCCACTGCGAACACACGGTTTGGAATATGGCCAAAATAAGTACTTAGATGGATTTCTGAACGCGTGCCAATTTTAAAAATGTATAATAAGCTATACATCAAAATCCGTGCAAAACCGAAGAAAAATGCCCACTGCGAACACACAGTTTGGAATATGGCCAAAATAAGTACTTAGATGGATTTCTGGACGCACGCCAATTTTAAAAAGGTACAATAAGCTATACATCAAAATCCGTGCGGATGCACGGATCTCGATGCAGCTGCACTCTGGTCGCACAGAAAAAGTACGAGCCTAGTGCGGATGGTACTGTAGCAATGCGGATTCCAGTGCGGATTGTACTGTAGCAGTGTGGATCGCAGTGCGGGTTGCCTGGCCGCATTGTAGCAGAACGCATAACTGCAGCCTAAACTTAAAATAGCCATAACTTTTAACTCGTAACTCCGATTAAGGCTTGCGACCACTTTTTGGAAAGTTAGGAAGAAGATCTACAACATGAGAAACTAAAAAAAGAAATTTGGAGATAGTGAGACGCACTAAACTCGCAGGCAGCCAGAAATACATGTTTTTCAACACGGTTTCTATTTTTGACGCACCAAGGACACGTTTTTACAGTCAAACGTGGACAAGGCATCATGGGAAACAATCCAAATATAGCACCCACTAACTCTACTTCCTAGGCTCTTAATTGGACACGGTCCTTGGCTATAAAAGAGAGGATCTCATATCATCTCTTGGCATCTCTTCGCAAAGATCAAAATCCATCATCCCTCATTCTTTCATTCTCTCTCTACAGACACACACAATTCTTAGCGATAAATTCTGGAGAAAAGGAAAGCTTTCAAGCAAGGAGAATAAGGGTTTCCTGAGCAAGAAGTCGGCAAGATAGAT
Organism: Carex pumila; assembly: GCA_033356055.1. Classification (NCBI taxonomy): domain Eukaryota; kingdom Viridiplantae; phylum Streptophyta; class Magnoliopsida; order Poales; family Cyperaceae; genus Carex; species Carex pumila. The sequence continues at coordinate 190,048 of JARJHM010000081.1, read as the reverse complement.
GTTTTTGATTTGTCAAAGGGTGTAATTACTTCCTTTATTTCATTTCTTCTTATTTTGCCAATTTTTGTAATGGATCACTCCATGAGGGAGTAGTTCTCTCTCTAGGGGTTTAGGTCAATGCATGAACTTGTTTAATTCTATTTTATTTGGTTATTTGTTTTTATTATGATTGTTTTATGGGATTTGATTGTTAATTTCTGTGATTTAATAATTTGTGTTAATTACATAGTTAGTACTTGAATTGTAGTATCCCGTTTTGGATTCGAAAGAACCAAAATTGACTGTGATCAATAGGATAGCACCAAACTATGAATGCAAATACCTTAGGTTTAGGTTAAGATTGTAACCAATTTAATCTAAGCCGGAACTATAGAAATTAAGGTTAGGAATTTGGTGAAGAACCTAATCATGAAGTCAAACCCTAATTAGGACATCTCAATTCAAATCGGGTATTGGTATGATGGACTTAATTGCGAAGTACCAATATTTGAGGAGATGAGAGACTAACAAGAGCTTATAGGTCTAGGTAGCTAGAGTGGGGAACTTCATTGAGAAGTTCGAGTTACCTAGGCACGTTATTAATTTACGAAAGTAACCCTTAAGTTCAAACTCCTTTCTTTTGGGTATTGAACCCAACCTTAGGAATTGTTAGAACAACCCCCCAATTTACTTTTATTGCACTTTACTTTATTTTATTTTCTGAAATTTATTACTAAAGTTTGAACTAAGTTTTTATCGTACTCCCTGTGGATCGATACCTAAAATACTACTTTGATAGAATTGTGCACTTGCAATTTAACTCAAACGTGTGTTAAAGGTTTAAAAGGTACATCTTATTGTACTGAAACTTTGTGCATACGCTTTTGCGCGCATCAGTGTTCAAATTTTCCAATGAAATTATACTTTATTCATAATCAAATTTTGGTCTACTGAATAAAATAATGATGTTTGTATGGAAGCTTGCATATTGAAAATATGACTGAAAAATGCTTTGTAAATATATATAAAGTTAAAAGACTTAATTCCATCTTTTGAGAATCTCAAAACAACCTATGCTTCATTTATATTGTGCAGTTGTCTATATTTAATTGTACATCTTTTTATTTGAGTACGATCAATAGTCATATATATAGAAAGCATTTGGAGATATATTAGTCATCATTATTTTTGGGAAGGTACTTTTGGACTTGAAACAAGTCTTAATTTTCAGTGTGACACTATATGTTGGGGGTTAAATCTAGAAATACGGAATACTGGTATACTCTGTATCAAATACAAAAAACATCCAATAGATCCAATAAATCGTACATCAAGGATAACCAAGAATTAGAGACAAATGCAACCTCTCATGCAACCAAAGTAAACTATAAATCCTCTCTTTACTATTATTGTTATTATTATTATTATTAATTATTTTAAGAGTTACTTGCTACCCAAACAAACTGAAAAATCTAGACTAGTATTAAGTTATTAAATATTATAGATTTATCCATGTGGATCGACATTCGACACTATTATATGGTAAGATTATGCGCTTGTGATCCGACAGAATAGAATTAGAGTAACTAAGTATATATTTTATATACTAAAAGTTAGTAGTACTCATTTGAAATCCATCATTTATTCGCTATGGTGAGCATCAACTCACAAATCTCCGACTTATACTCATCCATATCCACTAACCCATTTCTGTCATGGTCAAACCGAGCAAACAAACCATCATATAGCTGCCCGAGCCCGTCACTGCTTAGCACAGCATCTTCTATGCCGAAGTGTGTCTCGATAACCCTAAGTTTCTTTAACTCACCCACCAACTCCGTGTAGGGAAGGAGGCCCTCATGATTTGAATCAAGGTTCTAAATAGCGTTTATCGCGTCATAGAGGAAAGCCTACAAAAAAAACTACAGCGAAAGCTATGCTACATAGTATTTTTTTTTTATAAAAATTACATTATATATTTGTACTAAATATCAACATTATCTAAGTCTCATAGAACAATAAATAACATCAAATTGATTAAAATATTATAATAATCACATTGAACCAATACAAAATCCAAATTATGACTCAAAATATCGATAGTAATACTATCATAAACTATTGATATTTTTCTATTTAAAATATATTCAGTATCATGACATAATCTATCTTTTTTCTATTTAAATTTTAAAATAACTTAGACATCATGGCATAATTAACTATCTTAATCTATTTCAAAATATTCAAACTACCATATAGTAAGTATCATTTTATTACTTCAAAAAATATCTTAATATATTCAATTTGAGTCTTTATTTAAAGCTCATATAAATTGAAATGAAACAAAAAATAACTCATGTTGCATAGCACATTGCAGCTTCCTTATTTGATTTCGTTTGATGGATCTCTTATTTAATAATTAATAATTTAATATAAAACTTAGTACATCAATTGCAAAAAAAAAAAATCACGGTTAAAATCCAATCTGAGCCTTTATTTATAAGTTCATATAAATTGAAAAGAAGAAAAAAAAAAAAACTCATGTTGCATAGCGCGTGCTATTTGCGCTACATGCTATGCGCTATATCGGACCGCTATGACATCTATACCGTCTTTAACTCAAATAGCACGTTTTGATGCCATAGCTTAGCATTTAGGGTTCAAAAATGTTATAGTGTGCTATTGAGAACACTAATTTGAATCGATGGCCGTGAATCGCTCTTCAACAGATTTGGCAATTTTAATTTTAATTTAATTAACACTAATTTGAATCGATGGCCGTGAATCGCTCTTCAACAGATTTGGCAATTTTAATTTTAATTTAATTTTAAGTATGAATTTAATTTTAATTATGAAACATGGGATAGAGATTGGAGGCACTTGTAAGTTGATAACCCCTTGTTTCGCACCGCAGCCCCCGTTTTTCTTCCACTTGCCGCTGTGGTTTTTCTTCCCCATTGGCCATTGCATCGCTGTTATGTGGGACCCACTCCCACTTGGAAATTGGATTGATGCTTAAGTATGAATTTAATTTTAATTTTAATTTTAATTTTAATTATTAATAATAAAAAAAATGAATTCGAGATTTAATTTTTCTATAGTAGCCTCGGGTTTTTTTTTTAATATTTGAACAGGTTATTACAAAAACTAAAATTTTGGACTCCAGATTTAATTTTTCTACAGTAGATTCGTGCTATTTTATTTAATTAGAGTTATCGTCTGGGCTTCGTTTTAGAATGAAAAAAAATACAAAATTTGGCAGATTTTAAACAAAAATACATTTTTTGAAATGATAGCATTATGTATAATAAAAATAATAATATGATAAAAAGTTCCTATAAAAGAACACAAAAAGGGTGGTGTTACACCGAGTATTTACGGTACTTTAGATATTACAAATGCTTTTCTTTTAAATAAGAAGAGAAGCACGTGAAAAACAAGCTTTCTAATCCAGTGTTGTAAATAACAGTATGCGGTCGTCGAACGGATAAGAAGATAGAATGCCGCTAAGCGATTAATCAGAAATAATTGGCCGATTAGTTAAGAAAATTCATGACTGTTTGATCATTGCCAACGACTAATCGACTGATTAATTGGCCTAAATAGAATTTTTTTACAACGCTGTTCTAATCAGGATAAATGAGTATAGGAGTGTGACCGTGACGGTTGATGATACGGAGGATATGGGTGATGACAAGGCTAAATTTTTAAAAACTTAATCCTCTTTCAGGGGAAATCACATCCTCTAATACATAATAAGGAATATTTTACAATTATTAGATTTGGACTGTTATTTTTAACTTGGCACGAATCTCAAAGCCCAATAATACTGCCTCTATGGTGATCCGAATGGCCGAATTCCAAACCGGTTGGGATTTAATCTCAAACAATAAAGTGAGGGTAATCCTCTTTAATACATGAGAGGATATAGATTCCTTTTACGGGCGAACCTAGAATTTTCTTCAGGAGGAGAAAAAAATATTGAATTGAGTTTAAACCCGTTAATTAATTAAGTATTCTATAAAAAAATAATGTTTTAACTTTTACTTTCTAATATCTTGACTTGTAATTTTTTATTTTCTAACTTATAATTATAATTATGAATCATAATTCAAAAAAATTATTTTAATTTTAACTCTAGATTTAACCTGAATTACAAATCAAACATTCAGAAAGGAACAAAAAAAATTTCAAGAAAAAACAAAGTCAATCAGAACGTGCAAATCTCTACTAAAACTTGAAATCCAGAGGGGGCAGCATGTACATTGGTCCCCCACTGCCCTCTTCATACATAATTTTGTATTTTATAATAATAATTTGTAATAATGTTTCTTGATTATAGGAACAAATTTATGTGAATACTTGGAGCGATACAACGATGGTTACTTGATTACGTAAATTGAGATGGCATTCGGGATAAACATTTTTTTAAGAAATGTTGGGAAGGAGATGTGACATTTTTTTTTTTCCATTTCCACGGGCATTTTTAAAAGATTGAAGGTCTACAAGTTTAATCACAGAGATTGAAATTTGAAGAAGTCCAAGCATTTCCTGAGTTACTTTAGCATTCATAGAAAACTTGCGTCAATGCAAAAAGAAACATAATCATTTATACAAAAAAATATTATTATATTTGTAAAAATTATACATTACGAAGGATAAAACATAAGAACATAGGGCCCTATTTATGATTTTTTTTATAAAACTAACATGATTATTTTTTTTTACAAAAACATAAAAACTGAAATGTCATTTCGGTTCGAACTTTTTTTTTCAGAATTGAAATATCATTTCGATATCTTTCACAAGTTTTACAACATTTTTTTCGAAACCTATGAAAATGGCTCGGAAAATATCATTTCGAGACTATAAGAAAGACTCATATTAACTCCGGCATCTAAATTTTTAATTATCTTTTATGGAAATTGAAGCTATAATTTTCTGTTCATTTATCATCTGTACTAAATCTACGATTCTCTTAATGTAGATAGTTAAGATCAAGAATTCTTTTTAGAAACCATAAATAAAAAGTAAAAAATTATCAAACTAATTTGATTGCTTTGGTTTTTATAAAAACATAAAAATCAAAATGTTATTTCGGTCTGAATTTTTTTTTTTGGGACCGATATGTCATTTCAGTCCAAGCTATTTTCACAGATTTCGATAACAAGATGATGTAAAAACTTGTGAAAACACCTCAGACCGAGACACCATTTTGGTCCCAGAAAAAAAATGTGTGTATTTTTTAAAGGAAGTTATTCATTTGTTTGTCTCACACCATCTATTGCAAGTGTGGGCTCAGATCACCGAAATTTGTAAAAGTACCATTTTTTTCAAAAATGATAAATTAAAAGATAATGATTATGTAAAATTTCGAAAAATAGAATGACCATATTTGCTAGATGCAGCCACTTTTTTTTTCTTTCAGGTTGAACTGCAACACGAAAAGTGACCGCATTTTCTAGATGCAACTATGCTATTTTTCAAAATTTCACATAATCATATTTTTTTAATTTATCATTTTAAAAAAAATAATACTTTTAAAAATTTCGGCTCAGATCATCCCATCAGTACTCATTACAATATTTTTTTTAGATAGTGGCGAACAGATTTGGACTGTTTTCTTAGATTGTTTGGGCTTTAAATGAACAAATCCAAAATCTCGAAATTTAAATTTTGGGCCAGATGTAATCAGGGCCATGACAATCCACCTTATTCTAACTATTTTAATAAGATCAACTAAAGGTTAGGTTATGCTCTTGCGAGATTGGAATGAAAGAAAATCACAAAATGTGCTCAACTATATATTCATCTATTTAATAATTACGGGGTACACATTTTGGTTTAAACGAAAACCACTATAGTGGTAAGCCCAATAATATTATACACCTAACAGGGCTAATGGGCTTACTATTTCAGTCCCCCGTCGCTGACCAGAGCGTACGACGCGCGCTTCCGGTTCTATTATAAGCGACAGAAGTTTCTAGTACGTCGACGTAAAATTCCTTCGTGAATCCAATCAAAACACTCCACGTGGAATAATCACAGCAAATCTGAAGCGTCAATTCCTCGACCCAGCCAATCCTACGGTCCCATCCTGCAACATCCGGTTGCTCTTATGGTGGAACCCGCAATGGGACCCATTGAAACCATGCCCTTTTTTCTCCACGTCGAACTCCGCACCTTCACCCAGTAATAATCCTCCACGTGTCTCGTTACTAACCTGAATCGTCCGATGATCCACATGGCTTGATCAACTTAAACTCCACGGCGTTATTCCATCTACGGCAAAGTCCACTTCCAAGTCCTCTCTCACCTTTCTCGTATTTTAAACCCAAACCCCAGCCACCTCTTCTCAGACACACACACACACTCTCTCTCTCTCAGATCTCAGTTGTGAATTGTGATCCATTTCACGATCGCCATGCGAAAGTGGGCGTTCTCTCTTCTTCTCCTCCTGGTCCTTCTATCGACGCTTTCCGATCAAGGTGACGTAATTCAGAAATTTGCAATCAATCTGGGCCTGTGCGGGGGTTTAAGTAATTTGACGTGATCTGTTTTTCTTTTTAGATTTTAGGTGAATTTTGATCTTGTCGATTTGGATTTTCAGGTCAGAAGTTGCGTGCAAATGCAGAGGAGAGGGAAGACTCAGATGAGGTAGCTGATCTGCCAAAAGTGGAAGATAAGCTCGGTGCTGTACCCAATGGATTGTCCACGGATTCTGAAGTAACCAAGAGGTTTGCATTTAGTTTTGAGCCTTACAATTTCTTCGTTTCTGGTCGTCTAATGCTGGTTTGATCTCTGAGTGAGTGATGGATTACAGTTCTTTTGTGCTTCATTAGGAGTTTTTTCGGTAAAAATGTAGAATCTTATGGAGCCGTCTGACATGTTAAAGGTTTTTGAAATAGGTTTTACATAGTTCCAGTTCTGGCCCTTGTAATTTAGCAAGATTTCTAAAAATTTTCCTTAGTAGTTGTATTCATTCTGAGTGAAAATTTCTCTCAATTTGAAATATACGTAGTTATCTACAGCTTGAAATTGATATTCCCATTGTTTCTATTTCCAGGGAGGCTGAGTCAATCTCTAGAAAGAATCTTAGAACCCATGCAGAGAAGTTTGAATTCCAAGCTGAAGTGTCTCGGCTTATGGATATCATTATCAATTCCCTCTATAGCAACAAGGATATTTTCTTGAGAGAACTCATCTCCAATGCATCAGATGTATGTGCTCTCTCTATATATCAGCATCTCTCTCTCTTGATTTGTGATCTGTGAATTTCACATACTTATTTGTATTGTACAGGCATTGGACAAGCTCAGGTTCCTTTCGTTGACAGATAAGGAGGTCCTGGGTACGGGTGACGATGCCAAGCTTGAAATCCAGGTAAATTAGCATGTAAATATGATTTTTTTTTTTTTTTGTGCTGCTTTGAGTTGTTTACAGCTTATTAACCTTGTTATTTATGTTGAATTGCAGATTAAGTTGGATAAGGAGAATAAGGTCCTTTCTATTCGTGACCGAGGTATCGGTATGACCAAGGAAGACTTGATCAAGAACCTTGGTACCATTGCCAAATCTGGAACTTCAGGTATTGACAGTTGCACAGTTTATATCAGTTTTTAATATATTATTTTTGCCTTAGAACATTCATTGGTGGAAATTTCCAATAACTAAAAAAATATATATATATTTCTAATGACTTGTTGAAGTTTTTCATAAATGCATACAATATATCTTTTGCACAAAACATTAATGAATTGTTGTATTTGTAAAATAAAATGCTCATAGATGACATTATTCCAAGTGGGGGAAACATAAAAAACGACCAGTTTGCCAATCAGCGTAACTCATTTAATAAGTTGTTTATTTTTATCATGTACAGCATTTGTTGAGAAGGTGCAAAAAGGAGGTGATCTCAACCTCATTGGGCAATTTGGTGTGGGTTTCTACTCTGTGTATCTTGTTGCTGACTATGTCGAGGTTATCAGCAAACACAATGATGACAAACAGTAAGAAAATGTTCTTGATGGTCCTTCAGTTTACATATCTGTTTTTCAATTATGTTAACACCAAATTATTCTTGTCTTATGATGTCAGGTATGTATGGGAATCCAAGGCCGATGGTTCATTTGCAGTATCTGAGGATACAGAGAATGAGCCCCTTGGTCGTGGTACTGAGATAAGATTGCATCTCAGGGAGGAAGCCAAGGAATATTTGGAAGAAAGCAAATTGAAGGTAACCTTTTCTTCTCATTTTATGATCTCAAGGCTAAAGTGTTATAGTTTAACTCTGTCAATGAATCTTGTTTTTGTTGCTATTCAGCAGGACCAACACTGATTTCCTCTTTTGTGTCTTTCTTGCAGGATTTGGTAAAGAGGTATTCTGAATTTATTAACTTCCCTATTTACTTGTGGGCAAGCAAAGAGGTTGATGTTGAAGTGCCTGCTGATGAAGATGAATCCAGTGAGGAAGAGGAATCATGTATGTACTAGTAGTCAGCATCTGTAGCTTATTTTAGGAAGTTTTGAGTAGCTGTTGTCATTAACAATTTTGCTTTTCTGGATTAGCCGAGGAGAAAACCACAGAGGAAGAGGAAACGGAATCAGAAGAAGAAACCGAGAAGAAGCCCAAGACAAAGACAGTCAAGGAGACATCCTATGAATGGGAGCTATTGAATGATGTGAAGGCCATCTGGCTTCGCAATCCCAAGGATGTAACTGAAGAAGAGTACACCAAATTCTACCACTCTTTGGCTAAGGTACTGTTATGAAACATGGCAGCAAAAGAGAGTAAGAAAAACAACGGAGTGTGCATGGTTCTATTCCTTTTGACCTTTGATTTTGAAATATATTTTCTTCTTTGGATAGGATTTTGGAGAAGAGAAACCAATGGCATGGAGTCACTTCAGAGCTGAAGGTGATGTGGAATTCAAAGCACTTCTCTTTATTCCACCAAAAGCACCTCATGACCTGTACGAAAGCTACTACAACAATAACAAAGCCAACTTGAAGTTGTATGTTAGAAGGGTCTTCATTTCTGATGAGTTTGATGATCTCCTTCCCAAGTGGCTCAGCTTTTTGAAGGTACCACTGACATGCTTGTGCAACTTGTACTTCAATATTACCCTTGCTAGCCTTGACCGGTGACACTAGTGCAAAATAGATGTGGTTTTCTCATGAGCAGACAATAATTTGAGCTCTGTTGTCTCATGCAGGGTATAGTTGACTCAGACACACTGCCACTTAATGTCTCGAGAGAGATGCTTCAACAGCACCACAGTCTTAAGACAGTCAAGAAGAAGCTGATTAGCAAGGCTCTTGACATGATCCGCAAGCTTGCACAAGAGGACCCAGATGAGTACTCCAACAAAGACAAATCTGGTATGCTATAATTTTGTAATCTTATGTTCAAATTGATAATATATCTTAGTTGTGGTTTCTGAAGTAGAAATGGTTTTTGGTTGTTAGATGAGGAGAAAGCTGAACTGGAAGAGAAGAAGGGACAGTATGTCAAATTCTGGAATGAATTTGGCAAATCAATCAAGCTTGGTATTATTGAAGATGCTCACAATAGGAACAAGCTTGCCAAGCTCTTGAGAATAGAAACGTGCGTTGCTTTATTACTTCTCTCTTGTCTGGCTATGAAATAATCGAACCCATATTTATGCAGTCAGTATTAAGGATTGGATTTGGCACTTTATTCTTGCAGATCAAAATCAGATGGGAAACTCATTGGGCTTGATGAATACATCTCAAGAATGAAGTCTGGCCAAAAGGAGATCTTCTATATTACTGGATCTACCAAGGAGCAGCTGGAGAAATCTCCCTTCCTTGAGAGGCTCACCAAGAAGAACTACGAGGTAGAGCACCAAACTAGTTATTTCAACACTTTACCTATTATGCACGAATTAATATGTAAACTGAAGTATGGATTTTATCACACTTTTCTGGTTTCTGCTTGGATCTTTGATCCCGTCCTTTATTTCTCAAGCTTCCATATGAGCTATTTGTTAGGAACAAAAAAGCATTAAAAAGAGGATACTAAAATTCAGAATAAATGAAAATAAATACTACGAACCGTTTCAAATGAATTGCATTAACTTCTTGAAATTTGGAACAGGTGATATTCCTCACAGATCCGGTCGATGAGTACCTGATGCAGTACCTGATGGATTATGAGGACAAGAAGTTCCAGAATGTGTCAAAGGAGGGGCTTAAGCTGGGGAAGGACTCAAAGCTCAAGGACCTCAAGGAGTCATTCAAGGAGCTGACAAACTGGTGGAAGGATGTGCTGTCGAGCGAGAATGTCGATTCAGTCAAGCTCAGCAACCGCCTTGCCGACACCCCCTGTGTCGTCGTCACTTCCAAGTATGGCTGGAGTGCAAACATGGAGAAGATCATGCAGTCCCAGACCCTGTCTGACAACAAACAGGCTGCCTATATGAAGGGCAAACGTGTGCTTGAGATCAACCCCCGACACCCCATCATTAAGGAGCTCAAAGATAAAGTTGCTCAAGATTCTGAGGTATGCATCTAGATTTAATAATATAGGCACTTACACACATTGTGCAGTCCTGGCGTTTTTACAATTTACCCCTCTAGTGTCCTGTTTATATTGGGAAGCTTGGAGGTAAAATCACCTATAATCCTGAGGTAGAGAACATGTATGTTAAAACAGAAGTAATGGGCTTTTGCTAAAAGAGTATGTTTATTGCCACAAAGTAGCAGAAAAGCCCACCTTTCTGCAATGAAATGTGAGAAAGCCACTTTGTATCAAAAATAAAATAGAACTTTTTTGTTCTCTTTTTTTGAAAGCATTGAAAATATCATAGATACATCTGGTGGTAGAGCTACTTAAACGATATTTGGGTTATTTCAATAAAAGCCCAGATATTATGAACTGAACCACTGAAAATTTCTCCGCCTCCATTCTGAATACATATCTTACCGTATTGGTGTAATTTTGATATGCCCCTCTGAAATCTGAGAAGTATCAACAGGTTCTCTTGTAGTTTCATTCTTGTAACTTGAATTACTCTCGCACATGAAAGACCTCTCCTATTAACAGTATTTCTTTCTGAACCTTTCAGGATGTAAACATAAAGCAAACAGCTCGGCTCATTTACCAGACAGCTCTCTTGGAGAGTGGTTTCATATTAAATGACCCGAAGGAGTTTGCCTCAGGCATCTACAAGTCAGTGCAAAAGAGCCTTGACATTGCTGATGCAACTGTCGAAGAAGAAGATGAGACAGAGGAGACTCATGAGTCTGATGAGAAGGCATCGGAGGGTGATGCTGGTGATTCCTTGAAGGATGAGTTGTAAACCTAATTTTGTATTATTTTTTTTCCACTTGACTTTAAGATATCATGCACTGCTGTAGACTTTTTTGGGTTTGTATGTAGTTAGATTATATTCAGCTGCTGTTTCTAGAAAAAGAGAACTTGAAAAAATGGTGGTTGATAAAAAATTTTGTGTTATGCATTCATGCATTCTGTTTGCAACTATCTTGAAATAATGTTGCAGTATCCTAAATCAAAGTAATACCTACCAAAGGCTGACAGCACCCGCTAACAAAAATACTGCTGGTGACCTTGATTACAGTTAGCTCAACACTGGTTCAAAAGGATATGCAGTACCAGTAACTAAGTGTTAACATTTTATATAATAAGCACGTATGTATGCTAAATAATTTATTTTTTACAATTTTTGTATAATTGTGTAAAAAAAATCATTACTAAAGATAAATTAGAACATCTCCATAAAGGTGCATTGTACTAAGAGAAGCGATCTACTTGCACTCTTTTTCTATAATACCAGATCACGGCCTATATTTTTGAAGGTCAAACAGTCGATTCTAGCATGATTAGCATGATGAATATGATAAAATGTGTTTACATATCAAATTTTATATTTTTTAAAAAAAATTTTACTATTTATTAAGATGGATACAAAAATTCAATGGTCTGAATATAGCAATTTTATTATATTTCTGCAAACTGCAAACTAATTACAAGCTGACGCGGCATATTTAGACAAATTGTCAATTTAATATAAGATAATAAAATTAGTAATTGCTTCATGTTCGTACAGTTGAAATTATAATTGTAACGTCAAACATTTACAATTATTTTTGCAACCGATGAAGGTGCATTGTCCGGCTATTGAGATTGGTAATTCTTACAGCAGCTAAGTCTTTTTTCTTCTAATATGCAAAACAATAAACCTTTCTTTTTACGAATTCACATCCCCTCAGTTACCTGACTGAGTACAATTAAATTGGACGGCCCAAGATTGGAAATTTTTAACTTGACACGAATCTCAAAGCAAAAATGATACTGCCCCTGCCCTCTGTCATCCGAACATGCACCGGCCGATATGGTTTCAATTTTGTTGAGTCAGGTACCTGGGAGGATACGGATCCTTCTTTTTACAGTCAAATAATATTACTGTTTCAAATTGAGCCAATCGCAAAGGGGCGGATCTAAGTATATGTCTGGTGGTGCTAAGCCACCCTATAATTTTAAAATTTTTATTTATGTGTATTAAAATTTAATTAAACTCTTTGAATTTTTTGGATTTTTATATACTCTAGCACTCTTCACAAATGTACAAATATCTGTTGGTAGTCTAATGGTTTGAATTCTAGTTAATATTTGTAAGGTCATGTGTTCAATTTTCATTAACACATTTTTTTATTTTTTTTAACATATTACATTTTATAGATTAGACTCCCTTATTTAAATTTTCTAGTTCCGCCCATGCAATCGCTTGGTTCTGCATGCGTGTATTGTCAATTGTCAACCGACATCTACTCAATAACCTATTGATACAATTAAATTTCTGCATTAACTATTTGATGGATTAATTAAAAATCTATTAGTAAGTTGACAAAATGGGCCAAAAAGAAACATATCTTTACGCCTCAACTTTGGAACCATGCAAAATATTTAAAACAGAATATCGTCACTACTAATCACGACCTTGCATCGAAACCCTCTCCCTTCTCCACGTACCAAAGCAAAACATTTTTTAAATTAAACAAACGCGAAGAGAGAAGGTAAGGAGAAGCTGCCTAATCAAGAAAAATGAAGTTATAACAGTTCAGAATTTTACTCCAATAAAATGAAACAATGGCAAAGCTATACAACTTGAATTGCATCTGTTCCTATGTTATCATGTAAAAAAAAAAACAGAATATCTAACTATCTCATGTAAACAAATCCAAAATTTGATCACACCCCTTCTTTGCCACAGCTGAGAACCCATGTAACGTAATTATACCAGGAGCATGTGCTTCTAGAAATAATTAACATGCTAAAATACCCAGCAACCCACCTGCTGAGCATGTGAATTTGAGGAGGTGATATCATGGTAGCACATGGTGCACTAAGAATGTGTTGGAGTAAGCCATGAGAGCACTAAGAATGCAGCTAAGAAAATTTTGAAGAAGCAATTTGGAAAATAGTGCCCTGATTGGCCACCATCAGAGAATATCATTGTGTCATTGATAAGAGGAACACCGGCTGCTTCCGGGTTATTTCCACCGGACGATCTCAGACTGTATATAGTGTTAAAGAAATAATCTAATTAACATTTAGGTATTGATAGCAGTGTTTACTAATTAAATACAACAACTGATTGATTGGTTGACATGTATCAGTGCATTATTGGTATATATCAAATATAGATATATGATATGTTGAGATTTGTATCTAGTTTAGGGCCCTATTAGTGAAATAAAAATATAGAGAAGTCTAGGAACTTATTTGTAAAATGTAAGCTCTATAAAAACCCAAGTGGTCAATCAATAAAGATACTGTTTATTTGCTATCCGAGCTTACAAATGAATTTGGTTATTGCATATCCAATTGAACATTTGATTAATGCAAGGACGGTGCAAGATTATTATCTAAACCCTACAAAATTTGTCTTGCATCCCAATTAGTCCTTTCTCAGAAACCCTATAAATTTAGATGTTCATTTCAAGCTACCTATTGTTAAAAGCCAACTAAATCAGAAATTAAAATGACACTTAATAAACACAAGAGGCGTGTCTAGATCCTCACCATTATAACACTTGCACATTTTCAAAACGCATTATTACTATTTAGAGTAGAACTAGGGTGTTCTTAATTAAGTTCATCAAGTTTCTTGGTGAACTCAAGTCTAAAATCCGTTAAATCAGCTTTAAATAATGAATCTGAACCGTTGAAATCTGTCTACCTTACGAGCAATGCGTCTACACGTGAAAATTTTAAACATTCGAATTAATTTAGTATAAAGTCAATTGGTCAAAATTAGAAGGTTAATAAAATAATTTTAATGCATTCATTTTTTGAACCTTTTTTTAACCGCTTGAGTTATATACTAAATTAATTAAAATATTTAAAATTTTCACGTGTAGACGTATCACTTGTAAAATAGATGAGTTTCAACGGTTCAGATTCATCATTTAAAGCCGATTCGACGAGTTTTAGACTTGAGTTCATCAAGGAGCTTGGTGAACTTAAGAACACCCTTGTTCTACTCTGCTATTTCTGCACAAAAGATAAATATTTACTATACAATGTTAGGTTAATTTAGATAGCTATCGTGAAAAATCTACTCTGTAAGGTCAATGATTGTATTGCATGCATCATCATGATGGTTACGGTATTCCTGTTATGTAACTGCTACATATAATAAATCATTATCTCAATCTACCAAAATTTTAAAATTGTTCAAGTATTATATAAATTACCAAACAAGCAAAAGGTTATACTTGGTTACCTAGATGAATTTGTGCAGAATGAGAGAAGGTATTGAGCCGTTCCGGAAGCACAGGTGAATGTCGATGTGGCATCATCATACGCATAGCTATAGGCACGGGGACACGCATTTTTGAAGAACAGAGAGTATGATGTGGGCCCACACGTGTTCGGGTTCCCGTAGGTCCCGCTACAGCAGTACCTCGGATCAGCAAATGCTTCACATGCACTCTTGCAAGCAATGGTTTGTCCTCCGGTGACTACTCTCAGGCCCTCCGGGCATGGCCCGTTAAGCTCAACAACGCACCCGGTTGAGACACAGTTCGGGCCGGACCCGCCTTGTGGAAACACAACCAATGGCAAGTTGTACCTGTAATTAGAGGTAATGTCAGATTTGATTGTGTTAAAGATATTCATATTAAAGGTAATTTCTGAACATTAAACATGAGAACTATCTAAACAAATATATGAAATTGAGTAAAAAAATTACCCGTCAACAAGGCTAACATCGTAAAAGTCATTGTTACCGCCACCATTTAGAGTAAATTCGACCAAAGATACCGGTGGTGCTGCACCGCCACCTCTACATTCTACAGCCCCAGAGCCGCAATCCCCTGTGGCACATGAGAATTTACCAGATGTGGGGTCTGATGCACAGAGTGTCCGGGCCCACAACCGGCCCGACCAAGAAGGCGGTACCTCAATGACACGTGTCTCCCCTGGTTGCAGTTGGAAACCGGTTGTAGTGAGCGGCGCGAGCCCTGCATTGGAGAGTATCCCTGGCCATATTGTGTATCCACAGTTGTTTGTTACTTTAAAAGTGGATTGTGCGCCTACAATTGGAGAGAAATAACAAGATTACTTAGAATTTCAAAAGAAAAGGAATAAGAATGTATTCATTCCTCAGTAATGCTGAAACTAGGAGGTTAAGTCTTGATGGAAAAATATAACAAATAGGTTGTCAATGAAAGACAGAGGAGATGCAATACCTAGGAAGGCAGAGAAAAGGAGAAGAAGAGAGAACAATGTAGCCATTATGAATTTGTTTGCTTGATTGTTGGAGGAAATTCTTGGCTTTTCTTGGTGAAATTTAGGTAGTAGGAGAAATAGTTTCTTCTATTTTCTGAGAAGGGGATGGTGAGATTTGGTCAGGATACCATTAAATAAACTTATAAAGGTGTGTATTTAATCAAGTTCAGGTTTGATCAGAGCAAGAGAAGAAGAGAGAAATTTATACTGTAAGATAATAATTCCCTAATTTTTTTTATTTGAAATAGCTGTAAGATAATAATTATAGTTGGACTGAAAGGAGAAAAAGAAACGAAGCATACTCTGTTTGTAGGGGTGGATAAGAAATTACCAAATTTCTCCGGGCTTAAATGAAAGGATTAAATTCGTAGATCTTAGATAATAAATACCGTACTTTATGGTTTTACATGTTAAATAAACATTATCTCTACCCATTTGTGATTCTTTTATTAGTTTAACTAAAATTTAAAGTAGACCTTTGACCTAGTTAATCCCAAAAAAAAGAGAAAAATTGTCCCAGTGGAAATAAGGGACTAAATTCCCGTGGCACGAGTAAGTTGAAACCGAACTAAACCGATTAAGAACCGAACATAATAAACTGAAATAAATTTCAGTTTGTTCGGTTCAAACCAAAGTAAATCTATTGGTACTGTTATTAACGTAAATTATACATGTTCATACACAAAGTTGTTCAATTTCATACAAAATATGTAGATGTTCTAAACTATTTAAACTAAAATAAAAGAAAGAAAGCAATGATTGAACAAAACAAAATATAAACCATACTTGAACCAATATAATTCGGTTGGTTCGGTTTAGTCGGTTTTGAAAGTCTAAACTGAACTGATCCCTTTAAACCGAAAAACCAAACCATTTAAACCGAAATGTTTCAGTTCAATTGAAAACCAAACAAACCGAACCAATTGAACACCCCTAGGCAGGAGTCTTAATTATTGTAAAAAAAAATTATAAAATATAAAACAAAATTAATTATTGAAATAAAACGTATATTGAATTTGAACTAATTTTTAAAAGCACATTTTCAGAATGATGAAATAAAAAAATGTTTGTATTTGATTGCTTGCAGTTACACCTTCATTGTACATCTAGAAAGTTCAAAAGGATTTTAACATGAACCTACATGATCTAGAAATTTTTAAATGTCCAAAATTAAGAGTGAGTCTATGGTGCTATGCATATCACAGGCTGTTACCGTGCTACGACTCTATATTTGAGTTTTCAAATCTTAACGGTTGATCTGAACCATTCATCTTGTTCTCCATGTTAATATGTGTTTAGAGACCAAATTTTACATTTTTTGAAAATTTTTACTATTTTTTTAGATATTTAGAAAATCACTTGATCTGAAAATTCTGGACCATCCAAAAACAATGATTTTCAATAAATCTAAAAAAATAGTAAAAAAATTTACAAAAATGTAAAATTTGGCCTCCAAATACATGTTAATATGGAGAACAAGGTGAACGGTTCGGATCGACTATTAGGATTTGAAAACTCGAATATAGAGCCGTAGCACGATAACAAATCGTAATATGCATAGTACCGTAGACTCACTCCAAAATTAATACATGGACATGTTTGCATAAATAGACCTAACAATAACAATTTGTTAAACCTATCTTTAAAAACGGTGATTACTGGATTAATTGGATTTTTCACCCCTAGTATTGAAACTATCATAAAAAATACATTATTATTTTGTGGATTGCTTGATTACGTCTGAAAAAAAACCAGTAATTTTAATTTTTTTTTTTAAAACCCAGAAAAGAAACACAACACATGCTTCGAGCAATGCTTACAAAACTATAGTTTTATTACTGAAATTGATTTTATTCGATTTTATACAAATTTTAAAACAGGATTCTTGAAATAGAATTAAGAGTTCTTGTCATGTCTGTTAAATCTCTGTTTTGAAATACTTGGGTGATTTAATTATTGGGCTAGAAAATATTCGAAGAATAATTTATTCGGATAAGACAGGTCAGAGTCTTACTGGGCCTTATAATGGATCGGTCTAGACCCATACCCTGCCCGATCGTACAAAAGTAGAAAGTAAGCCCGGCCCGAAATCTTAAAATGACGCCCATGCCTGGCCCAAAGCCCAATAAGCCCGGCCATTTATAAGTTTATAATCCATTCTGAAGAGACTGAAGTCACTAAACAACTTGGTTTAAAAAGACAATTATAAGTTTATAATATATTAATGCAGATTCTGTTATTAATTTCTGAGAAACAAGGATGCTACTTAAACCCTAGTATTTAGCGATGAACATCAAAATCAATAATCTGGAAACAACATAGTATTCGCTAAAAAGATGCTAATAATTATACCATATTGAAAATAAGTAATATTCGCACATGAGTCGTGAGTGTGACAAACATAAATGAGAAATTTTAATTTTTAACTTAGATAAATTTGATACTGGAACTTTTATGTTTGAAAAAAAGCTCTAAAAATTAACTGGGCTTATTTGGGCCATTACCAAATGTTACAATTGTAGCCGTAGTAGTGTATTGCGGCCGTATTGTGCCGTGTTTTGGCATACTGTGTTGTATGGTGCTTGTGTCGTACAGTGCTGTATAGTATTAGAGATGAACAAAATACGTTTAACAGCATGACACAGTTTAGTAAGATGTGTTTTGACGTATCGTGCCAGTATTTGAACATATCATGTCAATTTTTTTTTTCTTTTTAATTTTGATAATTTGTTATTTTAAAAATGTGTAAATGTTCGAAAAAAATATGGAAAAATATTCCATAGTCGAACCTAAATTGGATTAGATTGGTTTCAATTTTTGTTGTTCAATATTTAATAGTATTTTTGTGCTTCAAAACAAAATTTTGAAAAATGTCTAAAAGATATAAAAATTAGAATGAAAAATGTCCAAAACAATATTTAATAGTATTTTTGTAACATTTTGAATGAAAATGTTACATAGTGATTTGATTGGAGCAAATAAAAAATTAAATGATTTAATTAGAACAAATCAAATTTGAGTGATTAATTCGTGACAAAAACAAAGCTTAGTGACTTCTGAAAAAAACTTTCCAAAAATTTTAGATGAAATCCAACTTCTTTTGAAATGAAAACCAACTAAAAACAACTTTTGGTGCGAGAGACAAATTGATTAAAGGTTTTTCTCGAAAGGGTTTATTTATTCAAATAAAATAGCATCCGAGGACCGAGGTATAACATTTTGCTTAGCAAAAATTCAACTTTAGATTCTAATTTTATCAAAGCAAGCATGATGCATTGCTAAGATTATACATCTCTCTTCTTTCATAAGAAAAGCACAAGTAAAAGAAAAATCAAGTGAGCTCTAGAAAAAGTATACGCAGAATTTCATCCCTGCGTCAGTACTACTTATCAAGATCGGGATAATTTTTTCAATATAAAGAAAATTGAAATTATTCTAGAAAGATCTAGAGAAATTCAACCTCGTGTCAACTGCTCATATGACATACTACCATAGAGATAAGAAAATTTTCATAGAAGAGCAGAGTTGATAATACCGATAGATCATTATTAAAATTCAAAATTTAGAAGGAGACGGCCACCTGTTACATATTAGGTCCGTCCTTGTAAGGATGATACTTAAAATTCCGGAATTAAAAGCGTTTCAAGCCCTAGTATTTAGCGATGAACATCAAAATCAATAATCTCGAAACAACATGGTATTCCCGAAAAAAATACAAATAATTATACCATATTGAAAAGAAGTAATATTCACATATGAATGGCACAACTTCTACAAGGCGCCACCCAACAAACGGGAGAAGATTGACCAACCAATGAATAAATCTTTTATCTTTTATTTTTTTTGCATTTTTAGAAACTTGCATGTTGCTTTTATTTTCTTCCTCTTTTCTTTATCCTTATCTTCTTCATTTTACTTTAGCTCAGATGTTTTGAGCGACTAGTGTTTCTCTTTAGCTCAAACTTTTGTAACCGCAATTATCAATTAAATACAAGCTTGACCTCTATTTTTGTTTAAAAAAAAACACATGAGACGTGACAAACATAAATGAGAAATTTTAATTTTCAACTTAGACAAATTTGATGCTGGAACTTTTATTTAAAAAAAAAACTCTAAAAAATTAACTGGGCTTATTTGGGCCATTACCAAATGTTACAATTGTGGCCATACTGGTAGCGTATTGCGGACGTATTGTGATGTGTTCTGGCATACTGTGTCATGCCGCATAGTGTCAGATATGAACATAATATATTTCATAACACAGAACAGTTTAGCAAAACGTATTTTGATGTACTGTGTCAGTATTTAGGGATCCGAATCTGCTGAAATTCGAGGTCAGTACTGTTCACCTTGAAATTCCTGCAATCCAAATCCATCTATCGAACTATTTCAAAAGTCGTGCAAGAAAAAACCAGCTGTTTCGAGATGCATTCTCAAAAATATTCGATGACTGGATTTCGAATTGCAGAAATTTCAGGGTGAAGAATACCCGATCTCAGAATTTCAGTTTATTTATTTCCAGTATTTAGACGTACATGCCAATTTTTCTTGTTAATTTTGATAATTTGTTATTGTAAAAATATGTAAATGTTCAAAAAAATATGGAAAAATATTCCATACTCGAACCTAAATTATATTAGTTTCAATTTTTGTTTTTAAATATTTAATAGTATTTTGTGGTTTCAATAAATTTTTTGAAAAATATCTAAAAAGTATGAAAATTAGGAGTGTTACGTCGATATCGTACTCGTGTTATCATGCTTAGATTGTTGTACTTAATAGCACTGATTTTAAGAAAATTTAAGCACAACACGGTTAAGAACACGCTACGGGCATGTCTTGAAACAACATGTCTTACAAGACATGTTGTGTAGTGCTATGCATATCGGCACATGTGACTGACATGCTGTGTTTTAGTAATACACTACATACAAGTGAACTCCTTTCGACTAATGAATAAATAAATAAAATAAATAACTTAAAATTTTGGGTAAATTTATATAGAGGTCACTAAACTTTGTTGTTTGTCACTAATTGATCACTCAAGTTTGATTTGTCTCAATTAAGTCACTTGATTTTTCATTTGTTTCAATCAAATCACTCTATAATTTTTCCATCCAAAATATTGACAAAATATGTCCATTATGTCCAAAATGCTAACATAATGTGCTAATTTTATTTAAAATACTAACGAAATGAGTATATTTTGTATTATTTGGAATGAAAAAGTTATAGAGTGACTTGATTAGGACAAATAAAAAATTAAATAACTTGATTGAAATAAATAAAAGTTTAGTAATTAATTCGCAATAAAAAACAAAGTTTAGTACGAGAAATTTACCCTAAAATTTTAAATGAAATCCAACTTCTTTTGAAATGAAAACCAACTAAAAACCACTTTTTGTGTGAGAGAATTTAAGAATAAATTGATTAAAGGTTTTTCTCGAAAGGGTTTATTATTCAAATAAAATAGCATCCGGTATAACAATCTGCGTAGCAAAAATTCAACTTTAGATTTTAATTTTATCAAAGCAAGCACGATGCATTGCTAAGATTATACATCTCTTTTCTTTTATAAGAAGCACAAGTAAAAGAAAAATCAAGTGAGCTCTAGAAAAAGTTATACGCAGAAATTCATCCCTGCGTCAGTAGTCAGTACTTATCAAGATCGGGATAATTTTTCCAATAGAAAGAAAATTGAAATCATTCTAGAAACATCTAGAGAAATTCAACCACGTGTCAGCTGCTCAGATCACAAACAACTAGTGGAAATGAAACTGCGGATGCATAAAATTTTAAATTGTAAAGCATTCTAGAATTTCCCATTTTCTAGCGCGTTTCTCCTTAAAGTCAGCTTTCAGTTGTTAATTTGTATTGGATTGGAAGGACTTGATTTCTGGCCCAAAACACCGTTCGTTGGTGTCCGTTCACAAAATAGAAGAATAATCTACTCTTTGAAGTTTATTCTGTAGAAACGGTACAAGTCTACAAGTTGCATTATTTAGTGTCAAAATAATAATTTTAAATAAGGCTGGAGATTTCATAACACTGTCTTATTTTGATGACTTTTATAGTGTTTTCTAGAATCATGAAAAGTTAAATAAAAAAAATAGAGTGAGGGTATGGTATATGTATATTACAATTCAATCCGTAATATGCACTTATATATATCATTTCAAAATTTAAGTAGTCGATTTGAGCCATTAAATATGATTTTTATATGAAAAAAATTAAATTTAATACTTTTTGAAAAAAAATTACTTTTTTTTAGATAGATAGTAAATCACTGATTTTCGATGGTCCAGAATTTTCAATCAAGTAATTTTTTATCTATCTAAAAAATTGTAAAAAGTTTTTAACAAATGTAAATTTGGGTATGCCAATACATTTCAATACGAAAGGGATGTTAAATGGTTCAAATTTGAATTTTTTAGCTTTAATAACAAAGACTTATTCCATAGCATGCATAAGAGGAGCAAGACTTTTAAGTTACAGAGATTAAACATGAATGAGGATCAATTATATAAAATTAGTTTTTTGTAAATAGATACACTATATCGTACAATAAATTTTATAAATATAAAACACAAATAAAATATTGAAACAAATTAATGGAGGTTCATTGACCATTCTTATATTGTGGCTCCCACACTGATAGTACAGACTATGCACAGAAATTTTTATTTATATCTAAAGAAAAAAAAAATTCAAACTACATATCATGTATAGAAATTTTAGAATATGTTCAAATCAGAGATTAAATTTCTCAGTTCTTGATAGTTCGAAACAGTAGATTAAATTCCTGGTTCTTAATTTTTTTTTAGTTAAATACGTGTCAAACGCTTTGAGAGTGTTCATTGTGTGCCAATTTGGTAGAAGAACCAATTTAGTCGTACTGTTTTTTCTTAAACAATTTGGTTCTTCTAACTTCTATTATGTGCAGTAGCCATACATGGTGACACGTACTGATTTATCTAATGACTAATTCGGTTCTTCTATTTGGATTCTTCTATTTGATTCAAAATGCCTCAATTATGTTTAATTAAAGAAAATGTTGTTCTAGATGGACTATCGTAAATTTTCTATTATTTTATAAACGATACAACTTACATTAAACTTCATTAATTTATATATATATTTACAATTTCACTTCATGTATAATATAAGAAGATGAAAAAACAAAACTAAATAACTATATATTCCATCATGTTACTCTTTTAACCAGAATATTCTATTCAGCCGAACATTTGATTGGAATCGAATAAAAATTTTATAAACTGGTTAAAGTATATTAACAATGATAAAAATACCGGTATATAATATATTAACAGTAGTTTATACCACATATTACCATATACTTGTTTATATATATATATTCTTATTTAAAATTCACATATATAAGTTTACATAAAAATCTGCATATGCGGTATACGGTGACTTTTTGCATACCACATATAAATTTAATATTAAAACTGCTATATTCGATATGCAATGGGTTTGCATATAAATTGAATATTAAAAGACTTGGTTTCAACCCTCTTTATTGTTACATCTCACAGTAACAATCCAATGAATCCCCGCATTACTTGGAAATTCTGTCACACTCATACCCACAAGAGGATGTATCTGAATTCATGACCCTTCGACTCCAAGTAAAGGCTATTCAACTTGTTCTTTTTTTACCCCCTTGCCCTTGGGTTTGACCCCTTCGCTCTATCTTCGCCTCTTGTTATTCTGAAAGCAGTTTTGATGGAGAAACGTCAAACATGGGATAGAGATTGGAGGCACTTTGAAGTTGACAACCCCTTGTTTGGCACCGCAGCCCCGTTTTTTTTCCACAGTTCCACTTGCCGCTGCGGTTTTTCTTCCCCATTGGCCATTGCATCGCTGTTATGTGGGACCCACTCCCACTTGGAAATCGGACGTCTCATGTCTGCTTGTGTTTCTATCAGAGATGGACCACACCCCACACGGAATTCGTATCCTCTCAGATATTTCAAACTTTGCGTGACTTTATGGAAAATTCCAGCCGTTTAAATACGTTCTGCACGAATCTAAAAGCACACCTAAAACTGACCCTACATCACCCCAAATAGGCACCGGACACGTCGGTCACGCAAAAGTTGAGATATCTCAGAGGATTTTTTTTTCATAATTAATTTTCATGATTTTTTTTCATAATTATTATAGACATATTATAAGATAAAATTATATATCTGAGAAGCTCAGAAAAATTATGAGGAAACTTTGGATATGAAGGATTTAAGCCGAATTTTTTTTAAATACCATAATAAAAAAAAATTAAAACAATCATATTTTGAAAAAATTCTACCTTTATTCAGGCCGCAGATTGAATCTACGGTCCCTCTAAAATAGAGACTACAGATTCAATCTGTAACACCACTTTACATGTTACAACAAATTAAAATATCTCTACAGTCTGTTAAGTGGGACCGCATATTAACTCTGCAGTCTCTTCAAAATGAGATTACAGATTGACTCTGAGGTCTGAATAAAAATGAAACTCCCTCGAAACGGTGTTTTGATTTATTTTTATTTTTATTATGGTATATAAAACAATTTCGGGGATTTAAGCGCAGCCCCTTTTTCTTCCGCTTGCCGCTGCGGTTTTTCTTCCCCATTGCATCGCCCACAATATTTTATTATTCAATCCTGTCTCTATTCACCTGTTATGTGGGACCCACTCCCACCTGGAAATCAGATGTCTGCTTGTTGTTTCAATCAGAGATGGGCGGATGGGCCACACGAGACCAATGTTTGGAATTAATTTTCATGATCTTTTTTATAATTATTATAGACTGATCATAAGATAAAACGATATATCTGAGAAGCTCAGAAATATTATTGGGGAAACTTTGGATATGAAGGATTTATGCCGATTTTTTTAAAATATCATAATAATAAAAAATAAACCAAAACAGTCTGTTTTGAAAAATTCTACATTTATTCAGGTAGCAGATTAGATCTGCGGTCTTTCCAAAAACATTTATGCGGCCAAGTGGAGCCACAGATTAGCTTTGCAGTCCCTTCAAAATGAGACCGCATATTGGCTCTGCGGCAAGAATAAAGATGAAATTCCCTCAAAATGGAGGTGTTTTAGTTTTTTTTTTCTTAAAATAAATATGCTGTAATTTTTGGGGAATTATAGGACCCTGTAATCCTAATCCGAACTATTGGTCTTTCTCGAGATTTGTGCATGAAAACTTTTTTTTTTCGAGATCTATACAGAAAAAATTTGAACGGTTGATATTGAAATTTCAGGGCCTGTAATTCCTGCCAGTAGATTCGGACTCTTTTTTTTTTTATTATGTTATATAAATTTTTTTGGGATTTAAGACGTAGACAAATGATAAAAGAAAATACAATCAATTAATTTCCTGCAGGATTAAGACCAACCGATTCATAAACTAGTCATCATAGATTATACATTGTCTAATCCCAGCTTATATAGAATATTATAAATTGTTAACCAGGTACTTGATTTTATGCATCCTCCAAAATCCAAATCCAGCAAAGATTCTTGCATCACCGACTAAATCACGTACTTGACCTGCCGAACATTTTTTATTAATAAAAGTTCAATTCGATGACAAATCACCGACTATCAATTCCGTAGTTCGATTACTTCTCTACACATTAGCAGTTGAAAAAATAAATAAAAAATCATTGGAGGGTGCTAAATGAACTCCTACACATAACTAACTTAAATTGGTTTTAAGTCTGAGCTGAAGGTTAATCAAGTTATCAAGCTCATACCTAGATTTATTATTATTATTTTTAATATTTTTTCGCATTACCTTACGTATTTAACTTGTAAAATATTATTTTTAATATTTTTTTCGCATTACCTTACGTATTTAACTTGTAAAATATTTTTTTTAGGTACTTGAATATCACTGATTTTATATTAAAGCCTGAAAATAGTTTATATTACTATCCACATAAGTGAACAAATAATAAATTAATAATTATTGGAGTTATTTCAAATTGAACTTAATCAGAAAAAAATAATTTCGAATTTAAATTTGAAGTTTTAATTAGTCGTAAGTCTAATCAAAGAAGTCAACCAGAAACTAGACGCTAGTCCAAACATGCTGATGGCCACATTTTTTTGTGCCTCTAATAATGTCGAACAAATCCATTTATAAATTTTGATGTAATATTTATTGAAGAATTAAATTCAGTTTAACATTTGATCAAAGTACAAACTTTGGATATACTTTGCTTTGAACAACTGTTAGTTGCATATTTAAAGGAGAAAATAACCATTGTGCAAATCAATCGAATATAATATCAAACAAAGATTCAAATCTGCTTTTTTTTTTTTAAAAGAAACACTTTTTTATGCTTTTATTTAAACCGTTCAAAATTAATTATACGGCTTCAATTATATCTAATTCATTTTAATAAATTATATTAATATAAAAGAACAAAAATAATTAAAGCTGTGTGTGATAAATTTTAAACAGTCAAGATAAAAAAATAGGAGAATATATTTTTTTTTTTTAAAAAGAGCAGATTTGATTCCCTCAGATATTAGAATGTGGATATCTCAATTTTTTAAAAAAAATTAAACCTCAAAGAACCAATTAGCCTCAATTAAAAAAAAAAAGAAAAAAAAAAGGAAAGGCACGAGAAAAACTATAGTGCTATAATTTTCACATAAATTAACTTCTTCGAAAACTATTTACAAATCAGGAGGTTCGTATGAAAAAAACCTCGTCCCTCTCTGACTCTGAGTCTCAGTCCAAAACAGTAAAAAAGACAAGAAGAAAGGGAAAATGAACCTAATCTCCATTCTAATTCCTAATATAACACTGATTCTGACAATGCTCCAACCCTATTTAACCAATTTCACCAACACTGGTCGGTTTCCCATGTCCGAGGCGCCCGATTATAATACGATCGATAGCTTCTAGGAGGCGGTGGCGATTGGGCCCACTGGCTCCGGCCAGCTGTGGCCAGCGCAGAAAACATCATTTCCCTATCATAATTCGCTTTCTTATCAGGATCCGATAGAGTTGCATAAGCATCATGGATCCGAATAAATTCAGTCGCTGACTCATCCTTCTGATCAGCGGGAACAATGTCAGGATGGAATTCGAGCACCAATCGCCTGTACGCCGTCTTGATATCACGATATGTGGCGCCCGACTTAACCCCTAGTACATCGTAGAGTGTTGACGAAGGTGGGGATCTGGAGACTCGTGATTGTGGAGGTGCGGCGGTGGCAGCGCAGGTGACAGTGGTGCGGGTTCTGTGTTTGATCTGGGTCTGAAGGCCAGCGATGGAGTGCTGAGTGGAAAATGTTAGAGAGGATGCCATTGGAGAAGAAAATGATTCCAAGTAGTTTGCAAATTTGGGATTATGAAGTCGATATTTGGAAGGTCTAGAGGGGAAGAGGTCGAATAAATAGAGAACAAAAATACCACTGAGCTTATTGATACTGTGGTCACTTAATGTTACAATTTATGTATCGAGTCGCTGAACTGGGTTAGAAGCTTCGCCTTAGTCCTTACGAGTTGCGACATGCGAGGGATTTATTCTATGTAACACGCTATCTGATAACGACCGCTACCGTAAATCTAGATTAGAGATATGCGGCTTCCGCGGCGTGCTTATCCGGTGGAACCGCGGAATGGCTAAGCTGAGTCAGCGAAAGGCTGGATTGGTTGGCTTTGAGAGAGTTGGCCTCCTCTCCAGTTTTCCATTAATTGGAGAACATTGGGACATCTTGAGCGTTCATTTCAGATCTGATGGTTTCCATGGTACACCTGTCCATAATATCCCGATCTGTGTTGAACTTTCCTCCTTAGATCGGACCGTTCGATTTTAAATTGCGGTCGTGATCTTCTTGAATCCATTGGTTTCGTAACTAATGGAGAGGATACAAACCAGCTGCTTTGCCGACGGGTAAGATTTATTTCTCTTGTTTCCTTCCAGTGGACTTGCATTGCTGGTTTTGTTTTGCTTTGCTTTTGTTTTCTACTGGTTCATATCTCCAACAGGCAACAGAAAGGGACCTCATGTTTTTGTCTTCTAGTGTTTTTTTTATCCGTACAGTGTTTTAAAATATAATTTTATTCATGTTTATAGAAGATCACTGTATACATATATGCAACCGCATGCAGTATATATATATAATTTTACTATATTTTGTTAAATAAATATTGATAAAATAAAACTAATTTATATATAAAGACTTGTTTAGTCTAATAATTTATGCTCTTTATTATAATATAAAGATTATAGATTTTAATTTTTTTCACCGCAAAATAATTCTTAGACTTTTTTCAAACCTACATAGACCATGTATGTGTCCGTATAATCAAAACTATATGAACTTGACTGCAAAAAGTTTTGTATACGAAAGACCACTGCATAAGCATATATATGCGGCAATTTTTTACCATTCCCCATTTTCTTTATTTAGAATTTTAAATGTCATGGTAAAATATTATTTATGATTTTTCAAATTCATGTGTTCGGCAATTTTTGACCAAACGCATAATTCAATATAGTAAAGAAAATTCTTAAGAAAATTATAACTGAAATAATCATAATCACAGAAAACTCAACCTGTTGGAAGAAATACAGGAGCCAATATTGGCTATTATTGTTCTCTCAAAAAAATATTGGCTATTATTGAAGTGGAATGGTGAGAATTTATTTTAATTTTATAAGAGATAAGGTATTGGTTCATTACGGATAAGATGGGGCCTGTTAGAGAAAATGTGGCGGCGTTCCCACAACTAGGCGGAATCAAATCTGTTGCTTTTTTATAAGAAAAGCAGCAGGCTGTTTTTTCGAATCTAACCGTTCAAATTTGTTGAGATTTATGCATAAAAGGGTTTCGTCATAGAGATATGTGAATATAAAATTTTGAACGGTTAGATTCAGAAAAACAACAAACTGTTTTTCTTATAAAAAAACAGCAAATTGATATCCCAACTAGACAGGGACAGTTTCCCGCCTTTTTATTTCTTTTTAAGGCAGCATGGTTCTTCCCTTTTTTTTTTTTCTTTTTTTTTTATAGCAGCACGGTTCTTCCAAGTCTACGCTGTTGCCATCACTTTTAGTATGTCACCTCAAAAAAAAAAAAAATAGTATGTCGTTATTTAATAATTTAATCTAGCTAGAAAAAAGAAGCTAGATTGCATATCTAATCTCTAATGGCTCATGATATTAACACTATAAAACTTTATATTAACACAACACTATCTAAATATTTTAATATATAAATAATTTTTTTTATTAACTATTTTCTTAAAGATTTTATCTCTCTCTTTCATTATTATAAAATCTCTAATGGCTCATGATAATAACGCTATTTGGACTGTTTAGACTGTTTTTATTTATAAATAAAAGCTGTTTTAAAAAAAAACAATTATTTTGTTGTGGGGGGAGGGATATATTATATATGTAATAAACAGTGATTTTTTTTTGGATTTTGTAATATTTTTGAGATTGGTGTTACAAAAAGAATATAATTATTGTTTCTTTTTATTTCTCCTCTATTAAGAATATTAACAGATCAAGATAGTGTATTAAAAAACAAATAGTCATTAAATAGTTACTAATTAAGAGAGCAAAAGAAATAATTACATACCGAGGGCAATTTTATTCATCAGATAAAAAAATTTAAATATGTTATGTCAGTAACAAATTTTATAGTGTTAATATCAACACCCTTTTTCTAATGTGAACATCCATTTATAATACTTAAAAAGTTAAAATCATATTTGATGGTTCTCTATCTGTGAGCATCCAAATTTGGTTCATGGCATCTTGATAATTAAATTGAAAATTAGAGATCAGAATATCTACAAGTTAGGAAAGTCAAATGATCAAGAAAAATAAATGTGGTGTTTTGATGAACCTGGAATTAATCCTGGATGGTTTTTCCCAGGAAGCAAAGGCTAAACCAAATCAGCACTCTTCTAAAACAGTTGACCGTTGAGCTATCCAATCTCATATTGGATTCTTTAGCATCTAGAATTTTCTGGATTTATGGCGTTATAGAATTTTCAGTTAGGTTACTCAAACACCGAGATTCACGTATATATTGTCAGAACTTGCTAAACCGCAACTTAAATTTAAATTTAAATTTAAGTAGATATATATATATGAATATATCCCAAGCACATGTAATTTAGGTTATAAAATTTGCTGATTGGGCATATATATTGTCAAATAATCATTTTTTTTATGAGCAGAATTCAAATGCCTCATATTCTTAGATCTCCATCTTCAAAATTTGAACTGTTGAACTTGATATTTATATTAAAATATTCTTCAATATTTTTTTCTATATTATTTATTTTTTAGGATATATACAAAATCATTGTTTTTGGAGCAGTGATTTTGCACTTATTTATCAAATAGTAAAAAATTTTAAAAAATATATAAAATTTGATTTCCAAATATATTTTAATATAGATATTAAGTTGAGAGGTTTGAATCGATAATTCAAACTTTGTAAACGTAGGTATATATATGAGACATGAGACATGAAACGCAAAGATATCTGAACTCTCTTCTTTCACAGATGCTTGTTTGCAATTAACAAGGCATCTTAATAACTCTGCTAAAGTTTTTTCAACAAGCGTGAAGAACAATATTACATACATATACAGTAAAATGTGGAAATTCTCATATCTCGAATTCTATATACAGTCAGTACTCAGTAGCTCCATTTCTACTGGTACGGTGTTCGCATTTTCAACTGTATTATAACAGATTTTTTTGTTGCACGATGACAACCTGATCTGACACATTTCGGGTCTAGTAATCCCGCAATTTGCTTTCTCTACCAGCACTGATCAGTCTCCCAAGTGCGAGGCGATCTACTATAAACCGACCTCCTATGCGGGGCTCCTTGACATCTACCAGATGTCGCCACCATCATGCCCCGATCATAATCAGCCCTCTTTTCGGGATCCAACAGAGTAGCATAAGCGGCATGAACCCGGATGAATTCATTTACCGACTCGGCCTTCTGATCATCCCCAACAATGTCAGGGTGACACTCACGCACAAGCTGTCGATACGCGGCCTTGATTTCGTGACTCGTGGCGCCGTACTTGATCCCTAGCACATCATATAAGGTGGAAGAAAGTGTATGTGGCGGCCTTGATGTGGTGGCAATGCAGGTCACGGTGTGACGGGTTTTGGATCTGATTTGTGACCGAAATCCGTTAATGGAGTTCGGGTTTGAGAAGGCAGGAGAGGAGATCATATGGAATTTGAATTTGAGTTTGATTGTTGGTTTGTTATTCTGGAACTGAGGTGGAAAGAGGGAATTAAATAGAGACACTTAGGTAGAATGGATAAACTAGGGGCTTATCAATGAAACAGAGAGCTGAGTCAGATTAGAGATGGATTTCACATGTTTGTTTTTTCATAATTGGTTTGCTGTTATGGGATATTACTATATTAGTGATGCAAAGTGGGTCCCATATGCTAGATCTGGACCTCAGGCACAATAAAAGATTCGTGTCAGAAACTGTCGTGTCATTAATTCAGGGAAATAAATCTGCTGCGATTCTAAGGAATCACAGGATCCTGCGATTCCACATCCAAACCCTTCAGCTGTTTTGAGATATGTGCAGAGAAAACAATTATTGTTGAGATTAGTGTATTCTAAAAATATTAAGGGTGGGATCTGGAATTGCAGGAATCGCAGCAAATTTATTTCCTTAATTCAGACTATGCTGTTAGCCGACAGGTGAACTAATTCAGTGAAGGGAAATTAATACTGTGATTCTTGTATTTTGATTCCTCTTTCCCCGAATTTTGTATTCATAGTAATATAAAATTTAGATCTACGGAAACAGATATAGTATCTTGTTTTTGACCAATATAGTAATATTGTTAGATCACGATCCACATTTTAAGGATATGAGGCAATGCCCATGATCCATTGTTTTTTTTTCTTTTGTTTGTTTGTAAAACGGTTTAAACCGGCAGTCTAAGTTTAACAAAAAAAAGAGGGATCATGGGCACTGCCTTAGATTCATAAAATATGAATCGTGATTTGTACTGACGATTTTACTATATTGATTAAAAATGAAATATTTTATCTATTTTCGTACATCTGAATTTTATAATTACTATGAATAAAAATTCTTCCCTTTTTTCATTCCTCCTGTGGTTTTAAATGGAGAGCTTGTTTTTTGTCTGATTCTGCCGATTCCAAGAATCCAGGTAGAATGGAAACTCTTCCTCGAGTGAATATAACGTCTCCGTTTTTTCTTAAATGTTGACTTACATGTTGGTTGAAACTTGAAAGCCTACTAATTAAGAAGGATACTATAAAATAAGAGTAAGGCTAAGGTGCTATGGGTTGCATAGAGAGCTACAATACTACGGTTCAATATTTGAGTTTTTATAATTCAAACGGTTTATTTGAACCGTTCATCTTGTTCTCCGTATTAATATGTGTTTGAAGACCAAATTTTATATTTTTTGAAAATTTTTTACTATTTTTTTATATAGGTAGAAAATCAATTGACCTAAAAAATTCTGCATCACTCAGATATTTTATTTTCTACCTATCTAAAAAAATAGTAAAAAAAAATTCAAAAAATATAAAATTTGGTCTCCAAACACTTATTAATATGGAGAACAAGATAAACGATATTTTGTCATCCAATATTTTAAGTACACCAATTAAAACTTTTAGAACCGTATTTTGTCATCAATATTAAAATATCTCCATTTTTCCATCAAAGCTAAATATTCTAACTTTATCTCATTTACTTCATTTAGTCTATTGGTAGTCCTTTATTAATCACTAAAATTATAATTTTTATCCTTCTATTAAATTAAAAATATCTACTTTTATTCCAATTGGATTGAATTAATAAGGCATTAATCGAATTTATTATCAAGTGAAAAGATATTGCAACAGAAATCAAAAGTAAAAATGTTTTATAATAGTTCAGAATTTTATCAATGTAAAACAATTTGGATAATTTAGTGTAAATTTGAATAAAAATGACGTATCTATAAAATAGAAGGGTAAATTGGGGATTACAAGCTTTACTCAAAGGATACTAATAGTCTAAATAAAGAGAAGGGGAGAAAGGTTGTTTTTAGTTTTGATGAAAAAATATAAAGATTCTAAATACCGCGTTATAGTGTTTTTAGATTATAAAAGTTATGGCGTTCTCGACACTATATGAGCATAGCGTTATTTTTTAGTTGTTCCGTTATGGCGCGATAAACGCTATTTGAATCTTTGAAAAATATAATATTTTGATAGAGAAATTGAAAATTTATGAGTTTTTGATAGATGGGCCATTGACCTTGTAAAAAAAAAAAGAGTTGGCTGGAGTCATACGGATAAAAGAAGGTTTAAGAGAATTCATACGGCCTCAGATAACCTTAAATCCGATCCTT
Source organism: Carex pumila (assembly GCA_033356055.1). Taxonomy (NCBI): domain Eukaryota; kingdom Viridiplantae; phylum Streptophyta; class Magnoliopsida; order Poales; family Cyperaceae; genus Carex; species Carex pumila. The sequence goes on along the minus strand of JARJHM010000081.1, from coordinate 156,867 downwards.
CTGTTATATATTCGCATGAATTTTGAAAGAGTTCCATACTTTCAGATTTTAGCTAGATTGATCTGAATTTTGATCAGATGGTTTGAATTTAAACTCATACAGTGAGATAGTGCAGAGGATCCGGACTCAGTCAAAGAAAAATCTAGATTGTGATAACTAAAGTTTTGAGTTTGTAACCGGATTATCCGATCAGAATTCAGACCATTATGGTACGAAATAAAATGCGATGTCCCTTTAATATCCGTGCCAAATTAAATCAGACGGTCCGGATCTAAACTCAAAAGTTTAGTAACCTTAGGTGATATGAATTCGTTTAAGAAAGGATGTGAAAAGAGAGGCTAGGTGATGATAAGGCATGATTGCATGAATGAAGATTGAAGCAGAGGCTTGAACAGCAGAAATAAATCTGGTGAAATTTTAAAGAATCGCAGGAATTCTGCAATTTCAGATCTCGCCATTCATTTTTAAAATGTACGAATCTCAAGAAAATGTACGAATTTCAAGAGCATTTATTTTCTTTCCACGAATCTCAAAGAAAATGAAAGGGTGGATGTCAAATCGGAGGATTCCTGCAATTCTTTGGAATCTGAGCGGATTTATTTCCCTGTACTGCTGGAGTATATCACGAATTGGAATCTTTTGAGTTAATGCATTTCGACCATCCGATCTGCTTTACAATTCGTGCGGACTAGATCTGTACAATTATTGAAGGGTCTGGGTTAAAATCAGACGACCGACATGCAATAACTCAAAAGATTCCTTTCTGAGTTAATGCACAGGATACGTGTTGGTATATCACTGGGACCACTAATTTACTCGTTTTTGGTCTTTTCTAAAAAACGGAAAGGAGCAATTAATAGTCCGGATAAGGTTGGGACCACTAGAGTACTGAGTGGGAGTGTGGGACCAGAGTTACCTATCAATTTTCTCTCTGCAATCTGATTTTTCATTTTTGAGCAAATTTGTTGGGAGCCCAGAGCAGCCAGTCCGGATCATGTACTAATGTGAGATAATCCCAATTTTCAGTCTATTTAAAGTTGGCCTAATTTTTTTTTTCGGCCTATTAAAAATTTAGGGAATTTGTTATTATTATACTTCGATATTTTTTGAACGGTCCGGATTTTCCACAGATCAAATCAAAGTACGAGAGATCTCAGATAATGTGAATTTCAGAGGAGCTAGGGCTGCGTATATAGTATATACCTAGAAGCTAATTTATATTGTTTTATTGGTTCAGATTCAAAATGAATATTCAGGTTTTCATGTAGTCTGCGTCTGTTAGTGTATTTATATTTCATAAATTTCCATATTTATTTTTATTTTTGTGTGGTATATATTTTAAACGGATTGTTTCTATAAATCTATTAGAATTGCACATTCACATTTAGAAGTTATATTTTCCAAAACAATTTTCATGACATACTTTTTGCTCTCTCATTTTATTTTTGTTTTATGGATGAATATTTTTTTCAAGACATGTTGAGAAGAGAGAACATATGCTTTCTCTTTAATTTGAACACTTAACTCTTCTTTTGGTGCGTTTGGATGAAACAAAGAATAGTTCAGAATAGCAGCTATTCTTGAGTTCGGAATAACAACTATTCTTGAGTTCGAAATAGCAGCTAACCTGACATTTCTAAAGAATAGCGGAATAGCAGCTAACCTGAGCTATTCTTTTGTTGAGAATAGTGTTTTTTTTCACCCAAACGTGTTGAATTGAGAATAACTCATTAAAAATAACAGTTATTCCTAAGTTAGTGCTATTCCTGTATCACCCAAACGCACCATCTAGAATAGCTGAGTTAGTGAAAAAGTTGTTTTGTTATTCTACATTTGAATTAAAAGTAGGATGTTTCAAACAATACTATAGTTCAGCTTTAGTACTATTCTCTATCTTTACAATTTGTAGTGCTATTTTTAAATTCTGAATTAGCTCGCTAATCTCACTTCCCATAAAAAAGATATTTTGTGAAAATACAAATTTGGACATAAAAAGAAATATATTTATGCATGACAACAATTATTGTAGGATGGATAACAAAGAAAGTGACAAAAAAATGCTTGTGGGACCAAGACTGTTGCATTGGATAAACTTCAGTTGTGCTTGTATGCTTAATAGATCCTATCCTAATCAATGTTTTTCTTTATAACTGGCTTGTGAGGAATTCTGGCCGTGCAAGTAATTAAAAGTAAAATTCTTCTGTTCTTAGCCATAACAAAGAAAATGACTGGTATTAGTAGAATTCTATCCAGAGCAATGATTGAGGTTAACATTTTAACAGAGTAGTTTTGGCTTCACGCAGCGCTGGAACTGTAGAATCAAAACAGCGCTTCCCATGGTTTATGCGCTACATGAAGCTAAAACTACTCTGTTAAAATATTTACTCCAATAATTGCTAAGGTGATCCTTTATCTTTACGTACAGTAAATGTAACGCAAACTTGTGCAGTGTTCCTGAAAACGGAGCGGATACGGACCGAATAATGATAAAAAATTATATTCATATTTAAAAAAAAAAAATTTCGGATATTGATACAGATCGGACATTAGATAGGTACAAATGCAGATCGAGTCGAATATTTATTAAAATAATATAAAAATTATTATTAAAAATACCAAAGCTCATAATATTTATCTAATTATAATGGTGAATAATATAATTTTTTCATAATATATATTAAACTATATGGTATATATCTACTATCCGGATACAGATAATTAAAATGTAATATTATATCAGTATCTATATTCACACGAATATTTAAATATTAAATATTTACATTTAGTTTTCCGAATAAGAATCGGATATTGGCCTTACCGTTTTCACCCTTAGTGTCAATTCATTATCTGACTTAATTACTTCAACCGAACTCGATTAGTTAGTATTTAAATGAAAAGATAGACTATCAGATCATGTATCGACTAATTAAAAAAATGATTATCAATATTTTTTGTTTTGAAGTGTCATGGTCAGAACGCAACTTAAAACGATATTTTTTGTTAGATGTATCTGCAGTTTCAAATTACGGACACTCAATTTTTTTATTTTGTTTTATTTTTAGCATAAATTTGTTAGATGTATTCAAAGGGCGTCATATTAAGTAAAACTTTGCCTGAGTATGACATGAAAACTATAGATGGTGTTATATTATGTTTGATTATAGAGAAAAAAATAAGGTGGCCGTAAATTTTACAATGAAAGAAAAATGTTCAGAAATTTGAACGCATGCTTTATAGTTCTAACTTTAAAAATGCACGGACACACTGATTTTTATCAAGGCATTAATTGCTTTATAATTTTCTATCTTTAAAAATACTAATAGTATTTCAAATTTTTATTTATACCATCTTAAATAAAAAACATAAACCGAATAACCACAATTTATGAGAAATTCTTTTTTTTTATCACATTTCTTTGAAATTCTATTTTTTTATCACTTTTTTTTTCTTTTTCTTTTTCTTTTTTCTTTTTACTCAATTAAATGAAATTATCAGTGAAAGACGCATGTACGCTCCAGTACATTGAATGAAATATATAGATAGAGACGAGTTTTTGATTCAATCTATTTAACACGAGAAGATCCAACGGGAGAGATTAGACCATAATAATTTTACATTATGCATTTTATTTAACTTTTTTACTTCTTTTATATTTCGCAATTTTCCAACTTTTTTATTCTCCCCCATTCAAACCACTTGTTTTTTTTCAACACACGCACAGGGTTTCCAACCTGGAAACTCAACCACTGTAACCATTTGAGGTTAATATAAACAAGGGCCAGACACTAATTGTTTCTCAAAAAAAAAGACGTGTTCTTCATTTTTGTCCGTAGTTTTAGTTTAACTTATTTAAAAATGGTATAAATAGAAATTTCATAAAAATATACATCATAGTTGCTTTTAACTTTACAAAAAGTTTTAACATGTTTTAATCTAGGGTGGCAAAAAAATATTGTAGTTTCGTGATTCGGTTTGAGTTCGATTTGTGTTTAGTTCGATTCAAAACAAATAAAACCCAGCATGGTTCGAATCTTATTCAAATCAAACTTAAACTGGATATAATTCGTTCGAAATTGATTCGTGAACTATTTAAATTCGAATCTCAAATAATACAGCTAATAGATTCAACCATTAGTTTTAATAATGTAGCAACCAAACTTATACCACAGCTCAAAATTGTTAATGTAATAGTAACTTATAATAGAAAAATGTTTCACCAGCGTAACAAATTAACAACGAAATAAGTTTCATTTAACTAGGTTCATGCCGTGATTTTAATCAATTCAGCAGCGTAAAAGGTAAGAAAATCTTGAACTAACTCATAATTCATTAGTGTGAATTCGTAAAAGGTAAAAGGAAACCGTATGAATTTTGTCCCGCAAGACCTGTCGATATAACTAGGGCTGTCAAAAAAATTTGTAATTCGTAATTCGATTCGAAAAATGTGTAGCTCGCAATTAATTTGATTTGAAATTAGTTCGATTCGAAACATATCAAACCTAATTCAGTTCGAATCTTATTCAAACTCAAACTCAAACTAGGATAAGCTGGATTCAGTTTAATTGGTTGCCACCCCTATTTTAATCCCTCTCGCTGAAAAATATAAATACGAGAATGATTAATTAAACGAATGCCTCAGATGTAGTACAGAAGAATATTTTTTATTTTTTATATTTTTAGTTTAAATCGATTGGATCAAGTGCAACGGAATGCCTCGGATCTAGTACAGAAGATTTATTAATTTTTTTTTCTAAATTTTTAGTTTAAATTGGTTGGATCAGGTGCGGATAGAATCATTCTGATCAGGAAAAATTGTTTATTAATAGAAAATATTATTAAATAATAAATAAAGATAAAGAGTAATTTTGATTTATTATGCATAAAAGGACTAGTTAAAATTTTCCCGATCCATTTTTTTTGTCCGATAGTCTTTGATTATCTGTAAATCTGACAAATTTTAGATCTTAAAAAAAATATCTTCAAATTTTTTGTCTTACTTGTCACACAGAATTCAAACAGACTTATTAAAAAAAAAATTAGATCAGTATAATTGTAATCAATCTAAAGTTTTGAAAAAAAAAAAACATTAAATCTGATCCTATGCATAAAAAATCTAAAATATTATTTTATAAAAAAAATTATTAAATAAAAAATACTCCTGATCAGAGAAATTAATTGGTCTAATCCATCTAAATATATATATATATATATATATCAACAATCAAATTCAAATCTGACATGACCCGTTGACTGTTGGCATCCTTATCACAGGATAATATTAAGAATGTAAGGTTGGATTTTAGCAAGGATCCGAGCCGTCCATTTGTACGGACTTCGCTCGACTTCAATTTAGATATCCTGATCATATCAAAAGAAAAATATATATATATATATATTAATTTCGTTACAGATGGATGGCTAATTTCCGTGCTAATAAAAGTTGCGTATCAAGAGAGGATAGGCACTGTATTGAGTGTTGGAGATGGATCTGAGAATTCTCTCTCTGTACGAAAATAGTTGGAGATTTTTTTCTCGTTATTTTTTTGGATTAGAAAGGTTTGTATCATGTTAGAGCGAGTTAACTATTTTTAGCACATTAGCCTGACTCAAGGTTGTAAATAGTGCGTTATAACATTTTCGGAGTATAAAAATTATGGCACTATAACATGTTATTCTGTGCTATAGCGGCACTATATGAACATAGTGCTATTTTTTAGTCATTCCACTATATTGCGATAAACACTATTTAATTCTTTGGCCTGACAATATCAAACTGTTTATCTAAAATGAAATAATTATGCTAGAACTGACTGTATAGTTTGATACTGGAGAGCGTGCTTTACAATTCAGAAATAAAATAAATAAATAATGATGACGTGATTTTATGACGAGCTTAACAGCTCTTTGGTGAGTTTAATTTGAAAATATATTTAATTAGCTACAAACTATAAATTCGAACAATTGAAACTGGTCTATTTTACGAGTGATGAGTTTACATGCAATTTTTTATTTTATTTTCGAATTAACTAATATAAAATCAAGTGGTAAAAATAAGGCAAATTATTAGTTAGTTTTGGTACATTTATTTTTCATTATTTTTTTATTACCTGATTTTATATTAAATAAATTGAAAAAGTTATAAATTTTTTATATAAATATATCAATTCAACAATTTAGATTACTCATTTAAAAGTAATCTGTGATAATTTTGATATTAAGCTTATTAAGAATTTGATGTGTTCGAGAACATCTTAATTCTATATAATAATTTTGAAAAATAAATTGCGATTTATAACACTCCATCAAAATTCAGGCTTCTATGAGCCTCTACTCTAGCGTGGCAGCGTTGATAGTTGAGCCTTATAAACGATTGGTCAATGAATTTAAGCGACGACTGTGAATAATAGCTAGAAAGGCCCAAATTGAGCCTAAAGCCCGTATGTTACAAGTCCAATGGGGTCTCTTTTGGGCCATGTTGCCGTGCAGATTTTGTAAGAAAAAGGTACAATTTGATCTAACATTCGGATTGTTAGTACAGGTTTAATGAGAATAGCGTGCATTGGTGCTCCAAATTAATAGAATAAGAAAACAAGTACCTAGAAGCAGGGGCGAACCTCGAGTGTTCAGGAGGCAGCTAGCTGTCTTTATCTTAATTTTGAATTTTAGTGAACATCAGGATGTTTCGCCAGAAAACTTTTTTGACTTCTTAAGATATTTGAAATGTAATTCAATTTAAATTTAGAATTAAAATTAAAATATTACTTTTGAATTATGATTGATAATTAAAATTATAGATTAAAGAATCAAAAATTACAAGTCAAAACATTTAAAAATATAAGTTAAAGCAATATTTTTTATCGATTATTTAATTAATTAATAGATTTAAATCCAATTCAATATTTTTTTATTCTCCTCTCCAGAAAATTCTGAGTCAGCCCTTGTCTAGAAGGTACAAATTGAACAAGCTTATCAAAAAAATTCAAACATCTTTGCATCTCCAAAAGATCATTAAGCCAAAGGTACGATACATTTATCCTTTTATGGTGAGTAAGAGAGAGAACAGTGAAAATAGCAAAGCACTGTGCACTAAGAGTTATGATATTCAAAAAGGTAACAAATCCGTTCTATTCCGATATTTACATTTTACAACAAAACATACAGCGGCTTAATTCATATACACAGCAAATTATACGAGCATCGGCTTTAAATTCATATACAAAACAAATTATAAGAATAGAAAATAACCAACTATACTCTTGAGAAATAATACCTATACTCAAGCTCAAGCATCGTCTAAGAAAAACCACTAGCATACATATCCAGGCCATCCATCATATCCAAAATCCTAGCTTTCTCACCCTCCCAATCAACATCTGCACCAAGTTCTCTAACCGGTGAACTGCCGCAACTCCTACTCACAAACAAACCCCTAGAGTTTCTCGTTTGGGTACCTCTATCAGAATCAAAGCTTCTACTTCTAACAAGTGTAATGCCTTTTGAACTTAATTTTCCCAACATTTCTCTCTCATCCTCTGATATTTGTGGCGAAGAAGAGACTTGTTTGGCTTGCGATGGAGAATTGTTTAAGGCTGAAACCTGTTTTGTAGATTTCACCCCGTAACCCCTGCTTTTCACTTGGACCACTAAATGGTGGAGCCGAACAACCAGGTCAAGTAAGTATTCATCAGTTGTAGCTTTGTTTGCATGGTAAAGTGTTTGAATTCGAGTAATGCTCGACTGTTGGTTCTGCTTTTTGTTCACCTCGGTTCTGTTATGCAACAAATGAGATTATTAAAAACAAAGTGGAAACCGATGAAGGGTACTTCCTTTATTGGATGGCCATAAAGTGGAGTTCAATAATTAAAAATTAAACAGGAAAGGAATAGCATAAGACTAACCCAAGATTGGCCCACTCTCCGACCCATCCGAATCCTTGATGTGCTCTGTTCAAAATTCAAATTAATAGGAGAGACAAAAAAAATAAAGATTTAGATGATTCCTAAAATATATTTGGTTCGGTATTCTAATTTAAACAGAATGAATTACTTGTGTCAACCCACAAAAACCATACCTAACTGTATTCTCTGCTATCGGCACAATCCAGCTAAGAGTCTTCTGCATTTCATTTTTAATTTTAGCAACTGTATACTGCAAAAGAAAAATAAAAATATGAAGTGATTCAAGTAATAATTTCGAATGAAATTGACCAAAAAAATGTTTAGCTTGGATTACTGACAGTGACACATTACCTCATCTTGGTCATGCATAGCATGGAGCCTAGAACGAAGTGATAATTTGACAGCTTCCGGCAAAGCGTGGTATAAGTTATCTCTTGCACTTGGAGGTAAAGAGAGGGGCCGACAGACCTGTATTAGATTTCACAGTTAGAAATCAGTAATAGAGTACCCAGCAGAGTGTAAAGAGGGAGAAGGATTCGAACACTTACTATGTTATCAATTTGGTTAATGATGTTAGCATAATGTAAGGCAAGGCCGCACTCACCTAACCTTTTACCCTGACCTTGCTCATATCCATTACTATTACCTGAAAAATGAAAATTTTCATATTAAAACATCTGTGCTATTTGCATAATAAGCAAATATTAGGAGTTAAGAGTACACACCAGCAGCATGACCAAATGCATCTCTGATCTGCCTATTTAGAAACACTACAATGTCAACAAGTTTCTCCACGACCTGCAAAAGAATAAATAAAAATCTTCAATCTTTTCGTTAAGAAATAAGTAAAAATATAAAATAGTAGTAATAAATAAGAATAAGAATAAGAAGAAGAAGGTACCTCTTCCAATGTTCGTGCCCACAAGGATTTCTTCTGCAAGCTCTTGACAAGCTTCCTTTGGCGCTTGAGCTCACTGAGTAATATCATAAGACTCTCTGTCAAAAAAAGAACAAAATATTAGTGTACAAACTTTGTTAAAGACGACAAATCTTCTTCTTCTCTTTGTTCTAGAGTTTGTGTTTATTTGGGTTTCTTTTCAATGAAAATTAAATTCACCATGTGCTATTTCCTATTTGTGTTTTCTTCTTCAACCATAGTAATGTAGACTACCAACTCAATAGTCAAAAGAACACATTGACTTGTCACATCTTAAGAAATTGAATGGCAGGTTGAAGTTAGAATTTTGACCAAATCAATCTTAAAGTCAAAGATATAATGGAGAAGCCCATAAATTCCAAAGAAAGAACAAAAAGAAGTAATTTTCAGTTTTACCCTTCCTAGCACCACGCAAGGCCTTTTCTTCATGAAATTTCCTGTGGTAGTCCTGTTCAAATCTATCCAGTGCATGCAATTCATGGTACAACTCCTACAAATATAAACTCGTCATACAATAATAATAGGACCATATGACACACAAAATGACTTATTTAGTTTAATATTAAGGCGTACTCACAGAAGTATTGTGTGCCAGATCAATCAATTGATGGACAGATGCATCCAACTCCCCTTTTGACTGATCCTGAGCGGCAAAATCAGAATCCAATCTGCTTATTTAAAAACAGTCTATTCAACATATGTACAACTTCATAAATCAGCTCATGTATGAATTTTGAAAAAACACGACATACTTTTGGAAATAACGTCCTAAGTTGTGCCAGACAGGATCCTTGCATAGGTCGCCAAATCTGATAACTTCCCTTGAGAAATGAGCTAGCTCATCCCTATAGAAATTAAAAAAATTCAGTTAAAATATTTAAATTATGTTATCCTCACAACCTGGACTGCAACAGTGACAACTCAAATACCACTTTATGATTGTGTTTTGTTTAATAGGGTTTAACAATTGGACTTAAACTTTTTTTGACTTGAAATGATATCTTTAAACACGTGCAAAAGGCCTGAATTATGCAATAATATTGTAAAAGAAAAACAATTGACTCTATCCTTATTTTTTTTGTTTGGAGAGAGAAATTATAAAAGAAAAACAGTATTCTATTTCTGTTTCGAGACAGATCCCTGCACTAAATTAGTGTAAAATCTTCTTTCTATTTAAATGAAACTGTTAACAATTGCCAGAGAACAGTTTCCCCGATACAATATCACATAAACTGCAGTTTCCTTTACTTGTACCAAGAGACCCCATTAAACCGGAACTCCTTCCCTGTGCCTATTTCCAATAGAAAACATGCTCGGTTTTTCTCATTGGCCTATTTAATCTGCTCTTATTCACTAACGCAAAAAAAAAAAAACCCACCTCTTATCAGCAGCTGCTATGCAAAGCAACTCTTTTTCATCTGAAGAGACGAGCAACCTCACTCCATCAGACTTCAAAACATCCTCTTTCAAGATCCTGATACTCTCGTCAGAGAAAGATTTCCATAGAGTTGATGCTTTGGCAATCGTGTTAGCAACCTCAAATGCAAGAATCTCTATCTTATTGCCGCGATGCACAACTCCCGTAATGAACCCACTACCAGTGTTTAAACTTGACATGCTACTCCCAAGTGTATCTAATACTTCGACGGCTTTCTCCAAGCCAGCTATGCTGGCTCTGCCAATACTTGTTTCTGATAACTGAAAAAATAAATAATAAAAGAGTTTTAATTAAAGTCATGCTTTCTAGTCATGTATATTTTTTTGTTAGGAAATTATGTAATATATGGAATAGACTGTTCCATACAGGAACTTAACATCGGGAGTGAAGACAATAAAAAAAAATTACTATAACTGATTGGAATCCTTTTTTTTTTATTATACAGTACTAATTCAGCATCTACTATGAACTTGTTTGTTATAATTGTTGGATCAAAATTCCCAAATGAATTAAGACATCAGCTCAGTAAATCATTTGTGGAGTATTTCCTTATTTGAAATACAAACAAGCACAGAATCAACATGTCTACTACATGAGTAAAATAATCGGTTTTCATTTCTCAAACTTTGCTTTAAATTATTTCAGTTATTTGTAATAACGATATATTTCTTCCTTTGATAGTTTCTCCGTATTTATTAAAGCAACTAACCGTGGTAAAAAATTGAAACAAAACAAATTCTTCTCGGGAATAGGGGACCCGCATCTAAACTCACCCTTTGGCCAAAAAAAGAAAGATACAAAAAATCTAGCTTAAAAAAATTTAAGAAAAACTAGAAGAATACTAAACTCTATCTAACTATCAAGAAACTAAAAACGATAAAAAAATTCAAAAAGATAAGTATGCTTACTTTTCCAGCGCTAGCTTTCCCCGACAAAATCGCAAGTTCACCAGAGTCGTAGGCACGGTAGCCGCTCCTCCTCTTGTGAGTGAATTCCACCTCCGGTCCATTGCGTGTGGCCCGGGCCGCGCCTCTTCTGTCTCGCCCCTTGGAACAGACGCATCCCATTCGCAAAGCTCGTTGAATAATACCCCTAATCGCCAGCGTAAAAAAAGAAAAGGGAGAAGGAATTCCCCGAATTGATTTACAATTTACTTTGATTTGCTCTTAGCTCTCTGCTTTAGTAGCAGTTCTTCTCAGTTTTAACTTTTGAAACGCGTATTAGAATAGGAGGCTTGAGCTAAATGCCTTTCTCTCCTTTTCTTCCCAGCCTTCTGACCCCATGCGCTCTCGACTATTGACTCTTACCTTTCTCGTTTCTCTCCCGTTTAAAGAAATACTGGAGAGGGCGGTGCAACTGTTTGGGCCCAAATTAAAGTCCGCCGATGAATGCGGTCATTATTGAGGTCTCATGACGTACTAGCAAAATTAATTGTACATGGTTATGGTAGGACATTTTTAAATGCAATGATATAAATTAACCTTGAATTGAAGATGAAACGAGATGTAGATTATCAAATATGAACAATTGCACTGGCAAATGTAACAAAAAAAATTAAAATTATTATTAAAACAAATAAATAAAATAGATATATCAAAAAAGAAGAATATTACTAGAAAAAATGGGGAATATATATTTTTTCTAAATATCTAAAAAAACAATTGAGTAAAAATTGAAAATCAAGTTATATAACTATTTAATATTTACAAGATATTCTTTTATTTGAATTGCGAACATGCGACATACTACACAGATAACATTGTCTTTATTATTAGATAAAAAATTAATGCTCAATATTTCAAAAGTATTATAACTCCATATTTAAATTGTGTAGGGTATAATATTTGTATATATATTCATGAATATTAATAAATTCTCAATATTTCAAAAGTATTGTAACTCCGTATTTAAATTGTGTAGGATATAATATTTGTATATATATTCACAAATATTAATATGTTATATTTAATCATTATAATCTTTAGTAATATCTTCTTAAAAATCATCCATCTGAGCAACGAATATTATACAGAGTTCTCACTAGTGCAAATAATAAAATATACAGTGGATTTAACCTCTTGAACCAACCGTTAAGCCATGAGCCGGGTAAACTTCGGCTCCGGTTCAGCCAGAAAATGGAGAGGACGTCGCCAGGTTACAGTGATTTTTGGCGCGCAGCGGGTTTCGGATTCTCCGCGAGTGTGAACCAGCCTCCTCTCTAGGGGTCTGGTACATCTTGCGAATTTACGAATATACCCCTGCATATGGTCCTGGTCCACGGCGGTGATTGAAAGCGACCGTAATCTAACCTGAGCACGGCACCAACCTAGCGGATAGAGCAACACTAGCCGTTGGATGGGATAAGGTACCGTAGGCCCCACCGTAGACTGTCGTGTGGTTGAATGTTGGACCGGCCGCACAGAAGTCTTCTCCGACGTGGGATCGACTCTGATTATTCACATTTCGTTGTTTTTTATGGTTTTCGTTGTATTGGTATGATATGATATATCCGAGGAAGAGAACTAGAGAACTGAATAAAGATTTTTAACGGAGCAGTTTGACTTCACGAAGCGCACGAAACATATACAACTCTACGATTCTATTATCTTTGCGCTGCATGGAGTCAAAACTGCTTTGTTAAAATATTTCTCCAGAAAACCGGACTGTTTTTTTTTGTCATCATGTCATTTCCTTCTGGATTATTATAAGCACTGTTTTTATTTATTTATGCGTCTTTCTCAATAGTCAATACAATATCTTATTCATATGTTTTTGTTTTCCGTACATAGATGCACTGCACTAAACTACCTTGATGGCTTACCATATTTATAAGGGAGGATTCAGAATTTTCTTTAAAGGGGTAAAAAATTTTCTTTAAAGGGGTAAAAAAATATCGAATCAAATTTAAATAACTACTTGGATTTAAATCTATTAACTAATTAGATACTCGATAAAAATACATTGCTTTAACTTATACTTTTCAAATACTTTAACTTGTAATTTTTAATTCTTTAACTTATAATTCTAATTATCAATCATAATTAAAATAAAATTAATTTTAGTTATAAATTTAACCCGAATTACAATTCAAACATTTAGAGGAGAACAAAAAAAATTTCAAAAAAAACAAAATCGATCAAAATATTCCGACCTCTATTGAAAACTAAAAATTCAGGTGGCAACTGCCCCTGAATTTTATTTTAATATTTGATCAAAAGCGACAATTATTATTCGGGCCCAGTATCAATTTCATTTGTTGAAGCATTGACTGATTGTGCTTCTGCCAGAATAAGTCAATGATGGAATATAAAGATCGATCGCAACTTGCCAAGTTGCTTGTAATTTTACATTATTCTTTTGTTGTAAATTAGTTCGTTATTGTTGATCCGAGTTCATGGTAACATGAACTAAATCATTTACAGTGTTAAATGGCAGTACTAGTTTATAAATATATATGACGTCAGAGCTGAGATTTATGCGGATAGTGACGTCGGGTTATTAATTTTTTTTTGATAAAAATTGAATATGAAAGCTAACTATTTAATACTTTTTGTTATTACAACTAATAATAAAGAATGAGTGAGTCTACGGTAGAGTATTTATACTCGGACGGGTACGGATACCCCGGGTATATCCGTCTCGGGTACGGGTATAACTCGGGTACAAGGGTATTCGGGTACGGGTATGGCGGGTATAATTTTCAAACCCATACCCTATCCGAGTTATACCCTTACCCGTGTACCCTAGACGGGTAAGGCGGGTACGGGTACGGGTAGGGCGGGTATGGTATTTTTTTTTTTGGTTTTTTTGTTGGTTTTTTTTTTTTGCTGTTTTTTTACTGTTTTTTTTTGCTGGTTTAGGGGGGAAAAAATCATATTTTTTTAATTTTGAAATGGATGAACAGTAACTCGGGTATACTGGTACAGTTACTCGGGTAGTCGGGTACGGGTTTAGTCGGGTACGGGTTTAGTCGGGTACGGGTTAACTCGGGTATTGGTCTAAAATAATGGGTCCGGTCTGATTTTTGCCCGTACCCGCGTACCCGAGTACCCGACCCATACTCGGGCTCGGGCACGGGTACCCTAGCTGGCGGGTACGGGCGGGTATACCCTTAACGGGTTTTATTCAACCTCTAGTCTACGGTACTATGCATATTACGATTTGGTCCATGCTATAGCTCAATATTTGACTTTTTAAAATCCTAACGGTCGATCCAACCGTTCATCTTATTCTCCATATTAATATATATTTGGAAACCAAACTTTACATTTTTTGAAATTTTTTTACTATTTTTTTAGATTTATTGAAAATCACTGTTTTTTTATGGTCCAAAATTTTCAGATCAAGTGATTTTCTAAATATCTAAAAAAATAGTAAAATTTTTAAAAAAAATGTAAAAATTGTTCTCCAAACACATATTAATATCAAGAACAAGATAAACAGTTCAGATCGACCATTGGAATTTTGAAAACTCAAATATTGAGCCGTATCACGGACCAACCTGTGATATGCATAGTACCAAAAACGCACTCATAAAGAATTGTCTCTATATGAATTTCGAAATCATAACCTCCTAAACAGAAATTATGTATCTTTACCATTAGATCAAATGCTAGTTCTTTTAAAATTTTATTAATAGGTGTTCAGTAAATATTTGTCATACATTTGTACCTCAATATTAATAACCATGTTGAAATTATCTGAACATGAATTATTTAATTATAGAGTGAAACCATGGTACTATGCATATTACAGATTGATTTGTACTATAAATTAATATTTTTGTTATCAAAATTCTATTCAAATCGTTGAACATGATCTCCGCATTATGAATATTTACCTGTAGACTAGATTTTATATTTATTTATTTTACTTTCTTTTAGATGAGTACAATTTTTAGATAAAACGATTTCTACCTATATAAAAAGTAGCATAAATTTTAAAAAAATAATATATATATATAGGACTTGGCTACGGTGCTATGGGTAGCTAAGAGGCCTCCCATGCTATGGCTCAATATTTGACTTTTCAAAATTCTAACGGTCGATTCGAACAGTTCATCTTGTTCTCCATATTAATATGTGCTTGGAGACCAAATTTTACATTTTTTAGAAATTTTTTACTATTTTTTTAGATTTATTGAAAATCGCTGTTTTTCAGACAAATCTGGACCATAAAAAACAGCGATATTCAATAAATCTAAAAAAATAGTAAAAAATTTTCAAAAAATGTAAAATTTGGTCTCCAAACACATATTAATATGGAGAACAAGATGAATGGTTCGGATCGACCGTTAGAATTTTAAAAAGTCAAATATTGAGCCGTAGCATAGAAGGCCTCTTTGCTACCCATAGCATATTAGCCAAATCCTATATATATATAGAGAGAGAGACAGGCTAATATGCTTTCGGCAGCACTTCGGCCGAAGTGCTGCCACTCCATTTTTTATTTTTTAAAATCCAAATGGTCGATCCGAACCGTTCATCATGTTCTCCATATTAATATCTGCTTGGAGACCAAATTTTACATTTTTTGAAATTTTTTTGCTATTTATTAAGCCACTTTGAAAATCGCTGATCCAACGGTGAACCCCTGATTTTACTGTTTGACAAGTCATTGTTGGATCAGCGATTTTCAAAGTGGCTTAATAAATAGCGAAAAAATTTCAAAAAATGTAAAATTTGGTCTCCAAGCAGATATTAATATGGAGAACAAGATGAACGGTTCGGATCGACCATTTGAATTTTGAAAAATCGAAAATGGAGTGGCAGCACTTCGGCCGAAGTGCTGCCGAAAGCATATTAGCCTGTCTCTCTCTCTCTCTCTCTATATATATATATATAATTTAGTCTGCAAATATATATTCATATAAAGTCATATAGATCATGTTAAACAGTTCAGATGGGCCGTTAAAACATTCAAAACAAATATATGAATCTTTAGTGCGGGTTGATATGTATTATGAATAGCACGATAGCCTCACTCTATATCTTGCGTCATTTTTTATTATAGTGTATTGATTTGGCTTAATTTGAAATTTGCTGAATGTGAGGTAAATAAGGGCTATAATTACTATGTTCTAATTTTTCAAATAATTTTTGCAAGAACAAAAATAATTTTAGGGATATGATTAATATGTTCTAATTAATTTGTTGAAAATCTAGCTCTGACTCTGTTGACAAGTGTTAATTGCTATGGAAGAAGAAAATATATGGCAAGAACAAAAATATAAAAATAATAAAAAATTTCAGATATCTATATAAGTGTATGTAGGAAGTGTTAGAATCTTAATATCCATCAAATAATAAAATTTCTAAAAACAAAACTATTGACAATTGACCAGAGTTGTTAAAACACGACATAGTTTTATGTCTAATTAAGGTTACAAGTATTAATATTTTTCATTGTCCCACAAGCAATAATATGAACAGAACAAAACAAAAATCAATTTTGCCGTGTGTTTATACTTATTGTAAGAAAATCTTCATATCTAATTCTAAAGCTTTTTATCATACATCAAAGGTCACATCAAACAAGTCTAAAAAGCCTCAAAATATCTATTTAACGAACACAATGAAAAGTGTTGGTACCACTGACTCAAAAGTCTTAATATCTATTTGCTAGCTCATGTACACGTCTTAATAGATAGATTGTAGAACTAAAATCTAAAAATATAGATATTGTAAAAATAAGAATTAATCTCTAATTTTCAACCTTCACCCAATTTGATCAGGGCATCTCAAATTATAATCTTAAACCAAAATTACTGCGTTAGGTACAACCGAAAATAAATCTGCTATGATGGAATAACAGGATCTCCTGTTATTCCGATCTCAACCATTCAATTATGTTGAGATTTGTGCATGAAATTTTTTGAATGATTGAGATTGGAATAACGGGACCCTGTTATTCCATTGGAACCACAGCAGATTTACTTCCGGTACAACCGGTATATAAAGCATGAGATACATTCTTTTAATTTGAACTTTGAACCAAAGAAAATGTGGTCATGTGCATTTTTTATATATTTATTGAGATAACCGAAGCAAGAAACAAAAATTCTAGAAAGAGCAGATCAACTGCGAAGATTTTATTAACCATAAAAAATGGGCAATATCGTGCTAAATATATTTTAACAGTGGATTAATTAAAAAATAACAACTCCAATTTGAATCTACCAAACCATCTGGAATTCTGGATTCTAGATGAGTCAAGTCAATAAGTACATGTGTTTGCGACGAAATTGATCTCTCCAATGTAAGTCAAAAAGGTGGTTACTAAATTCTTGCAAACTTGGAAAGCGTTACCTACAAGGCTATACTCTATAGCGTTATAGCGTCATAACGATGCATGTTTTTCATGGGGGATAGAGAAAAAAGGAACCGGCGGGAAACCATCTACTTATAAACCATAATTTAAAAACAAAAAAAAATATGATACCAATATGATTAATTTTTTTTTATAGAAATTATAAAAATTGAAATGTTTTTTTGGTCGTGAAATTTTTTTTTGGTACCGAAAAGGCAATTTGGTCTCAGATATTTTCACAATTTTTCAACGTATTTTTATTGAAATTTGAGAAAATGGTTGGGACCGAAATGACAATTCGGTTTCAAAAAAAAAAAACCCGAAATATCCCGATCTCCACTAAAACTCAAAATTCAGGAGGCTGCTCCTAATTTTGAGTCTGAACAAAAATTGATGCTTTTCTGAATTCTGATTTTCCAAAGTCTAAATCTCCATTACTCCTTAACGGGTTTGATACGCATCGCAACAAGAGAATCCGAACCCGCTTTGTTGAATACATGCAGATCCACACTGTACAGGGCCCCGCTCAGTTCTAGAGTCCTTGGTCAAGGAAACAAAATTGCGATCTTAATCATATCATTGTCTCCATTTTTTAACATTTCGCTTATTTTGAATTTGCGGCATTTTACAGAAAGGGATAGGTCAATATTTAGAATTTGGCCATGATATTATGCATATGATAGATGAATTTGTGTTATAAATTTTTATTTTTATTTTTAAAATTGAAACGATGGATCGAATAGTTAAAATGTATTTAGAAAACCAAACTTTACATTATATTTAGAAACTCTTTATTATTTTCTTAAATAGATATAAAATTATTGTTTTCATATGGTTTAGAATTTTCATATCAAATGATTTTTATCTATCTAAACAAATTCTAAAAATATTAAATTTGGTCTTCAAGTACATTTTAATATAAAAATCATGTGTAATGCTTCAAATTAACTATTTAAATTTTGAAAAAATATAAATATAAATTTATAACATGGATTGGTCTAGTGTACATATTACCGTAACCTTCCTCAAATAATTATATTTAATATTAAGTGTCATACCGAACAGTAGTGGATGATAATAACTAAAAAAATTTAGCATTTATGATCTCTTCTCTGATCCAGCGATTTAAAATATATCATTCTATAAAAGATCGCATATTTGAAACTTAAATGAAGATTTTCAATAAAGGAGTCAGCTAATTGCGACTAAATTTGATTAAATTAATCTTCGTACTAACAGCTTTGACTGGAATCACTTTTTAGAAAGTTACTAAGCTATTTTTACACTCAAAGTATCTAAATATTGTTTCACATGTCTGTAAAGCACTAATTTCAAGTGTATAAAGCTAGCAAGATATTTTTCTCTTATCTTTTTAGATCTGGCACTAAGCTGCTGCATCAAATTATTAAACTTTCAAGTATGTAAACTTTGCTATACAACTCTTTGCTGATTTTAAAATCTGTAAATCTAACGAGTAATTTATTATTATTATTTTTTTAAATCTGGCGGTAGCTACTACATCGAATTATTTAAATTCAAGTTTTGAAGACTGTAAATCTAACAAGTAATTTATTAATATTAATTTTTTTAAATCTAGCGGTAGCTACTACATCGAATTATTTAAATTTAAGTTTTGAAGACTGTAAATCTTGCTACACAACTATGTAAAGTGCTGATGCGAAGTCTATAAACCTAACCTAACAAGTATGTATACCTAGCATATCACAAAGAAAAAAAAAATTAAATATAGATCTCATTTGAAAGAGAAAATTAAGTAAAAGACGTTTATAGTTTAAATTTGTAAGATTTATCATAGATCTGTGAACAAGATTAAATGAAGAAAAGTAAAAGAGAAGAAAACATAAAAAGAGAGATGAGTGATGAGAAAAAAAAGTACAAATAATCCAAAAAAGAAAATGAATATATGATATGGAAGTCTAAAAAATAAAAGTGAAAGAGATTGACAGTCCGGGACAATACTTTTCTTTTTTGTATATTTAAAAATCGAAAAACTTTGTTCCTCATCTTTATTTTAAAAGTCAAATGAGTTCATAAATCTTTTATCTTAAAAAGAAATTTCAAAATAAATTGTGTTCTCAACAAACAGTCAAACTTTTGAGCTGCAAAATCTACTCACAAGCTTCAAGTTTTTCCTTTTTAAAAGAAAATTCTAAATTTGCAACCAACTCTTAACCTGTTTGAATAATTCAAAATTTGAAGTGTAAAATCCGAATCTTATTTGCATAAAATGAAAGCTCGGTGTCTCTGACAAACAAATTTAAGTTGACAAGTCGATTTACGAATTCAGACATATGATATCACAATCAATCCAATTTCATACGACAACGGATCTTATCTTTGTATGTTTTGCGATACAGTCACCCGCAATTTTTTATTTTTTATTTTTTATTTTCTTCAAGAATTTTATCGTATATAATGACATTGCATTAACTTGACATCTTTAACAATATAATAGACGAGCTTATTATGCTTCCAACCAAGATTTTAAATAGCAATTATTGCGTCATAGCATAAAGGTAAAAAAACAGTTATTGCGAATAGCATAGTTATAGCAAAAGTTATTATATATAGCTGTTTTTGTTTAAAAATTATATTTTATATTTTTACTATAACAATATTATCTAAAGTCTCTTATATTTTATATTTCTACTAATTATCAATATTATTATAAATTATCTATCATTTTCTATTCAAAATAACATAAACATCATGGTGTAAACTATATTTTTTTTACTATTAAAAAAAAATCCCTAAGCATCATGAAATAAACTATATTTTTCTATTTAAAAGCAAAATCAATATGAACCATGAAAAAATTGATCTTTAAAGTTAATTTTCAGTTTGAATCTTTATATAAAAGCCTATGTAGTATAGCGTGCGCTATAGCGCGTAGCGCAAATAGCAGACCGCTATAACGATCGCAGCTAAAATAATGTGCTTTTATTTCATAACTTAGCGTTCGAGATCCAAAAATACTATAGCACCGCTATTACATCGCTATAGCGCTCTATTTAAAACACTGCTTCCAACCTAACAAAAACAATATAATAGAAGGATGAAAAGTTTTAGTTGTTGGCGCTTTCTCCGTCAGTCAAATATGAAATTTGTTAAATTCAAACCAAATTAAGAGGTGCTTTAGTTCTTTCATAACAACAAAATTAAAATTTTCAATGATTAAGTTGTAATATTTTTTTTTTGTTGATTGATCATACATATTATGACTTGTAACAAAAAATTGAAATTTTCAATGGTTGATTTTTAATATATTTTTGTGGATTGATCATGAATCAGACTTGACATACACTATGCAAGTAGTACCTTAAATTTAATTATTTTTTTTGGATTTAATCAGACTGTACATTAGCTGCTAAGTTAGACGCGGTTCATAAAATTTAAAATAATATGTAAGAAAAATTCAATGCAACATTAAAAAATGCATACTAATTAATACTACTCGTCATTCTTAATGATTACACTTTGCGAGTATCATTTATTTATAGACCAGTTTCAACTTATTAATTGAAATTGAGACTGTTCCTTTCAAATTAACAAGAATAAAAATTCAGTGAGATGTAACCTTTTAGGACCACATATTTTCTAGCATTTATTACTAAAATGAAAGAAAATGAACTGTCGTTCTAAACACTATCATTTAGCAACAAATGTACGCTGTTCAAGTTTATGCAACAGATTCAAAAAGTCAAAACTTTGACAATTATATGTAGATAGCGTCATGCCCCGTTGTTAATTTCAATCCAAAACAAAAAAAAAATATTATTTTTCTTAATATGATGATCTAATATATAATGGATGAATGAGATCAGTATCAGAATTCAAATTTTGAGTTTTTACATAATGAATCCAGATCGTCTGATTCATATTGGCACGGATATTAAAGAAAGGAATTGGATTTTGTCCAAAGGACTTCAGACAAAATATCATCCAAAGTCAGACCTTGCCCTTTGATTTGCTTTAAGATTCGTACCAACATATTTAAAATTTAATAACTCTGAATGACTCTGTAAATCTAAACTATCCGTATAAATTTTAACACAGATCAGACGATTGACAAGTAACTTTGGATAAGGTTTTGTCCAAAATCTTTTGCACAAAAACTTCACCATTGAAGAAATATTGTTCATTACAAACTTGGACGATAGAGATTTTAAACTCAAGATATGAGGTAATGCAGAGGATACAGATTCCCACGTGCTAAAACAAAGCTTGGCAGCTGGATAGTGTAATGCATATTTTTGCTATTTTTTTTTTTTTTTCTTTTCTTTCTCATCGTGCTTTTAGTTCCTTTTTAATAACAAGTTGGTGACGTTGAAGTTTTTTTAATGAAGATTTTGGAATATTTTAGGGAGGAAATTATAGTAAATAAAAGTTGGCATTTGAACATGTGAGAATTCCTGGTCAAATTTGGTACGAGTAGTACTTAAATTTTTTTGAGTTTGAATTTTCCTTCAATAATTCTTTGAGAAACATTATTGCATTAACTACTTCATCTCTCCATTGTAAAATAAATGGAGATGCCATTTGTTCCATGGTAACAACTCAACGCATGAAAATTTGCTCTCATCATTTAATTCAGGAAGTCTTATCTCCTCTATGAAAAAAAATCAAGGAGCTTTTAAAATTCCCTTGTTTGTTTAAAGCAACGGAGAGGTATCAAAGAAATATTTTTGTTTGGTTGTGACAGCCTACAAACAAATGGATGATCTGATTTTCAAAGCAAAATTAGATACCTCACCTTTTTTTAATGGGGTGGGGCGTAGATTTGTTTAAGAAAAGAAGCACTATTTGATTTGATTTTTAAAAAAAAATATAATTAATTTTAATTATTTTAAGAAAAGAAGCACTATTAATTTGATTTTTATAAAAATCAGTTCTACTGATTCTCGGAAGAATTTAATTTTTATTCTGAGAAATCTGTGTTAGTCATTTCTACTTTTTTCTCTCTCCAGCGATCCCTAAAATCAGTGAAACTGTTTTTTTTATAAAAATAAAATTAGTGCGTCTTGTTTTGTTAAAATAATTCATACTTATTCTATTTTTTTTTTTAAATGAACACCGTAGGCCAAATACCTCACATTTAGTTTGCGGTTTGAGAGTTGAGACAAGTAACCTCAAATCTCAATCAACCATTTAATTGAAGTATGAAAAATTTGAACTAATAGCCCGTTGTTGTACTTTTTTTTGAGAAAAAATAAGGATCAAGCCCCTATTTAATTTCATTAGCCCGTTGTTGTATCTGGAATTCACTGAATTGAGAACAAGTACCCCCCAAATCTCAATCAATCATTTAATTGAAGTATGAAAATTTTGAACTGATAGTACGTTGTTGTATGTGGACTTCACTAAATGAAGTACTTTAAAATCTTATGGTATTTTTATTGTTTATTTCTTTTTAAAAGTATTGGGTCAAATTTCACAACTATTAATTTCACTTTCAAATTTATTTCTTGTTTGAGATGTATTGTTGGGTCCGAAATTTTTATTAATAGCAAAAAAAAAAAAAAAAAAAAAAAAACACTTTGGAGGGAATTACACGACACGAATACTTAGGCTGCAGAGCTAGTGTGCAACCCTGATTAATGGGGTTCACAAAGACAATATGCAACTCAGTTTTATTTTATTTTATTTTATTTTTTACTTGGAATCAATGTCATGCACCAAATTCGTGTTGAGATATCTGAAAATTTGAGCCTTTATTTTTTTATTATAAATGTTTATGTAAACAAAAAGAAATTTTGTGGGGCCGTGGATGGACTGGATGGACCCTATTAATTAGGTCCGTAGATTAACTCTGTAGTCTGGATAATTTTTGAATTCTGATCAGTGTTATGATTTTTTTTTTTTTATGCTATTAATAAAAATTTCGGTTGTTGGGTGCTTTGGGGTCTACGATAGCTGACTATGTTTCTAATGAAACAGACACTAACCTACCTTTTATCAGAAAATAAAAAGCAACATTTTAATTTTCTCTTTTATTTATTTAGAAGTTGTTTCTCTCTTGTTTCTCTTCAATCGTTAAGCTGTTCCCATAAATACTTGTAATTATTTTTGTTTGAAGGCAGGCCTGAATTTTTTTTTAAAAAAATAGACAAAAGTCCGTCCATTATAGGAAAAAGTCATACAGAGTCTTGAGTAAAAAACCAAAAAAATATAAAACTACCTCTAAAAATCCAAACCAACAGTAGCACTAAACCTAGGCCTCAAAAATTGACCTTCATCTCTACTATTCTGGGCCCCTTTTGAAATCTATAATTTTTTCCACCAGCGGCCTACATTCTACTTGTAGGGTTATACACTTGCACCATTTATATGTGGTCTTCAACCGTGAATTACTGGGAATGATTGAATGGGCTAATAGGTAATTATTTGAAAAAATAATAATAGCAGTAGGCTTATGTGTTTCGAGAAAAGAAAAGGCGAAAACAACTATCATCACTATTAGTGACGAGTATTTAACTATTTTAAATTTTTGGTGTGTTCATGTAGTTTTATTTTTTGAACTTCAATAGTATAAATTTTAAATCTTAATATTAAAATCAAGAGGAGGACTCTAATATTTCATGCCTTTCATGTTCTATATCTTCGTTTTTATAGTTCAAATTGTTGATCTGAATTGCTCAATATGATATTCATACTAAAATATGCTTAGCGATGGAAATTTATAATTTTTGAAATTTTTTTACTATTTTTTAAGATGAGTAGAAAATCATTGTTTTTAACAGTTTAGAAACAATGATTTTGTACTTATCTAAAAAAATAGTAAATTTTTTTTCAAAAAATATAAAATTTCATCCCAGATATATTTTATTATGAATATCACATTGAGCGATTTGGATCGACAATTTAAAATTAAAAAATGAAAATATAAAATACGAGGTATAATGAGATTTGAAAAACACGAGGTATCGAAACCCTTTTCTAAAATCAAATCATTGTATATTATATGTATTATTTTCTCTATGCACATGCAAGAGTTTACGATGTTTCAACTTTTGGTTTAATACGATGTCAATCAAGCCAAAAGTCATGCAAGTGATGTACAGAGAAAAATACTTATCATATTTAACAATCTTATTTTGCATGCGAATTTTAATTTTTTTGTTGTTAGAAAAGTAATAAATAGAGGCACTATGAATGCAAAAAAATAGAAATACTAAAATATACCTCCTCCTTTTAATAATATCGCATAATATAAAAAACAGAAAACAAAGTATGTTCTTATTGTATCAATTCTGCTTTTCTATTTTTCATTTTTTAAAATAGAAAACGGTTTTAATTGTCTTTTATCTATTACTAAAATTTCCATTTTTCAGTTTCAAAATTTTAAGCTGGGTAATATCAATACTTTTACTAACCAATAAATAAAAAAAAATGTTGTCACACTTTATTCTAAAGTTTGAATTGCAAATAATAATTATAACTTGTTCAAATTAAAATAAATTGAAAAGAAAAGGTATAGGAAAAGAAAAAGAAAACAAAAAAATAAGTTTTCATGAAGCATCTTTTGCCTTATTCTTGCTGACCGATATGCACCATAGTTATAAGATTCGCGAATTAAATTTGAATAATTTTTTTTTTGTGATGTTGAACTAAAAGTCGAATTATTTAGTTGACTGAACTTTGACCGAATTAAACCTGAATAATTCGCAAACTTTCTGATATTTTCCTGAATTTTACGAGTTATTTGCAAATTTTTCTCAGAACATTTTTGTTTTTGTTTTTTGCTCTCTTGCAGTACTGAGATCTCTTATCCGGATAATTCCGAATCATTTCTAAATTATATCCGAATTATTTTCAAATTACGTATTTTTAATCTCGTCAAACCGAACTCGAATAATTCACTTGTCACTGTGATTTGCACTACACAACCGCACTCTCATTTCTCTGAGAACATGGCTACCAGCGGAGTTGTCATACTATATCCATAATCCAAGAAAGTTCATTCTTATGTCAGAGCATATTCTCGCAAAGTCAAAGTTTGAAATGATCCAAAGAAATTGCGAGGAAGTATTCATTTCTCCTACTTGGCTTTCCATCCTCCATATTGAATTCATTTCCCGAGCGTTTCTGATCGGGATGGATTTCTTTTTAAATAATCATACAGTATTTAATTATTTATGACGAGACAAAAGACTGAAAATATGGTCAATGATGTCTAATTTTTGCATCATGATTTGCGCCATTGGAATCACAACCTCAGTTTATAGATGATCATGTCTTCTGCTTAGACCACGACACACGGCAGCATCCCATATGGGCCCTCCGTAAAAGGCGTATGATTGAATACGCCAACTGTCCAACAGTTGTCCTCTCTTAAATAATTTACAATAAATTACACGGAGCCGAATTTGCGGGCTCCACTGGACTGCGCCACATGACAGGTGTTTTCGATTCAGAATTTCCCCACCACGATCCGAATTCGGATCACCCAGGTACCTGACTCAATCAAATTGGAAACGGACGGACAAGGATCGTTCTCTAAACTTGGCACGAAGCACAAAGCACAAATAATACTGCCCCCGCGCCATCCGCATCATTTTAAGTTAATTTGGACTGTCCGTTTTAATTTGTGTGAGCCAGGTACCTGGATCCATCCAAACAGGTGGAGCAAAGTTTTTCTATTTTCCCTGGATCCGTATCCTCTCAGGTACCTGACTCAACACAATTGAAACGGACGGTTCAAATTTACTCTCAGTCGGTCGGGATTTGGGATGACAGAGGGGGGCGGGATTATTTATGCTTTGAGTTTCGTGCCAAGTTAAATCCGTCTGATTCAATTGTACCCAGTCCGGTAACCTGAGGGGATGTGAATTCATTTTCCCTCCAGGGAGGTTCAACCATTGCGTCAGCATGCGGAGCCAACCGAATAACAAAATTTTAAAATTACAATCCGACGGCTGGCAATTGTTACACGGCAGCAATCCGATCGCAATGCGTAGCAGACAATCAGTCAAAGTCCAGTTTGCCCTGCCGTTTCGGTCCAAATAAGAAATAACTGCTCCAACTAAACTTCCGACCGCCAATCCTCGACCTTCTCACCCCACCGCCGCTACTCGCCCTTCTCTGAACCGTGGGTCCCTCACCACACCCAAGAGAAAAAGCAGGGCCACGTTGTGGCTTTTCGTATCCTTCCTTCCCGCGGTTCGAATTTCGAACGCGCGAAGGATACGCGCAATTGGATCTCCTGATCTTGTCCCCTGCTACATTTTTGAACCCAAAAGAGGGAATTGAGTGGAGATTAATCGGGAGTTGAAAAATGGGAGTTTCGAACAATGTCGTGGGGCTTTCGCTGGCAATGGTGTCCGGTGCCTTCATCGGAGCTAGTTTTATTTTGAAAAAGAAAGGTCTTAGGCGAGCCGGGAAATCTGGTACCCGCGCAGGTTCGTTTGAAAACTATATTTTTCAGCTGTCATTTGTTAGATCATCACCTCGATTCGTGTCCTCTTTTTCACTCATTCAGATTTATTTCCGTATTTGGCTGGACTTTTATGAAAAATGTGTCAAATTGAGGCAAGTGAAGTTAAATTTCTTGTACAGATTGGAGAATTGGGTTTAAAAATGTTCTTACCAAAATTGATGTTTTTTAATAAAAATATCCCCGGAATTCTAGTTGATGTTTGGTTAAAAAATGATGTATCGGTTTTGAGGTTTAATAATAAAAATATCCCTAGAATTGAGGTTCTCTAAAAGATTTGTCAGGTATAAGCTATTTCTAGCTTCTTATGTATTTCCACAAACAAATTACAACATAATAATACAATGTAGCTCATTTCTCTCTTAAATAGAGATATTCAATTTGATTTCGTAGGTCTAATTTGCTGCCTATACCACACCTACATAAAGTAAGAATCCGCATACCAGTTGAACATATATTATGTCTTATTCCATAGATTTTTTTTGTTGTATTGTAGGTGTAGGAGGATACACATACTTGCTAGAGCCTCTATGGTGGGCTGGAATGATTACAAGTACGCTGTTCTACACCTTAATTTCTTTTAGCAGTTCATGACAAGATACACAGTACACCATTTCTTTCAAATACATGATTAGATATTTCATGTGCTATTGATTAATGTACAGTGTTGCTTGGTGAGGTGGCAAATTTTGTGGCCTATATTTTTGCTCCAGCTGTACTTGTGACCCCACTCGGTGCTTTAAGTATCATAGTCAGGTAAAAGATCTACAATAATATGTTATATTTATTTCTCTTCTTTTGCCGTTTGCATTAATTCTGTGAAAATGGGATCTCAATTAGTGTCTTCATTGTCTTCGGAGTATTGGTACCAATTCAGTACGAACAGAAACTTTCTATGAACCTTGTGTTTAGAATGTAATTGAATTTTGTGTGAAATTGTTTGCATATAATACAGTTCGGTGTTAGCACACTTTATGCTGAACGAGAGACTACAAAGGCTTGGAGTCTTGGGCTGCCTCTCTTGTATAGTTGGTTCTGTTGTTATTGTAATTCATGCACCTGAAGAACACACACCTACTTCTGTACAAGAAATTTGGGACCTCGCCACTCAGCCTGGTAGAAACTGCAAATAGTCATCTCCCTCCTTCCTCTTCTTTCTTTCTCTCTAAAATATATACAATATCAACAAAGGATTAAAATTCAAAGTTTATGCTGATATTCTATACAGCGCAGTACATGCCTATGCTACTTGGTACGCTACTTGGTACGGTATCCAGACTGGGACTGTGCTGGTACAGGATCTGCTGTGTGCATGTACAATAATTTGTGGTGCTCACTATTGCCATTTGGAATTGAGAAGTTTGATGTTCTAAATCTTCTTTTTTGGTATTCATTTTGTTTTCAGCATTTTTAACATATGCTGGTTCCACTTTAGTATTGGTGATAGCATTGGTGTTGCATTTTGAACCCCGGTATGGACAAACAAACATCTTAATTTATCTCGGCATCTGCTCATTAATGGGGTCGTTAACAGTAAGTTTAAGTGTTTAACAATCATTAATTAACAGATTTCCTTTTGATGATTATCTTTTAATCTGGATCTTAAAATTAATGGTCTCTCAGGTAGTTAGCATAAAGGCCATTGGGATTGCTATAAAGCTCACATTAGAAGGAATAAGTCAGATCGCTTATCCCCAGACTTGGCTTTTTGTAACAGTGGCTATTGTTTGCGTTGTCTCCCAACTAAATTACCTTAACAAGGTATGCTACTTTGGTTCTAAATTTGCAATTAATACCCTAAAGTATCCATAAATAGCAAAAAAAATGAGAATCATAAGTTTTCAGTTTTTAAAAAAATATAGCCCCTAAAAAGATGCAGAATTTCAGAACATTGTCCATTCTTAGCTAGCCTTTCGATATCATTGTCTTACTCGAAGATAAAGGACTAAGAATAATGCAATGACACAGTGACTCATAATTGACCGATTTTTATATTTAATAGTTTGAAAATTCAGAACTAAGCATTTAGGAAAATTGGGTATTTGAAATATGAGGGATCAAGTTACAACAAGTTACCACAACCATTTTCTTCATTTTTCAAAGTCCAAATCATCGGTCCAAACCGTTAGATGTGTTCTCTACAATAAAATGTGCTTGGAGACCAAATTTTTCATTTTTTGGAATTTGTTTACTATTTATTAAGATGGGTACAAAAACTAGTCAAAATCAGACCATTGAATTTTGTACCCATCTTAATAAATAGTAAAAAATTTCCAAAACATGTAAAATTTGGTCTCCAAGCACATTTTATTGTAGAGATCATATCTAACGGTTTGGATCGACGATTTGGACTTTGAAAATGAAGAAAATAGTTGTGGTAACTTGTTGTAACTTGATCCCTCCTCTTGAAATATAAGCGGAACACAAAACTTTGGTCCACGTGTGGCCTACATTTTACAGCAAGCAGACAACACGTGAAAAAAAATAAAGTGCCAACTCCTACACGTAAATACGAATCGGGTGTCTAAAAATTCAAGCGCTAAGAGAATTGGCGTGCCATCCTCTTCAACTATTGATTAAAAGAATATTAAATTATGTTGACCTCACCAACAAAATTCTCCATGTGAAACGCCTTTCACTGATCTTCCTTTGTGTTATCCTTCTCATCCTCTTCATTTTTTTTTCTTTTGGCGAGAACCATATATCCTTGTTCCTTTCACTGCCACATCAACACAAAGATATAGTCAACTGCACTAGGTGACTTAAAAGAATACAACACGTCTTAGACAGTCTTCTGATGATTTTTAACATTTAGATGCAAGAATGTATTCATATGGACTCTATCAGTACCTAGAAGCATAAACTCAATTTTTTATATTTAACTTGAATGGAGAAAGAATTGGGGTACTTCTGTCTAATCTTTTGAATTTAACTGATCTAATATTTAGGGTTCTGTAACTTAGCATTTTGCATTTTGCATTTCAATTTCGTTCTTTACTTTCATATTCTAAACTTTTCATTTTCATCAAAAGCTGATTTAGTGAAGATAGAAAATACATTGATCATTGAATTTCCCTAACAAAATGTAATATACGGACACAGAATTTTCCAAACTTCAAACTTCTACCTTTTCTTTTGGTCTGTTGGCTTAAGATTTTCAGCAATACATGTACCTGTATGGCTATATTGTAGTTTGGGACTTTTAGTCGATAAGAGGATATTCAGTAAACATGAAAAAACAAGCTCGGTGGAGGAAAAAAGAAAAGAATGAAGTTGGGGATATTGATTTAGGTATATGCTTCTGTAAGCATCAGAAGTAGAGAAATGACCCATTTTCCCTTAGAAACTGACCAACTAGAAAACTGCCATTTTTCTGAAACATACTATGTTTTTTTCTTTTCTAAATAAAGGGTAAAATGGGTATTTTATAAATTTAAAATGAGTTTTAAATTTTTAATTGAAAAGACACTAAAATGGGTAAATTTGTGTAGTTTGAAACTTAGAAGGGTAAACATGATATTATGAATTTTAGAGGGGGGAAATACGTAATTTCTAAGTTTTTGAGGGGTATACATGAAATTCTCCCTTTAATAAAATTCGGTTACTTTTATCATGACAAAATAAGCATATTATTAAAAGTATAAGCCAGAACTAATGGTAGTGACCTCTGTTAAGACTTTCTTCGCTTTCAGGATACTGCAAGTTCTAGCAATGTGGGGTTCTTTTAACTATTGCTTGCTATTTTTGGGGCTTTAGTTCGATTTTTTCTATATCATTTTTCTACTTTTACCATTATCATATTTCTATGTGATTTCTATTATCATGTTACACTTTTTATATTTCCAGGCACTGGATACCTTCAATACAGCTATAGTTTCTCCTATTTATTATGTGATGTTTACCACACTCACAATTGTCGCAAGTGCAATTATGTTCAAGGTAATGGATTAATTTAGGTTTATCTTATGTGAACAAATATGTATAGCTGACGTCCATCTCTCACAAATACATGTTGCATTGGGATGTGATCCTCTGACTGTCTTGACAATATGAATAGTAAGCATAAAATTTGAAATTGTTCAGTGGGCAACTAACTCACTGACCTCCAAAAAGATATTGAAATTGAACCTTATAGATGTGTCTGTGCAATATATCAATTATCCATATGACAAACTATGATATCTTTGACATCCGGTGGATAAATTGGTGCACGTTTTATCCATTATCAAGTGACTTGAAATTTGCAGCAATCTGCATCTTAGAAACCTTCGATAGATTATCAAACCATACTCAAATTGCATTAAATTTGATTGCTAAGTGATCTAACTATTCAAATCTCTATCATCTGTTTTTTTTTTTTGCGATTTTTTTTACCACAGTTTAAAAATATTGTCAACGAATTGTCAGCACATCCAATCCCAATTGTATTTATTTGTCCCCATGAGTTCTGGAGCAAGTACTTAAAGAGCAATGGATTATGTTGTTCTCTTTTATGGAGTGAAAATTTGTCAGATATGACCTGATCCATCACTTGTTAAATTTGTTGGGCAGCTGAACTGGTTGGGTTGGTCTGTGGGTTAGCCTGCCTAATTTATGGATGGTTTTGCAAGCATTTTGAGCCTTTTCTTTGCAACTTTTTTAATATGGACAAATAATAAATTTGCTAAACTGTACCCAAGACAATTACCCCAAGCTCAAAATTAAAAATCAAATAAGTTGCCAAACTGTATTCAAGCTCAAACATTCATAATATTCCAACTTTTTGTTGTGCAGGATTGGTCAGGTCAGTCAATAAGCAGCATAGTGTCTGAATTTTGTGGGCTTCTGACGATCCTTTCTGGAACTGTCTTGTTGCATACCGCCAGAGAACAGGAAATCGCTTCTGCCACTGCCTCCGGTACATGATTAATTTTTAATACTCTCTTTAAACCTATTTTTCATCCTTTCCTGGATTTTAGTTGTGATTTTCCTTTTTTCTTGTTGATCAGCCCTGTCAGTTTGAATAAAAATACGAGGTTGTATAGTGAATGGTCTTTATTGGGGTTAATTTCATGTATTGAACTGAAAGAAGTGCTAAATATTTATATACCCATGCAAAGCGAGAAATATGATGTATAACCTTATCAAACTAGGAAATATCAAACCCTTCTGGACCAAATACCAAAAATATCCTGTGTAACTAAGGAACAAAAGAGGGGGTAGCTTTAGACAACTTAGGAGAAGAGGACAATACTCTCTATGTTTTCCATATCTAGGACCTGATATATATTTTCCGAAGGGGTATTTGTGATACTTTGACATGTTGTAAGAGTATTTGTGAAATCATTCCTTTTTGTTATACACTTCTATACACTCCTTGCTTGTTGGTGAATTAATCCTGAATTAACATGTGGATGATGAGCAAGTAGTTAACAACCAGCCAGCTGAATGTAAAACTGCTATTGGAGAATTACCTTTAAGCTGTAAATTACTAAAAACTATTGAAACTGGTTTTGCAAGGCGTGGCGTGGCAAGTGGATACAGCTTCGGCAATTTCATGGTGCATCAGCATAGGCAATGATGATCTATTAAAGAATGTAGAGGAGGACTATTTTGTGGCACTCCAATCATCGGCCTGATACTCATCCCTTGTAATGATGCTCATATAAATGTTTGGCTTCATCTAGGTATGGATCCAATGGCTTTCTTCAAATGATCTAAATATCAGAGACAGAAGCCATGTCTTTTTCAATTTTGTATTCAACTATATATAGAGGTCTCAGTTGAGACAAGAGGCAGAGTATTCCTTACATTTTGTGTATCATTTTTTTCCTTCTGTACATAGGCATTTGTACATGCGCATTCAATTGTTTGGCACTTGGTTCTGACGTGATAATGATTTTCATATGGTTTTATACACTTCTGTTTGAGAACATGTATTGTTGATAGTTATTACATTGTAGTGCAATTGTGTGTTCTGAAGGTGAACTTGAATATATGCAAAATATTACCCTACCCGTTTATTAAGCAACAGCTCTGCTTTAGGAGGGTTCGGACTTTTATCTTTGCAAATCAAAGAAAAGAACTGTTCGCTCCGAGTCTCCTGACCTTTTTTTTTTTTAAGTTTTATTTTTCTGGGGAAAAATAATCGGCTCTGGAGAGTCTGTACAGTTCAGAGATTCGTACTTGGCAAAGAAAATTAGGTTACTTATATCGGATATATATATTTTTAAAATAGAATCAATTTTAAATATTTTAACGTAACAAGTATTATTGATTTTGTTTTTACAAAAAAAAAAAGCTCAACCAATGCACAGAAGTGTTTGCTCTACCAATTTACAGAATTGGTGAATCTATTTACTATTGATTTATGTGGTCAAATAATATATATGGGTCATAAAATAGCTCCACTGGTCCAGTGCAAATATCTTTGTGCCTCCATTGATTCACAGAATCAATGGAGTTGTTTTTTTGTAAAATTTTAAATTTAAATTAATGATGCTTGTTTTGTTAAAAATGTTAAATTTAATTCTATTAAACAAAATTCTTATATCATCACTGAATACCGTGTTAGTCACGTTATATATCTCTTTTTGAATATTCGTATCCTCTGCATTAACTCAAAAAAGAATTTTTTGAGTTAATGTATTTGAATCATCTAGTCCACTTTAATATTTGTATATATTAGATCCACACTAATATTAAATGTCCCTGAATTATAGACTGTAGCCAAATTGACTCAATTTAAAATCAAATCGTTGAGATACTTTAATTTGAGTTAGGCTGGGTGCTATGGATAGCATAGTGGTCTCTATGCTACGGCTCAATATTTGAGTTTTCAAAATCCAAACAGTCGATCCAAACCGTTCATCTTATTTTCCATATTAATATCTGCTTGGAGACCAAATTTTACATTTTTCTGAATTTTTTTACTATTTATTAAGTATTTTACAAAATTGTTGATCTAATGGTGGCTGCACAAAACAGTAAAACCGTTAGATTAGCGATTTTCAAAGTGGCTTAATAAATAGTAAAAAAATTCAAAAAATTATAAAATTTGGTCTCCAAGCAGATATTAATATGGAGAATAAGATGAACGGTTCGGATCGACCGTTTGGATTTTGAAAACTCGAATATTGAGCTGTAGCATAGAGACCACTATGCTATCCATAGCAACCCAGCCTAACTCCTTTAATTTAAAATATGCTCTTTTGAATTAATGCAGATGATGTGGACTCTCTTTTTGATTGGAAACAATGCGTCATATCATCTCAAATTCTCAATTGATATTGATCTGATCACGTGACACATTAAATATCAATTTAAAAGTATATTATTTTTTATTTTAATTTATTTTATAATATTTTCATTTTTAGCATTTTTTTATTCTCCTATAAACTATTTTAAAATATGAATAAAATTAATTACACATGATCGCTTACATTATCACGACGTGTGTGGCCACGTCATATGTAACATGATTATTCATATGACATAATTGTTCTCTAATATTTTAATTACATTACGTAAAAGTTAAATTTAATTACGTGCCATGACATTTTTCCTTCACTGTTCGTACTAAATGTGTAAACACTGTTTCAAAAATTACGTAGCTAAGATAAACCAAAGTATTACAATTCAGGGTTACCCGAGCTAAAAATACAAGAGTTGAAAATAGGGATGTCAATGGATACAATACAGGTTGAATGGAGTCATTTTCATACTTGTACTCACTTAAAATTTGTCTTACTTATATTCTATCCTTATCTGTTAAATATTGGTTTATTCACTCCTATCCTTAATTTCTTACCCATTAAAATATCAGGTAACAAAACGAATAACAATAGCCGAATAAATTAATAACACATATAATATAATCCAAAAAATAACAAATAAATATTTTATTATATACATCATGTATCTAATATCACAATTTTTTTTTTCTATCACATTTATAATTTTTAGTCTCATTATTTTAAAAGATATAAATTATGAATTAAATAAAATGATAAAATATTGTATATATCAATTTTGTCACAAATTTGAAATTACTAATTAAAAAACTAAATAAAATGTTGAACAAAATAATTTTATCATAAATTGCTTAATGCAAAATTATATGAAACATGAAATAAATTAATAAAATAATAAAATAATAATAATAAATATAATTATATGTATAAGTAAAAAATATTATATATAATATTATATTTATTATTATCTTATAAACAAAGTAGCTCTTATGCATATTCTTACTAAATATTTTTTTTTTTACTCATTATCATAATCAAACACTCATACATGGTAAGTTCAGAAAAATAAATCTTAACCGTAGCTACCTTATTTTATCTTGTTCTTATGTATCGCGTAATTTAAGACTCTTGGTCAGAGAAATATTTAGGTCCTATAGCTGTTAAATGGGAATGGAAATAGGCTTGAATTTGAGTTCAATTTAAATGACTGAAATACTGTGCGTGTGGAAAAAAAAATAAAGAAAAGAAAGAAATGTGCTCCAAAGAGAGATAGAAGACCTTTATTAAAGAGAAGAAAGGGTAAAACTCAAAAACGACGGGTTGTCCATGTCATTTACCTACTCCAGAAGAGAATGTTGAGAGAAACAAAGATGAGGAGTTGCTGTTCGGAGGGAAGAAAACAGAGGTGTGGTGTTGATTTTTGGCAGATCTTATCACCCTCGATTTGAAGTTTAGGATTTACTTTTCGGAGGTAGCAAATCCTCATTTCTACGGACACTAGCTCTTGAGCATACTCTTAGGGCCGTTTGGCAGATTACTGTTCACCGTGAGAAATTTTTTTTTGCTCAGAGCTTAGTTTTTATTCCCACGGTGAATAGTAAAATCCAATTCAAAACTTTTGATTCCCACACCCATTCTATTCTCTACTGGGCTGCCGAACAGATCCTTAGTAAATTTAGTCTTGGTCTCTCCTCTTTTCTTCTCTTTGCACCAAACTGATATCACAGCATTAGATCTAGATAGCTGTATGTGACAAATAGAATACGTTTATAGTGGCAACATAATAAAATTAATCTCTACCAATTATTCGATTTGAAAATCTCAAATGAAAGATTTGTAATATTGCAAGGATGCATGTAATTCGGGAACCCATTTTTACAACGTCAATTTTAGTGGGTACAGCGTTTGAGTTTTTTATGACGAAAATACCCCCACAGCAAAGACGGACAGCGAAATAAATTAGAAACGCTAGAGCAGAGAATTGAGCTGGATAGGGGCGTTTTGGTACATAAAAATTTTAAACGCTGTACGTACTAAAATTGACTCTGTACACACTGGTTCCCAATTCGGGAAGGGAGAGAGCAAGAAACCAGCATAACACGATACGGGTCAGCGGTTAAAAGGGTATCTAGGTCCAACACAGCCCACCCGCTCCCACACAGGGCCGCAAGACCTTCTCAAGTGAGGCGTGGAATATAAAGCGGAAAAAAGCTTTGTGCAGTGATGGCTGCCGATCCGCCACTACCTCCGCCGATCGCCGCGCAGCTCAACCACCTCCTCGCCTACTCCCCTCTTCCCGTCAAGGTATCGCCACCACCTCTCCAACTCCCCTGAGGCCTTGATCTCTTTGTCCTCTCCCGTGCCAGTTGGGTAATTCCTGCTATTTCTTTCTACTGAGTCCTACTTTTTTGCATTTTTTGTTCTCCTTGTATATTTAGGTAGAGCAGATGTGGTCTGGTTGTAGGAACGGACGCTACTGTGATAGATTCTCTCTCCTCATCCCGTTCTGCCTCGACCATGTCAAGTGTTAGTCTCCCCCTTATTCTTTTCATCTTAATTTATCATTTGGTGGATTGTGCTGTATCTTTAAAATCTGTCGTATGTCTTAAGGATTAAAAACTATGCTAGAGATAAGGTTGTTTTGGATGTGTAATGTATGCAATACAATGTACTGATCTCTGTGTTTAGGAGTACATTCTGGGTGCATGCACAACATACTCAATAACAGTTGCCAATTGGTATACATGCAATGCAACTTACAATAATATACCTTGCAGGGGAGGTGATATTTAATGCGTACCACCCCTCGGCCGTACCAGATTTCATCTTCTCTGCAGAGGATGCTGGTTTTAATCCTCTTCTGGAGGCCCATGAAAGAGAGGCTCATGTAAATGGGTTATCAGTTATGAGCCCTCTTGTGGATTGGAACTACAAGGATCCTTCTAGACTGCTTAGTCTAATTTTCCAATTCAGGTTTGTTCTTTTTGCTAATGGCTTCTATGTCTTACATTTGCAACAGTTGGGTCCTCTTGAAAAACACTAGATGATTCAACTAGTGTCATTGGAAATGCAGATGTGTCAGATATTTATAGATTGGCCTCCTCTTAAAAAGACATCCTGCTTTCACTTAAATCATTGCAAATTGAACTGAAATCAACCAATCTGAGTTTGGACGCTAGATGATAGGTTCTGCATTTGGATGGCTGTGAAGCGTAATTTCATCCTTTCAAGGCAACTTGTTCCTCGTTCATTTTACTTGACCTTTGATATGTTGGTTGCATATTCATATGTTCTAACCAAGCAAATGTTCTGTTTAATGGAGAATAGTGTAATTTTTTGGTGCCATCTTAAAATTTATTATGTGGGTTTTATTTGCAAAACATTTTTTTAGGGAGAAAAGATAAAGTTCTTGGATACATTTCTTTTGTTACAACACTTTCTCAAGGGCTCTTTTGGTAATCAGTTAATAACTATACCTGAAATTTACAGGGACTCTTATATAAATTACCAGAAGAAGAGGGCTCAGCAGGTGGATGATGAGAGGATGAGTTTTGAGATAAGCACTGTTCTTGCGAGGAAGGTAATATTGCAATATATTGTTTATTTGTTATTTGCTTCTATATAAAACGAGTGACATACTTCAGGACAGTAATCCTGATA
Source organism: Carex pumila (assembly GCA_033356055.1). Taxonomy (NCBI): domain Eukaryota; kingdom Viridiplantae; phylum Streptophyta; class Magnoliopsida; order Poales; family Cyperaceae; genus Carex; species Carex pumila. The sequence continues at coordinate 118,940 of JARJHM010000081.1, read as the reverse complement.
TAAGCCTAGGTCTTCAACGTATACCAAACTTCAGCATTCTAATAAACGCCAATTGAACACAGAAAATGAGTTGCATTATTAAATCAAGCTGTATTTAATCTGCACAATCCATACCGGGATGTATGCAAGTATGGTACTCCTCAAACTAAAGTTCAACACTTTCCTTTCAATTTACTTATCTTATTTTTTGAATTTATGCTGTAATCTGAGCAGGGGACTGAAGTTTCCATAGCCTCTTTTCCTGATAGAGTAAGTTTTTTTAGTACTACTATAAGTACTTTCAGAATCAGTCTCTGTTTATTCTTTTTCTTTTTGTTTGGACTTTCATTCTGTTCCAACCCTGTACCAGGATGAGGTGAAATTTGCTGTACCAATACCAGAGTTAGAGTTCAACAAGCTTGTGACACCATGCCCTTGGAAGCAGGAACAGAAAATATATCTACAGGTTATGTGAGCTTCTTTATATATTGAAATCTACATGAATGATAAGGCTGCAATTTAATGAGATCGAATTTTGTTTTAATGATAATGATAATTAATTTCTGATAGGCATTTTTTGTGGTGGCAAAAGGTTATGCCATGACTCCACCTGTGCCTCGACTAAAGCTGGTGTCAACACAGGATCTCAAGCCTTTTCTGAATGTAGAGGATATTAAACTCGCACCATGGTCTGATCAGATGTAAGTACTTTGTGCGGCTGTGCATGTGGTAAGGAGTGGAGTGTGTCATTTGTTCTCACTGTACCTCCCCTTCCTCTCTCCATATGTGCGTGTTGTGCATGCGTGTGTGGATTTGTGTTTGTGGGTGCACATTCTCACATCATGCATGTACTTAAATATTTGTAGGCTGGCACGTGCTGTAATTTTCCATGCATGTTTCCTATGTATGATTGACTGATAGCATTTTAATATGAACACTTTATTTCCTGCGTTTCAATCATCCAAAATATGCTTATATTGATTAATTGTACCGGTTTATTTGCAATGTCTGTAGGTGTATGCTTACCTATCTTTCAGATTTGGAAGTAATGCTCAATGACCAGGTCAGTAACTTATGACAATGAATAAGTTTACATTTGAAGTTCTTTGCTTTTGTTCTTTTGATTAAAATCTCGTGTTGCGAATCTTGAAATGCTTAAAGTCCAAATTGTTTGTCTGAGTGGGTGTTTTCATCTCATGAAATAGTGGCTCAAATTTATTTGCATAAATGAGGTAAAAATAATAAGAATGGACAAAGCTGTAAAGTATTCTCAATTAATTTATTGAAGGTTGTGGAGGCAGTAGCTGGTGTTGCTAAGAGAAGACGCTTTATTGAGGCTTTATCTCCTTTCTTTGGAAGGCCAATTGAAGCTGACCCAGTTAGTACTTCACATCATGTTCTTTTTTTTTTCTGTTTTTCTCTTGGTATTAGAACTTCTTATAAATAATCAAGAACCACCAGGTTTTTTGCAGGAGAGCCTCTGTGCTTGGCATCTCGGGTGTCTTCAGCTTTTTGGTATGTTTGCAAGACAATCTCTTTGTTTTGTTAAAAATATCTGTTGAAAATTGAAATAAGGTTGCTTTTAAGGTTTATGCAACTGCAATGAGCTCATAGTTTAGCTTAAGTCATGGTACTTGAAAATTGAAATGGAATATACAAGAAGTACATAAAAGAATGAGAAGTAGAAACACACACAATTGAAAATAAATAAAGGTTTTCAAAAATGGGCAGATGCTACGTCACTGTGATCCAAAAGGGTGTATGTATGTCAAGTCTTATGATTTTGAAACTCTTTTTTTTTCCCCTCTTCTTTGAACAGAAATGCAACTTACCATAGTAACAGTTTGTTTGGTTCTATGTTTGAACTAGTTGATTTCAGTCAATAAAGATCATGGCAATTTATCTGCAATTTAGTCCCTTTCTGCTTGATTTAACCTGGTTTTGAGTCAAATGTGGGTCTTATTGTTTTACTATAATAACATTGCTTGGTTTTCTTCCCAAAAGCAAATAAAAGAGGAAGAATATTGAGATATGAATTACCTACTTTAGTATTAAATCATAAAGCAAGTTAGCATGTGTCATTATGGTAATTATTTGCTGATGTTAATTTTGTTGCATCACAGGTTCACTTTTCAATTCCTCTGCAGTTCCCAAACAAGCAACCTATTCTGAAGCTGGAGAGTACTCAGGTACTAATACATGCCACAGTTTGAAATTTCTCGTTGAAATCTTCCGTAAATGACTAGAGTAACATACTTATTGCCATCGTTTTGATTTTTGCAGCATTTTAATTTTAATGGACTACCTATTGTTTCATCTCCGATAAATGATTATCCATGGAGCCCTAGATGGGACAATACAACAATGGCTGAACGTATATAGTAAGTACTGCATTTAATTCATATTAGTCCATTATTTTATCACATGCAAGTGACACTCAGCATGTCTCAAGTTCAAGTTGCAACAATTATAATTAGACAGCACATGAACATATAGTTGGTGATTTGGTTATTTGCAGTTAAAGTGAATCTTGAAATTGAAGTTGAAGATAATTAGAAGATGTCTAAGTGCAACTTTTGCATATTATATGAACCGAATTTCCTTGCAATCAGTTCAAACAAAATTGGATCTAATTATGGAAGTCAATTTTGTTAGTTCTTTCTTTTCTTTGGACTATGACAAGATACTCATTAATGGGCGTTACTATAGATTATCAACATTTAACAAAATATGTTGTCCAATACACTACTCTTGATGGTTTAGTGATCTAGAGTTCTCTGCAAACAGTTGTAAAAATTGGAAATGTTTGCCTCTATGGTTCTTCTTCTACTCTATATTCTTTTATTGCCTGTACTGACCTTATTTTGGTGAAGTTTCAAAGGCAGCCCAATTATTGTCATATACCTTCTGGTATTTCAAAGGGGAGTTGTTGTATTTGCTTGCCAGTTACCATGTATATGAGCTGCTTCTTGCCACTTCCAGTATTGACCTTAACAAAAACCCATATCTTGTTTTTTGATGATATGCTAACTTCTTGAACTTTCTGCATTATTGTCAATCGGATCCCTCAACTTCTTTATGTTACATGAGAGCCTTGAGAAGAACCTTTTTGTTCAATAAGGTCCCAGTTGAATTGTGAGATTTGTAGATTCATGTTCTCAGGCTATACTTTTCAAGACTCCGGCACCTAACAACCACCTTATAGATGTCGAATTCGAATTGGAACCTTCTTAATAGATAACAAAAAAACAAGGACTCAACTTTAAATACAAAATTTTCATGGTCTGGACGATGAACAAAAGTTTAGGGGCCAATTTCAGGCTCTGGCTTTTTACCAACAGCTTACATATTCACCTTTTTTTTACTTTTTTTGTAGCGATTTCTTGGTTGAGGAGTGTCTAAACTTTAAGAAGTATTGTAACGACACAATACCAACAGCACAATAGGAAGATTCTGTATGGTAACATTTTTCTGGGTAAAAAAAGCATATTTATAATACTGTTATGAATTTTGTTACCGAGGTATATGAGCAAAGATGTTACTTGCTTAATGTGACTTATCTTTCTTTTGCCCTTTTGGCAGCTGCATGCATAATCAATAGAACTTTGGTGGTTTCTCAAGGAAACATATGTGCAGAATGGGAACATTTGCGTGTAACAATTAGGTAGTTTGCTTGACAGTGTAAATAAGAATGATCTGCTGGTTTAACGTCAAAATGTGTTTGTTGCATTTTGGGTTGATTTTTCTTTCTTTCTTTTCATGTTGCTGTGATTTGTTTTAAGTAGGGTGTAGGGTTGGAGAATCACTTATCTTTTGCAGTTTTCTTTTATTGCTCGCTAAATCATTGCTTAAAGAAGCAGCAATTTGTGTTGGTAATATCCAATCTGCAAATCCGGGTTTCTGGTTCAGCAGAAGAGCGTATGTTCAAAACATAAAAGTGGGACAAAAAAAACATTTGCTAGTTTTAACAAAATGGTCAAAATGGTTGGATTTGCACTGTATGATGATCTCACACTGTCACACCTATGGTCTTTGCACATAATTAACTGATGGAATCATGTTAAAATATCGTTGTACGTACCGGAAGAAAAGGAAATATCATTTAGAGGGTTGTTAGCGATAATCTATAAAATTTGATTTCTCTATCGTCTAATGTATGATTCATCATTTTAAAAAAAAAATCTATACATGTTTTACTCTTTAATAAATGTACATAATTCTATTTTTTGATCAATACCGGGCAGAGGCTGCCAGGGGTATAAATGTACATAATTCGAAAGATGAATATAATGTAATGGACGAAATTTGAACGATTTTATTCAGCCGAGCGAAAATATTCCTCTATCATTTATAATGTGCTATTGTGCCACTCAGGTTACAACGTGCAAGCTTTTCTATTGTCAGATATTCAATTTATATGCACGCTTTACCTTTAAGTTTTAAATGTACATGATCCATCTAAATCATGTACTAGATGAAATCCCAAACATTTTATTAGTAAGAATTAAAAACGTAAAAAAGAAAAAAAAAATGTTCGAAAATCTCGGATCATAGGAATGAGACTATAGTCTATACTATGGGGTCTGACCCGAATGCCATAATCTGTAACCATTCAGAACTAAACAAAAATGAGTAATGCTTAGTTGCTATGGATAGCATAGGGTTTTTCATGCTATTGTTTTAAAAATCTATTGTATAAACTTCAAATGACAAATTCAAACCGTTAAAACTGATGTACTTTGTTATTGATGCGTTTACAAGTCAAATTTATAAATTTTTGAATTCATTTGGTATAAAAATCAAGTTGTGAAAATGATGAATTTTAAGTTAATTTTAATACATTTATTTTCATTATTTTTTGACTGCTTGACTTTATACCAAATGAAATAAAAAATTACAAACTTGACATATAATTACATCAATAACGAAACACATTAGTTTTAATGATTCAAATTTGTCATTTGAAGTTTATACGATAGATTTTTGAAACAATAACACAAAAATTCTTATGCTATCTATAGTAACTAAGTCTTACTTAAAGAAAATATAATATAATATTCCAAAAAAAAAAGAAAGTTATAAATGCCAAAGACTGTAGAGTCCAGCCTTATACGCTGGACTTCATGCTCACAGCATAAACTATGGAGTTCACCCAAAAAATATGTGCCATTGGAATCTGTAATTATTTAATATTGTATGTTGTTGTGTAATTTATGTTTAATTTTATTAATTAACGTTTGTATGTTTTTACTATTACAGTAAAACCTCATACTAAATTCACACCTCAACGGAAAAAATGAAAACAGGCAAAATATAAATGAGAAGGGCTCAAATGCCTCATTGCTTCATACACCATTTGTACCCTAACATTTTTATTTTCAATTTCAAAGTTCATGCAGTCGTTTCAAACCGCTCAACATGATATCTGCGTTAAAATATAATTGGAGACCAAATTTTATATTTTTGGATTTTTTTTAAGACAAGTACAAAATTATTATTTTTAGATAGTCCATAATTTCCTAAAAAATAGTTATTTTGTAACTATTATAAAAATAGTAAATTTTTTTCAAATAATATAAAATTTTGTCTCCAATCATATTTTAACGTAAATATCATGTTGAGCAGTTTGAATCGTCTATTTTAACTTTGAAATTTATGTTAAGATACAATTAGAATATGAAGCAAAGAGTCATTTGAGCCATCCTTAATATAAATACAATCTATTTAATATCCTATATTATGTTTTTATAATTTCTAAAAAAATCTGCGAGTGAATCTCTGTTTTTGGATCGGGTGTAAATTGGTAACCAAATTTGTTTGTACCCGTACCGATTTCAAATCTAACCCGGATCGCAAAACCCTAATCCTCACCCTGCTATGCTTCACCTATAAATATTTCACGCGCTGCCTGGCCGCAACAAGCACTTGGCTGATTCTTACCTCTCCTCTTCCTTTCATCCCGATTTATTTACTTTTTGTTTCGATTTTCTCCCAATTATATTGATTTTTTGCTTCAAATTTGTCCCAATTATCGAGATCTGAGCAATTACAGGTGAGTTCTTCGTTGTTTAAATGGGGATAGCTGTGACGACATATTTCTAATTTAATAGAAGCTAGCCTTCTCGTAAAGGCTAGATGTGTTGCGTTTTCTTCCATGACTCTGATGCCATCCCTAAATTCTTTTGAATGTCTTTCTCAATTATCAAAATCAATTGATTTGATGGCGTGTAGAGGCTGAAACCTCTCTCACTTGCAAGATCTTTCTTATTGAATGGATTGCCGATCTGTTTGTTGTGTATGATCGACATTTTCGATTTCTTCTCGGTTTTCTGCTCTTTAAAATACCTTTCGAGGAACTTTATATAGCTTTTGATATTGTTTGTTCTTTGGAGGCATGTGATGATAAAAGGAGGTTTCTCTTAAATTCGCAGTTTTCACCTGAGAGCTTTCGCCTTCGCCAGGCTTGAGAGCTTATGCTGCTCAATTCCTTCCTTGGATGTCTGATGCCTCTTTTGCTATTATAAGTTTTTTTAATTAAATATTGAAAATGTTAATTTCAGATGCCAACATAATTTTAGATACGAGGCATTCCAATATAACTAATTTTAGATCTGAATTTTTTTTTTGTAGTAGCCGATCTAATCAAAATTAAAGAAATAGATTGGATGGGAATTTAATACAATATAAAATTTTTCTGCTCTTTTGAATACCTTCGAGGAACTTGTCTATTTTGTTTGTTATTTGGAGACATGTGATGATAAAAGGAGGTTTCTCTAAATTCGCAGTTTTCACCTGAGAGCTTTCGCCTTCGCCAGGCTTGAGAGCTTGTGCTGCTCAATTCCTTCCTTGGATGTCTGATGTCTACTTTGCTATTCCAAATTTTTTTTGTTAAATGTTGAAGATATAACGTTTTATAATGACAAAAATAATCAAAACAAACAGTTTAAATAGATCCAGATTACTTGATGGGAAAATGTTAATTTCAGATGCCAACGTAAATTTGGAGCAGATTTTTTTTTTTAGTAACTGATCTAATCAAAATTAAAGAAATAGAATTGGATGGCAATTTTATGATATTGATCAGTAATACGATCTCAGAGTTTTGTAAATATAAATTCACTATGTTTCGCTGATCTTCAATATTGTAACTTTTAAAACCGTAGGATATGATGTGCGTACAGCGTATATAATATTTGTTACCATTTTATTTATGTTATCAATTGTAAAATTTTGTAATATACATGCTAGAACTATATTATAAATAAATGTTCAGTGGTACAACAACTACACATCCGTAATTTTGACATTATGAAATAAATCTAATCCGACCAATTCTTGTTCCTTGGTCGGATTAGATTTGTTTTGGAAAGGAAATGAGAACAAGAAACAAGAATTGGTTGGATTAGATTTGTTCTGGAAAGGAAATGAAGTAAAAACCTGGCTAGATCCATTCAGATTAGGCTTAGACTTATTTCCATTATATCATGATTATAACTAGAGCATGTGAATTTATGATCTTGCATGTCCTTAATTTCTTATTAGTTATTATTCATATTTAGATATCGTGAAATATTTTATATATTTAAATATAATGATGCAAGGTTTATGTTAATGTATGATTAATATAATCTTTTAAATTAATCATGATGAATAATTGGGCCGGGCCAAAACAAACCAATCTGGGCTTGTATAACAATTTATAGGCCGAACCAGACCTCAAATTTGAGGCCTTAACAAGACGGCCTGAAATTTTGAAATAATGAATTATTGTCATGATGTCATCACTAGACCCTAGTCCAATAAGAGATGAAAAAGAATAAGAGAGGCCAACATGAGGAGGGATCCGATTACACTCTTTTTTTAGTGATATCGGTTATATTCTATGTTTATAAAGTTCAAATAGTTGATTCAAACCGTTCAATTTGTTAGATATATTAAAATGTGCTTGCAGATCAATTTTACATTTTTCTGAATTTTTTTACTATTTATTAAGATGGGTACAAAAATTCAACAGTTTGAATATAGCGATTTTGTTAAATACTTAATAAATAGTAAAAAAAATTCAAAAAATATAAAATTTGATCTGCAAGCACATTTTAACATATCCAACAAGTTGAAAGGTTTGGATTGACTGTTTGGACTTTCAAAAATTTGAAAATAGAAAATGTAATTCGGTGTCACCAAAAAAGGGTGTAAATGTGTAATCAGATCCCTCCTCATTTAATATTTAAATACCCGTGTGAATATGTATACGGATATAATTTTACGTTTCAATATCTATATTCTGTGAATAAATCATTCTTAAGCACCTCCCAAAAGATTAACACTGGTGAATTCATTTCAAAGTATATGTTGCATCAAGTTATTAAGTACCTCTCTACCAAACTTCGTCACATCATAGTTTCAGGTTAGGATCTGGGCCAGTGGAAACGACCACAAGGATTTGTCACAAAATTCACAAAAAAAGAACAGAACTAGCTAGTTTGATCCAAGGAAGATAAAAATAAATTGGAAATCAATTACATTGATAACAGATCAATTAGAGATCAATTAATATTAATTAGCAGATATAACATCTCCTATTATTAGTAAATATTTTGATGTCTTTTTAAATAATGTAGCCTATTAATAAGGCACCGCATTAGAGATTGAAATAATATCAGAAATCAATAAAATTAGTTATTTTCCTCTTTTAAATTTGAACATGGTATTGTGAAGAAAAAAAAATGTTAGATCTGAAAAAAATTTAACAATTCAAGATGTTTCTCTCTCTTTCTCAACACTCCAAATTTTAAACAACTCATCCAATCATCTGTGGAGACTGGAGAAAAAGGATATAAACCAGCTTAAGGGAGAGTCAAAACAACCCAGTCACACACAACAAAGATGGAGAACACATACTAGTTGAGTGGAAAAAACGTCCTGTGCCGTGAATAATATACCGTGACTTTGGTCTCGTGCTGTGCCGTGTCGTAACTAAGTTAAATTTTCACGTGCCATGATCAAAATATCAAGAGGTGGTCATAGCACACAAATAGTCACGCCACGTGAGTCATGCTGTGACCAAACGTGACTCGCATGATTATTTTATCATAATTTAAGTCAGTTTATTTAAGATTCACCATTTGATCAAAGATCTGATGATTCTAATTACACATGACTCACGTGACCACGTGACGTGTTGTGACTATATATTTCAAGTGACGTGACATGCCATACTGTGCCAAATTTTCAAAAGATAGTCACGACACGGAACACGTAACCGACACACATACTGTGCTGTAATTGTACTGTTCTGTGATGAAGCCGGCTCCGCTGTGTCATTTTTCTTATCCTACATAAAAAGAGTCGAAGAAGACCACCTCAACGGCAAAGTGTGATGACAATAGCTAGTTTGAGAAAAGAGTCCACAAAAAAAATTATACTCAAATTTGATTTTATGAATCTAACTTATGGAGTGTTGAAAATAAAGAATCAATTGGAGATAAATCAGGATTAATTAGTAGATATAACAAATTATGGTATTAAAAAATTATTTAATGCTCTTTAAATTATGTAGTCAATAAATAGACACCGGATTAGAAATTGAAATTATATCATAAATTAATAAAATTAGTTATTTCCCCTTTCAAATTTGAACAGAGACCTATAAATGGTCCGGATAGTTTACAAACAAGGTCACATTTAGTTCAATCCAAAAAGGCCCATTGAACTGGTTCTTTTTAACCGGATTGGTTATTATAATATATATATATATATATATTGAGGAGAGTTAAAATGTATCTCTTTTTGTACTTCTAACGTGCACTTTTTTTTTATATTTTTATTTTCAAAGTTTAAATAGTCGATTTGAATCTTTTAATGTGTTCTTCATATTAAAATGTACTTGGAGACCAAATTTTATATTTTTTGAAATTTTTTTACTATTTTTTCAGAATTTTTGAAAATCACCACTTTTGCTGAATTTTTTGTTATTGTTTAGTTTAATCAAAAATTCTGAAAAAATAGTAAAAAATTTAAAAAAATATAAAATTTGATCTCTAAACACAATTTAATATAAAGAACATATTGGAAGGTTCGAATCAACTATTTGAACTTTGAAAATGAAAATATAAGAAAAGAATGCACGTTAGAAGTACAAAAAGAGGATGTATTTTAACCCTCTAGCTAGTCACATCATGTATTATAGATCCACACCAGAACTTATTTTTCAGGTAATAAACGGCGGTAAAAATTATTCAAAAATCAAGAATTGACATTATAATGTGTTTCATTGATGGATCTCATATAAGTTTGGTGCAATTACACTACAAAATAAATTATGTTAGTTTTAATAAGTGCAAAAAAAAAATACATTTATTTAGATTAAAGAAAAATCCAACCATTAATTAAGTCTCGAGTTATTTTCACTCATCCAAATAGTCACTTTTATTAATTTTTAAAAAATAATATATTATATTTTTTTTGTGAAAGTAAAGTTAAAAACTGAATGATAGACTAATTTAGCATTATCTTACTTCAAAGGAAATGGACAACATCTACATCATTAACTAAATGATGCGAGAAAAACTATGGGATCGATATCTTGCTGCATATTTATAATTGGAAATTTAAAATATATGTTGGAACATTTTTAGAAAATATTATATAAAAAATCAATATTTACAACAATCTTGGGTAATACTTTTTTTTACATTGTAAGAAAAAATAATTAATATTACATAACTCATTTGTTTTCATTATTTTAATTAATATGAAATGTTATTTTTTTTAGAACACACTAAAAATTCTGTGAAATAGAAGAATTGTTTATAAGAAATTATATTTTTAGTATCTGACAAAAAAAAGTTAAGTATAATTATCACATTACAAACACTGCAACAAAACCGGTCTTCAGTGACCAGCGCTGAAGAGTGAAGACCTCCAAAAAATAAAAAATAAAAAATAAAAGCATCGGAGGCGAATCCTTCAGTGACTGGCGCCCACAGTCTTTAGTGACCGATTTGACCCGGTCGCTAAAGGGTGCCCCCTGAAAATGGATAAGCCATGGTGCGTTTCTCTCTGTTTACTCTAGTGTTTTAGGGTTTTGGGTTAGCAACAAAAAAAAACAAGAGAAGGACTGTCGCCTCTGCTTGCGTGAAGAAGAAGGATCGCCGCGCCGTCTATGTGTCTTGTGCGCTGTATTTTACCCTTGCTTGACGATGCACCAGCCTTGGGCTTCTCTCCTCATCCATGGAATCAAGCATACCGAGGGGCGATCTTGGCCGTCTCCCATTACTGGTATCTCTCTCTCTTTCTCAATTTCATTTGCAAACGGTGCATTAACAGAAAGAAAACCTTGTTCTTTGATGAAGATAACATTACTACTTTAATCTGATTTAATCGCCTTGATTAGAGTTATTGGTTATCTAATTATGTTTCTACAAGCTTTAACTTACCAGAATCAGGATCAAGTTGGATAACTTTTTTGGGTTCTGTACCAGTAAACCAGACACTGGGTTTGTTCTGAATTGAGTCTCTTTTTTCTCCTTTTTACCAGATTTATAAGGGTATGGTGCAACAAACAACCTGAGCAACTGGTATAACCATTTAACTGTGTACTCCAAAATCTCACACAGAAACAAACATAAAAGAAAGTAAGGGAACTAAAGATATTTTTGCTTTGTTTTCAGGCTGTGTTGAAGTGGTCGGTTGTCTGAAAAGCGAAGAGCTAGTTTCTTGGGAAGATGTACCTGAATCAGTTAGGATTCTTTTTACTTTACTCTTTTTGTATCATTTATTAGTCACATGTAATATAATATTATGTTTGAAGATTAATACTAGGTCGTATAATGCTGACATTAATTGCTTGTTGGTTGCAGGTTTGGCTCGAAGGTTTGACCAATTTTTGCTGGTTGTGGAAAACCCAAAGGTACGGTTACATAGTGAATAAAATAATCCATCTTAAGAAATTATTTTTAATTTTTATGTACTTCACTTTTAGGGTACATTTGGATGAATCAAGAAATACTTTGAAATAGTAGCTAATTTGAGCTATTTTTTTTTGTTGAGAATAACGTTTTTTTCACCCAAACGTGCTGTGTTGAGAATAGCTCGCTAAAAATAACAGCTATTCCTAAATTAGCGCTATTCTTGTATCACCCAAACATACCCTAGCATGAATCTCTCATATTTGGTTTGTATAACATAAAATGTTTCCACTAGTATAGAAAGATAACCTTTGATTGTTCTTATTTTCCAGAAATTGCCAATTCCTTTTGAGATGAGAGGCAATCAGGGTGTCTACAACTTGGAGAAAAGGGTATCACTTTTAGGCTTTTTCTATGTTGCCCATGTTTTCAATTTTAGCAATCAAGTAATTGTAAAATGAACGGTCCAGATCTAGTAATTGTAAAAGATTCCTTTATCAGGTATTGGAGAGGATGTGATTTCAGGAGGTTGCATATATGGAAAAAGTTAGAAATAAGTTTGCAATGTTCTGAAATCAGAATTAGGCCGATCAATAATCATTTTTACATGGAAATCATTTATGTCTTACTTTAGATATTTCATATTTGTTGTTTATGTAGTACTTTAGATATTTCATGTTTATGTCATGTTGTGAATTACTTGGTACGTATCAATTAAATTGCTTGTGAATTATTTAATATTTGATGTGAATTGCTTGGTACGTATTAATTAAATTGTTTGTGAATTATTTGATATTTGATGTGAATTGCTTGGTACATACCAATTAAATTGCTTGTGAATTATTTGATATTTGATGTTAAATGCTTATAAATTACGTTTCGTACTAATTGGGGCTGGAGAAAAATATATGAACAAAATGTGTATTATATTTGTTTGGTACATTTCGTACCAATTGAGGAAAAGAAAAAGAAAAACAAAAAAATATCCCCACATTTTTTTTAACCTTCTGCGATCAATTTTGGATCCTTCTGCAACCGCTCGTTCGGTCGCTGATAGGCTTCCATCCACGTCAGCATATAGCATCAGCGATAGATCTCATCGGTCACTAAAGGGGTCATCAGCGATTGGCACCTTACCCTTCAGCGACCAGTGATGTTAGCGAGGAGGTCATCAGTGACGGAGCAATGACGACTGACCCTTCTGCGACCGATTTGACCCTTCAACGACCGGCGCTTTACCCTTCTGTGACCAGTTTGGCCGGTCGCAAAAAGATGCTTTTGCTGTAATGAAATCGACATGTTATAATAAATCATGATGTGACTAAATACGGCGCGTCATAAGTATGAAGTGCATTTTCTTCCCTAATTTGAACATGTTCCGATATATTTTTCTCACATCATGACACGTCACTATGTTTAGAATAGTAGCTTTTAGGGGTGTCAATGGTACCTTTTTAGCTGTTTACCCGACCCGTATCGTATTCGATAAGGCGGGTATGGGTAAGGTTTTTTTTTTCGTTAGATTATTGGGTTTGGATATGGGTAAGAATATTTTTTCGTTAAATAAATGGGTAAGGGTATGGGTAATGACTATTTCGTATCCGTTACCCTATATGATAATTATAAAATTCAAATATATATTCAATTCAATTTTCAACCCACTTAAATGTATATTTAATTCAATTTCCAACTCACTTAAATGTATATTTGTGTTTTTAAATTTTTATTCTTTATAAAAAATAATTTAGTTGGAATTGGTTGCACATTTATTTTATTTTTTATTAGAAATGCAATTATATATGTGTTAAAATGAATGAGTTTTTGATGTTTAATTTGTAAATATAATAAAACTAATTATTATACTAGTATTATCCGTTATTCATCCGTTACCATTTCCTTACCCGATAATATTAACAGGTAAGGGTAGGGTAAGGTAAGATCAATTTTTAATGGGTATGGGTAGAGTATGAGTAAAGTCAATTTTAATAGGTATGGGTATGAAAATGTCTCCACCCAACCCGTACCGTACCCATTGACACCCCTAGTAGCTTTAGATACAGATAGGTTGCATAACCCGCCATTGTTCAAATTCAGATCCAATTCAATACAAGCTGGTAGAATTTCTAAATCCAGACTGCTCTTTAATTTGACGCGAATCTCAAAACGGATCTCCTATATTCATAATAGAAACCAAATTTCAATTGCTCAGCTGGAATCATACCACATTTATTTATAATTCAGTGCGATACCAATGAGGATACAGACTTCCGTTGTTAGAGCATATATTTTCCAGGGGGTTTTACATATAATGTAACAGCAGTTTAGTTTTCGTTGACATACATTCGTTATTTAATATTTATCCGGTACACAGAGTTTGTAGAGCTGTTGTCACAGAATAGCCGGTGAAAATAATTAGAAGAAAAACGAACAAAAATTCGGAGCCGAATTTATTTTATATACCATAACCAAATTACTAAACTAAACTAAAAAGTAAAAAAAAAAAAAAAAACAGAGAAGCGAAAGGATTGAAAAACATAAAATGAGACAAGCGGAAAGGAAGACAGCGGTTCCCTTTATATATCCTAGGGGTGGCAGAGTGGCTGTGCGGCCTGAGTAAATATCGAATTCTGATCAAAGGAGAATGTTTTAGTTTTTTTTTTTTTAATAATGTATAAATAAAAATTTCGGAATTCGGAGAGGAGAGAGTAGCAATTTAGGTTATTGCAGAATATATAGCAGCGTTACTTCTTATCATAAATTATTGATGGATGGATTTCATTAACATTTAGAGCGGATTCTGGTAATTATAAAAGCTCATGAAATTTGCTTGTTACTGACTAAACAAAAAGTGTACTGAAAGGACAAATCGATAATCGATGATCATTTTTAAGTTTAAGAATTTAGCCAAATTCTGAAATTCATGATGAGTTAACGCCAATCCATATCTTAATATGCGTCGAGATTTGTGCATTGTATCTTAACAATTTTTTGTTAATTCATCACATGTTTTTAATTGCAATGGAGCTTGAGTATTTAGCTAACTTGATTTAAATTTTTTAATCTTGCATATTAAAATTTGATTGAATATTTTTATATCGTTCTAACTCTCATTCTAAAATATTAAATGTGTGTTTGTAATTTAGTGATTAGAATTTTATTTTGTAACAGTGAAAGTTTGAGTTTAAATTCTAATTATCACAAGTTATTCATTTCATGTTTCAGCCTCTCAATTTAAAATTTTAGATTTTTTTAGATAGTCAAATTTAAATATCTAAGAAATTGGACCGGATATAAGGAAGTTCGATATGTTACCCAAAAAAAAAAATCATTCCCGATACTGCAAATCGTAATAGGAAAGGTTTGAGGAAATAAATCTGCTGTGATTTCAAAGAATCGCAGGAACCTGCGATTACATATCAGTCCATTCATTTTTTGCAATGCACGGATCTCAATAATAGTTATTCCTTATGCATCAATCTCAAAACAAATAAAGGGTGAAATTTGAAATCGCAGACCCAGAATTTTCATCATGGGGCAAAAAAATATCGAATCAGACTTAAATAGCTTATCGGATTTAAACGCATTAACTAATTGGGTACTCGATAAAAAATAATTCTTTGATTTTTTTCAATGTTCTGACTTATAATTTCTGATGCTTTAACTTATGATTTTGATTACCAATTATGATTCAAGAAATTTATTTTTGATTTTAATACTAAATTGAACCATAATTATAAACTAAATGTTCAGAGGTGGTAAATTTTTTTTTTTAGAAAGTAATAAATTCAATTGATACTGATAGATGACTACTAAAATTATAAACCTGATTGGCTGGCTCTATACTGGGTCCGTCCCTATCTGTAATCCTTTGAAATCGTAGCAGATTTATTTCCAAGGTTTGAAGGACCACATTTTTTCTTTTTCTTTTTGGCACACATCAAAGACAGCATGAGCCCACAACTGCTACAAATCAGCAAGGCTTCTTGAAAAAAGGAGCAGAAACGCGCTAGGCGGCTTAACCATTAAGTTTACTCTGGTGGATCAGCTAAAGTGCCGTATCCATATATTAGAAATAAAATCTAGATCGGAAGTTCGGAGCTATAAGGTCTAGTATCTTAGAAGGATCTTACGCGATCAGTGCTGACCTGTAACGGGTTATCGGGTTTTGAGTTTCTTTAAGTTGGTAGCCTTCCACCGAGCCATAAAACCACGTGACAAAAAAAATGTTTACAGCTCTTCCAAAATTAAAAACAGCAGCAACTAGCAAGATGCAAAAATAGTATAAAGCTATTAAACCATCAATGGATCTCTCCAGTCAAAAACAAACTACAGAGGATACATAGCTAAATAGGACAACTTAGAACAATCTTGTCAGAAGAATAACGCCTAACTAAGGCAGTTTTACTGTAGTCAAGTTTAGATTAATCATAGTTAGTCTTCAATACAATGGCTTATATAAGCTGAGAACAGTGTAATGAAAAACATAGAAAAATATAAATACAGAAAGGTTCAAATTCCTTTTTATCTTCTCTCTGATTTCATGGTATCAGAGCCTTAATGGCTCCTGCCACCGATCCTCCTTCTTCTTCTCTCCCTATTGAATCTATAGTTCATCTCAATATCCCAATCTCCACTAAACTCTCTCAATCCAATTATCTAACCTGGAAAGCTCAAGTTCTTCCCCTAATTATTGGTCATAACCTTGACAAACACATCACTTCTTCTCCTCCCTCTATTACCAATGCACAATTTGCTCACTGGAATCGTCAGGACCAATCACTGCTAGGTTGGATTCGCACCTCTCTTTCTGACACCGTCCAAGGTCAGGTGGTATCTTGCACAACCACCTATGATCTGTGGAATCAACTCCAGCAAACCTATTCATCCACCTGTCGAGCCCGACTTTCAGATCTGAAGCGACAAATTCAGACAACAACTAGAGGTTCTTCCACTTGCACTGATTATGTGCAGCGACTCCGCCGAATCGCCGATGAGCTCTCTTTCATTGGTGCTCCTTTGTCTGATGATGATTTGGTGACGGCGGTGCTTAACGGGCTTGGACCCGAATTCAATTCGTTCACTGCCTCAACCCTATCTCGCAAAGATCCCATCTCGTTTGCCGAGCTCCAAGGCGCGCTATTCAGTTTTGAAAATCTTCTCCTCACACAGAATCAACTATCCACGGTATCTGTTCCTTCTCTCTCTACTCCATCTGCTTTTCACACTAGATTCCCTTCCCCAAATCACAATCCTGGTAACTATAGAGCACCAAGATCTGGTTTCAACAGATCACCAAGACCTCAGTATCGTTCCCCTAATCCAAACCCGTTATTACCAAACCCACCTCGTCAGCAAGTTTACCAAAATCCACCTCCACGCCCCACCTATAACCCTCGCCCTTACAACCCCCGACCACCCCGCCCTTCAAATTCTTCTGCTGACCGTCCCACCTGTCAGGTCTGTTCCAGACAAGGGCATCTAGCCCGATTTTGCTGGTACAGGTATGACCCTGATCCGGATTACCCTCAATCCGCTCCATCTCAGGCCTACACTTCCCCCTCTGCACCTCAGGCCTACAATGCTCAATCTGCACCCACCGATCTCACTAGCTCTCAGGAATGGATTCTTGACAGTGGTGCTACCAACCATGTCACCAGTGACATCAATAACTTGAGCTCCTTCTATCAATATGGTGGCACCGACTCTCTCCATATCGGCAACGGCGCTGGTCTTTCGATTCAGCACATTGGTTCTCTCTCTCTCTCTTTCTCTAATTTCTCTATTCAGTTACATGAGGTTCTACATGTGCCCGGTTTTCACAAAAACCTCTTAAGTCTATCTAGACTTTTACTCGATAACCCTCAGTTACTAATCAATTTTTCTTCTACTTCTTGCACAATCAAGGACCTCCGCACCAAGCAAATCCTTCTTCAAGTCCCATGCTCTAAGGGTCTCTTCTCTCTGTCATTGCCGAATCTTTCACCTCATGCTTTTTTGGGAGTTCGCGCATCTGCTGATGTTTGGCATGCCCGCTTTGGTCATCCAAATAATTCAACCACTTTACATCTTCTCCATACTTTTAATTTACCTTGTACCTCTCATAAGATGCAAATTTGTCATCACTGTTGTATGGCAAAGGCGCACAAGTTACCCTTTTCTTCTTCTTTGTCTACCACTACTTGTCCCTTAGAATTAGTGCATTCGGATGTTTGGGGTCCGTCCCCGGTTGAGTCCTCTAATGGGTTTCGCTACTATGTAATTTTTGTAGATGATTTCTCAAAGTTTACTTGGATTTACTTCATGTCTCATAAAAGTGAAGTTGCATCTATTTTTGCTCTTTTTAAATCTCAAGTTGAGAATCTCCTCTCTCACAAAATAAAAATTTTACGTACTGACGGGGGTACGGAATATAAACCGATCACAAGACAATTTCCTCAAATAACTCACCAAATCTCTTGCCCTTATACACCTCAACAAAACGGTGTTTCCGAAAGAAAGCACCGTCACATTGTCGAGCTTTCCCTTGCTTCTATGTCGCATGCCTCGATACCAAACACTTATTGGGATGACGTATTTTCTAGTGTCGTTTTTCTCATCAACCGTCTCCCTTCTCACACATCCTCTACTCCCTTTAAGACACTTTTCAATACTGACCCTGATTATACCCTTCTCAAAACCATTGGATGCTTATGTTTCCCATTAATTAGACCTTACAATGATCATAAGCTTCAAAGCAGAGCCTTACCATGTGTTTTTATGGGATATGCACTGTCACAAAAGGGTTATAGATGCTTGCATCTTGCTACTAATAAAGTGTATATTTCTAGGCATGTATTATTTGATGAGAACAGCTTCCCTTTTGCACAACCTTCTTCCACTCAGCTTCCCTCTTCTACTGCGCAACACCATCATAATTATCTTCCACTTAGCCTCCCTGTTACGACCCAGAGCCCTTCTCCAATTTCTCACCAACCAACCCAACAATCACCTCCTGCACCTCTTCCTACAACAGCCCAAACTTCTCCTCCTACTTCACCCCAACTCTCTCCAACAGCCCAAACTTCCCCTTTTACTTCGGCCCAAATCTCTCTTCTTAATACAGCAGCCCAAACCTCTTCACAACAGCCTATTACTGCTCCTCTTTCTCCTCCTGGACTCTCCCCATCACCTCCACCCACCTCTAATTTCCCTACACCTGATCCTGGGCACATTACCTCATCTCCTGCCACCTCTTCTCATCCGATGGTGACTCGAACTCGGGATAATACCCGCAGGCCCCGTCTCTTTCCCGACCATGTAGCATATCACACCACCTTTGAGGCTGAGCCTACAACCTTCACTCAAGCCTCTTCTCATCCCTTGTGGCGCCAAGCAATGGCCTCTGAAATTGACGCTCTTGCTCGGAATTGTACATGGACTCTTGTCTCTCCTCCGGCTGACACCAACATTGTTGGCTGCAAATGGGTTTACAAGCTGAAGCGCAACGCCGATGGGTCAATTGAACGCTATAAGGCGCGCCTCGTAGCTAAGGGCTATCACCAACAGGAGGGGCTCGATTATCTTGACACTTTCAGTCCGGTGGTCCGCCCGACAACCATTCGCATCATCCTTTCACTTGCAGTTACCTTCAACTGGCCAATCCATCAATTGGATGTTCAAAATGCGTTCTTGCATGGTGATTTGGTTGAAACCGTGTACATGAGTCAACCACCCGGTTTTATCGATGCTTCCCGACCCGATCATGTGTGTCTTCTATCCAAATCATTGTACGGCCTAAAACAGTCCCCCCGTGCTTGGTTTCAAAAACTGAGTTCCGCTCTCTTGGATTTCGGGTTTACCGCCTCTCATTATGATCCGTCTCTGTTTGTTGCACAGTCCAATGGCCATACAATTATCATCTTGGTCTACGTGGATGACATCCTTATAACCGGCAGTGATCAGACCTTCATCACCTCTTGTGTCCAGCACCTTCAAGACAGGTTTGCACTGAAAAATCTAGGTCTCTTGCACTACTTTTTGGGCATACAGGTTTGTCACTCTTCTACTGGCTTGCATATTTCTCAGTCCAAGTATATCATGGACCTTCTTGCTCGCACAAACATGACTAACTGTAAGCCCTGTTCTACCCCAATGGCCACTGGTACACCTCTTTCAGCCCATGACAGCCCCATTTTGACAACCCTTCTCTCTACCGAAGTGTTGTTGAGCTTTGCAGTATGCCACCATTACACGGCCCGATATATCATTCGCAGTGAACAAGGTTTCTCAGTTCATGCACCAGCCATCTATATCTCATTGGACTGCCACAAAGCGCATTTTGCGTTATCTTCAAGGCTCCCTTAATCAAGGTCTGTCCTTCAAACCTGCCTCAACTCTTTCTATCGACGCCTACAGTGATGCCGATTGGGCTGGATCCACTGATGACCGTCGGTCAACATCTGGTTTTTGCATTTTTGTTGGCAACAATCTAGTCTCTTGGAGTGCTAAAAAGCAACCGACGGTGTCTCGATCGAGCACCGAAGCCGAGTACCGTTCTCTAGCCCTCACATGTGCCGAGTTACTATGGGTTCAATATTTACTCAAGGAATTGCGAATTTCAGTTCCTTCACCTCCAACTCTCTGGTGCGACAATATTGGAGCTACGTTCCTCGCATCTAACCCAATGTTTCATGCACGGACCAAACACGTTGAAATCGATTTCCACTTTGTCCGTGAGCGGGTCACTTCAAATGAACTTTGTGTACGTTATACAGGAACAATAGTCGATCAAGAACCGTGTGTTTTTTTTATTTTTTTTTATTTTTATGATTGACAACAATTTGTCGTCAACTGATACATTAATTAAAAAAAAGAAGGTGCAATTTATATATGGCATAGAACACTCCCACGCAACTACCTACCTCTACTAGATTATGTACATAGAGCTGTTCTATGTCCACCATCACATATGCTTACATTCTTACTGTTGCCTAACCATTTGATAATCTCTATAGCAGTGTCATTGATCTGGATAGACACCGTTTTATGTTTATTAGAGAACAACATTCTCTTCCTCTCTCTCCATAGTAACCATGTCCCCTGCCGCTCAAATTGCATTCTAGCGTATTTTTTACAGTTGTGTTAGGTTTTGACCCGTTCTTAGTTAGACCCCTCGTATCAAATTCCCCCTTGTGAGGATATATTGTGCTGCGCTTACAACATCAAGAAAAGTGTTGTGCACTCGTCGTACATATGAGGTACAATCAAGCTATTAGTTGAGAATAATTAATTGATTAATTAGAAAAATCCGTAATGCTTTGATCACCTCTAATAACTAATTAGCCGATTAATTAATTTAAACAGCTATTTTTTATGACATTGATCAAGAATAATAACTAGATCATTAAGAAATAAACTAAACCAAACATATTATTCCGTTATTCCGACAATGTACTGTCGCGGCATTTTCTTTTGTTTTTTTTGCGAAATTTTATTCATCTACGGATATTTTCTTGAGTATGGAAAAACCGTCAAAATTGATAAAGGAAAACAAAAACCCTAGGTTTAAAATAACTACCGAGATAAAGGAATTCATATCCTCTGAGATATATCACTGCGTGCATGATTTTTTGGAAAATCTTAACTGTTCAAATACGTTTTGCACTAATCTCAAAACACAAATAATACTGGTTCCCACGCTATCCACGGGACCACGAATAGGCACCGTACACGTCGGTCACGCAAAAGTTGAGATATCTCAGAGGAAACGCACTCGAGAGAAAGTGGAGACTTCTGCGCGAGAAGCGAAGTAAAGAAGAGATATCTCCTTCCTCTGCCACGTGTCATATCCTCAGTGTCCCTTCGTGTTTCCTTCCCTGATTAGCCCATCACGCGCGAGTACGTATCCTCTGAGACATCTCAACTTTTGCTTGACCGACGTGTACAGTACCTATTCGGTGATAGAGCAGGGGGCAGAATTTTTTTGCTTTGATTCGTGCAGAACATATTTAAACGGTTGAGATATTTCATAAAGTCACGCAAAGTTTGAGATATCTCAGAGGATACGGAGAATTCATCACGCGCCCCCTTTCTTTCTCTTAACATTACACAGCACAACACATCGGCTCTGTCTAATCTTTTCTTTCTCTCCTCTTTCCCTCTCTAACCGTCTCTCTTTCTTTCTCTGCAATGGGGACAAACCCCCAGCTAGATCTATTTTCTGACACGGAACGGGAAGTCGCATCGATCCTACTGGAGGTGACCAGTATTATTCTTGATTTGGCTCCACAAGTGCCAATTGGTGAACTCCAGTGGGGCGTGAGACGGCCTCGAACCGAGCCACGGTACCAGTTCAAGTCTGAACCGGACCGATCTGAGCCGACTGGTCCAGCCTCCTCTAACGAGGAGAAAAAGAGACAACAAGAGACAACAAGCCCTGTTACGCCTCTCTGTTTTCCAAACAGCGGCAGTGAAGAGCAGATCGTCACCTCGCCTGTCAAGCAAGTCAAGAAACCTTATAACCAAAAGGAGGTAAATTGTAGTTTCTAATCTCAGTTCTAAGTTTGATTTTTCGTTTTCCGGCTAATTGAGAGGTATTTAATGGAGGTTCCTCCGTTCTTTTTTTGAATTACAGCGGTTAAAGGAGAAGAGAGAGCAGGTGGCAGCGTTAACAAAGGAAAAAGCCGATCTCAGTAGGGTTAGTCCTTGAACTTTCTTTAATATATTTTTGCGCATTTTTCTGAATTTAACGAGATTATTTTCTATGAGATGAGAATTGTGAAGTGTTTGCTTTTGTTTATTCTTGTGTCATTTCTTTGTCTGCCACGTGTGCTATCCTTCTCCTTCACTTTTATCTTTTCTTTGCTAATACGAGAATATATAAACTTTTTTTTTTACAATTATCAGGAATTGAAGGAGTTACAGGAAAGATTTCAGGAGCTTAATGCGAGGAAGTTTTATCTAAAAGATAAAAAATCTAAGGTAAAGTGTTGTTATACCAAGTAGCAACCGCAATCCCACGCAAGTAAGAAAAATAAAATATAAAAAATAAAAAATATAGTAATTTCTTAATAACCCCCCTCGTTCTTAAATAATTAGCAACTAAAACTCCCTTTTGACAGCTTTCGTCGCAAGCGGAATGGCGAGCCCGAAACCAGCTCAAACCGTGGGGGCCCACACAAGCGACCAACTGGAGCGCCTTTTTCGTGGGACCACAGTGGGCCCCGCTTCCCCTTCCGCCCATGAAAGCGCCGATCGAACGGATCGAACGGCCGAAATTGGAGTTGGACCTGAACGAGGAAGCAACTGATGACGTGTCGGAGTATGGAGAGGCAGCGCAGCTGACGTGTCAATCTGACAGAGAGAACAGGCTCGCCAAGTCAGCACAGGCCAGGAAGCGGAGGTTGGAGATACAGAGGGAGAGGAGGGCTTTACCATCTTCGGCCCAGAAGAAGCCACGTGTCCGGCGATAACAACGGACGGTGATATGGCGATTAGGATTTTTTTTTTTTTTTAGTTTTGTTTCTCTAGTTGAATATTTGGATGGAATTGGAATATTTAACGAGATTTGTTATTGATAATGTTTTTGGGAAATAGAAAGATACCGTGTGGATTGTCAATTCAACGAATGGCAAGTGGGCCCGAAAATTGTGGGCGTGGGGTATTTTTGAGGTGGTAATTTAGGTCATTTGATCTTGAAAATATACGAGAGATTTCTATACTCGTGTACTCTTTGTTATATTTAACATCTAATGTATCTCTTAATTCTAATTCTCTTTTTCTATTTATCCATAAAATTTATTATTCACGACTAATATTGTCTAATTTATTTTTTTCCCATATGTTCTTATCCTTTTTCTATGATTTAAATGGATGCGCTGTTGTTCAATATTGCAATCCAATCAAAATCGAACGCCATCATACCTTTTGCTAATGTCTTATCTCTGACGAACGCAGGTCTTTATTTATTTTTTATTTGGAGGTCTTTATTTAGTCTTACAAAAGAATTACCTGTCGCTAGCAATGTGTAGGTACTTCGTTTTTTAAGCAAGCTAAAGGGATCAATAAAGGCGATCAGATCAGGTATTGATGAATCTGTTTACTTGTGAGTTATGACATGCCTTTTGAGTTGTGACATCCAAAAGCATGAGCAAAATTGTGTGAAATAAGTTATGTTAATTATAATTCGGTTGAAAACTAACCGAACTAGCTAGGCAAACTAAAGTTATAATTCGGTTTTAAAAATATAATTGCACATAACCGATTTAGTATTGCAATCGAACCAAATCAAGCCAAAGTTTTTTTTCAGTGTGTTCAAACCAAAATATATTAATTTTTTTATTTAAAGCAATTGATTTATAATAAATCGAAGTATATTAAGAAATAAACTGGGGTATTAAGAAATAAACCGGAATATTAAAAAATAAACTGAAGTATTTAAATCAATTAATTAAAAAATGCTCCGGGGCAGTTCGGACCAAATCATAATATATAAAAGTTTGGTCGGTACGGTTATTTTGGTTTTAAAAATTTTCAGACTGAACCGAACCAAAGTTACAATTCGGTTTTAAAAAGAAAACCGAAATGAACTAAACCATTAAACCAAAAAAACTAAACCCTTTAGTCCAAACTAATTTGGTTCGATTCAAAACCGAATAAACTGAACGCAATGAACACCCCTATACTCAAGTACCAGTATAAGTTAGAGCGATATGGTAAAAAAAGAGGCCATATTATCCATGTAACATGACACTGAGCATCTAGTGATGCTCAGTCCGCTAACGCGATAGAAATATAAAAAAGAAAAAGAAAAAAGATTTGAGTAGAGGAGGGATAGAAGGATTGAGTTTATCTTCTTATTACAAAACAAGCATACAAGAGCAGACGGGAAGCGTAGCGTAGTAGAGAACGGGAACACAAGAAGATCGTAGGGGAGATAAAAAACGAGAGAGCGCAGGTTAATTACAACAAGAAAAACAAAGTATATGCTCCATATTAAAATATGCTCGGATAAACAATTATATGTTTTTGATAATTTTTACTATTTCTTTAGATAGGTACAATATCATTATTTTTCAGAAAATTCTGAACAATCCAAAAATATATGATTTGTACCTGTCTAAACAAATTAGTAATTAATTTCTAAAAAATATAAAGTTTGATCTCCAAAGTCCAAATACATTTTAATATGAATATTAAGTTGAGCTATTCAAAGTGATTGTTTGCAGGTGCAGAGTTAGATTTTTAAACTATGTGAAACAAATATATATAGATGTCAATCATATAAAAGTTTTATACATAAAATAGGGGCCAATTTTGTAATAGCATGTTATTTTACTTTAAATTATATATAAAATTATATATAAATAAAAAAATATAAAAATAAATGAGAATCAATTTATCCATTTTCTCTTTTTTCTCCTAGCCTTTGATTATTTTGGACTTTCAAATTAATGAGACATTTTTGCCAACCCAAAATATATATATCAAAATATTACTTCTTTCGACAACAAATTTATATTAATAAACAACAAGGAGGAGAGACGAATGTCTAACACAATTGATGATGATGTCTTGTTCGGGTGGAGCTATTTATGGTATAATTTTTCTTTTTCTTTAAAATGGGCCTTTTAAATATGCTTTTTTTTTTTTGCAGAAATATTCTTATAATTTAAAATAATTGTAAAAGTATTCCCATTCTAAAGTTTTGTCTATCTAACAAATATCACAATTTACCTTGATCTTTCCTCTTTATGATCCATAGAGAGGAAATGTATGGATGATGACTTTCTCTGAAGTCTTTATTTATACAAAAAAAACTAAGGGGGGCCAACACGCAAAATTTGAAAATAAACACCGACATTTAATGTTTGCACAACTGAATAATTCTTTATGACAATTTTGACCGACGATCTCGATCGATCGGAAATAAATCTGCTGCGATTCCAAGGAATCTCTGGAAGCATGCTTTTCCGAACTGAACCGTTAATTTTTTTAGGCGTTAACTTTTCATTTGATTATAATATCGGAAAAAAATCACGTCGTTAACTTTTCATTTGATTATAATATCGTCCACGAATTTCAATCTTTTTAGGCGAGTAGATAGGTCTGAATCAGTGTTCAATAGTAGGGGAGTCAACGGGTATAATTAAGATTGAGTGAAAGCATTTTAATTTTTTATATTTGTACTGTTACAAAATTTTCTTATATATATTTTATCGTCATCTGTTATAAATTATTTTATCCGTACTCTATCATTTATTTCATTATAAGAGCAGATAAATAGTAGATAATGCTAATATAATAATTTTTATTATTTTCTAAATAAAATATTAAAACACATTTTTTCATATATATATATCATCAAATTCAACTCAATTCAGTTTAGATTTTTTTTTTTTATTTTTTTTTATAAAATTGAAAGTTAAGTCATCCAATTATTTAAGACTTTTATTTTATAACAAATGATTTGATTTCTCTCATCTGAGTTTAGAACCCATAGCGTCTCATGTAAAAACTATGTATCTTTGTCTCTAAACCAAATGCTAGTTGTTAGTTTATATCTTTCAAACTTCACGTAGACAACAATAACATTTTTTGCTAAACCTACTTTCTGCTTCAGAGATGGATTGAAAAGTAATATAATTTAATGTTTTTTACCTTTACAATCGTTAGTATGCGTTCAAAGAAAAAAAAAGTACTCTGCTTCAGAGATGGATTGAAAAGTGCTCTAATTTAGTGGACGTTCAAATCACTAACTTTCAAAAAGACAAAAAAAAGAGTTAAGTACAACAATCCACGTGGATAAAAAAATGATGGAAGGATTAATTTTGTGCTTTTATTAAGTAAAGGAATAATTTAACTTTACTAAAAGTTAAAGATCAAAATAGTATAAATAAAAATTTAGGAACCAACTCAATTTGTTTGAAATAAATTTAGGGCCTGTTCATTTGTCATGGATTGTGCGGGATAGAATTTGATAGGGATGAACCCATACTCATAGACACACATGGAATTGATTATAAGATAATATTCAAATGAGTGTTTGGTTGTACCGTGGGATTCGTTATGGCAAATTTTATTTTTCTTTCTTAAATATTTAATCTTATACAATTATTATCATAAATAAAGTTATTAGATGTAATTAAATAAACTGAATAAACAACACATGACAATATTAATTAATTATTATTATATAAAATAAAAATATTTATTATTTTATAATTATGTAAGTTGTATTTAATGAGATTGGTCTATTTTTTTTTATCTCATGTTTGTAATTTCTCTTTTTTTTATGAAAAGTATATTGGTATATGTCGCATCTTAACTTAATTAGTAAATAGAAATAATAATAATAATAATAATAATAATAATAATAATAATAATAATAATAATAATAATAATAAATGGCGTATTCTTTTATTTCTTAGCATTAATTTTTATTAATATACCATATTAAATTTTTACTTGATTGTCAAATAATTATTTGACCATTGTAATTAATGTTTTTATGCTGCATTAAATGTAAAAAACAGTTTTCAAACCGAATAAAAGAAAACAAAGAGGAAATGGTGTCCGGACTGTCCGGATCTAAATTTCAATTAGTCCCACATGAGTCAATTTAACTACAAAATGTGTCTATATAAGAGCTCTTGATAAATAACATATACCATGCATGACTGGAGGAGGACCCATATATTAAAAAGGCCTCCAGTGGAGTAAGAATGAGGAGAGAGAGTAGATGGGAAATTGAAAATGAAGTATTATTGGAAATTTTACTATATCCCACGTCCAGCTGGCCGAACAGGCCTTTAAAGGGTAGTCTTTTTTAACAGAGCAGTTTCTAATTCAGGCAACGCACAAATAATATAGTCAAAATAACGTTGCACACAATTTGTGTGCTGCCTGAATACAAAACTGCTCCGTCAAAATTTTTACCCAAAATTTAAAGACAAAATCCCATATTTTTTTTTCCTTTTCCATAAAAAAACCACATGGTCACATGGATGAGCACCGGGAATTCTAGTACTTGACAGTTGGCATGCTGCGAAGACACCTAAAAATAAAATTCACATCCTCTGAGATATCTCAAAATTTCAGTTGATATGTAGAAAATTTGAACCGTTCAAATTATCATAGCACAAATATTGAAGCAACTTATTTCTTATTGCACCGCTGTCGAGTTATTCAAAAAAAAAATATTTCTTATTAATACTGTTCCGTGAATTTAAACAGTCTCTATAAAAAAATTGATTCCATCTTAAAATAATTAAAAATTTAGTTATCTCGGAGGGAAACGTTGTAGTTCCGATGGGCAGCATCCACCATAGCATTCAATCACGAGATGATCTAACGGTTTGAAACTTAAGCGAATTAATTAATCTAAACGGATTTTATATTTTTCCGACACTTGAATCCGTTAACCCTCAAAAATCACTCGTCTCCTCTCTCTTACGCATCCCAGGAGAGCAAACCACAGACTAAACTAAACATATAAAATGTCACTAAGCATTTGGTCTATAGGCACATTTTAATGTGAAAATTACGGTACCTTCCTAATTCTCCTGATAAAATCAGACTTCATCTTTCCACCAATTGTTTAGGCTATCAGACGCTCCACTAACTATAGTAGTCCCGTTTTCGAGATGAAAAGAGTATACAAAGCCACGAGCGTTGAACGTTTTCATTATCGTGTGGAATTGTTTTTCCACTGTCTCGTGAGTTTTGTGATTGACTTGCTTAGTGTCACTCGTTTCACGGCCTCTAGCACATTTCTTTACCTTCTCAATTTTGACCTCGAGCTTCGAATTTTTGTGCGCTAATTCTTGTCTACTCATCTTCTTGTGTTTAGAAGATGAGGGATACGACACGTTGCTGCTTCTGGACATTTTTTTCACTTCTACAATGTTAAATCATGAATTAAAGTTGTGTACAAATTTGACAAATAAAAAGCACAAATTCTAATACTTATCAAGAAATTTCAAAGATGAACAAAATTGTGCAGAGACTTAGATACATGACCAATGCTAGAAAAACAATTATATTTAACTAATAACTAATAAATTGACAAATCCGTTTTCTTTTATAATGAAATAATAATGTCATTAAGCATTTGTTCTATAGGCACATTTTAACATGAAATTAAATCAGGTGGAGCGATTTACAATAATTATTTAAACATTGAATTCAAGACAAATATGAGGTACCATATAGTTCTGAAAGATATGAGATATTTGAACTCTGGCCCGTTCTGTTGTTGAATTATACTATTTAGAAAACTAAATATTTTCAGATTTTAGTGGTTTTAACATAATTTTCTGAAAAATAAATAAATACTGGATGCATGTGGATATGTCACCATCAATTAATTAATGATAAGAAGTTTGCTAATTAAATGCACATAAAAAGTATGTTCAAAGAATTTCCAGAATTCCATTGCCACACAAAAAACAAACTAAAAATAGATGTACAAAAAATATATATATGTGTGTGTGTGTGTACAGCCCAATGAGAAAGGAGTAGGTTTGGAATTAGATCTAAACTTCATGACTAAAAATAGATGTACTATAAAAGATCCACCTCACTTTACAATTGGAGAATTATTATCAGTCAGTTTAGGATTTAGATTTATCTCGAATAACTATGTCAAATCATTGAATGTCAGTTAATCCAGTGGATCTAGCGCACTTTCGTGACACATTTAGAAATAAGAGGTGCTAACTTTGCATTCGTTACTATTTTTTCTTGATAAAAGACTAACGTTCGTTTCATTAAAGAAACAAGATCCTCTAGAAAGGTATTTTTTTCTTGATATATGAGAACATGCACTATCTAAATTGGGGATAAAAAAAAAACTTCCTAAATTGGAAAAATAATTAGAATAAAGTTAACATTAAGAAAAGAATGACCCGAAATATAAAATGCTTATTTGTATGCAGGAACGTGTGTGAGAGAGAATTCTATTATTTCTCACCATTCGACACGTGGCATTTTCTCATTGTTCCTGGTGTTTTTATCTCTATTTATTAGCACGCTCCCGTTCATTTCACTTGACATAATTAACAGAATACAACATTCTCTGACGATCTCTAAAACCTAAACCTCATTCTGAGTCTCTTCCTCTCTTCTCTCATTTGATACTGCACCTATCTCTGATCTCTCTTATGGCGACACATATAACCGTTGATCTTATTACGGACGATGAAAGGGAGGTTGCCTCGATCCTCGAGGACCTTACCAATCTCATTTTGAGCCGAGAGCGGGCTCATGAGATGATTGATCCAAGTGAGCCATCATCCCATGTTCTACCAAACAATAAGAAAGCAGGACTGATGAGCCCCGTTACACCTCTCTGTTCTCCAAACAACAGCAACAAAGAACCGCTCGTGGCTCCATCTGCCAAGCCTGTCAAAAAGAGAAAATCTAAGAAAGATGTAATTTTTTTTTATATATAAATTTTGAATTTTGTTTCTTTTTGTCGGCTAATTGGAGGTTAAAGGATTTTTTGCTCTGCTTTGTTTCTTTCAATTGCAGCGATTAATGGAGAAAAAAGATGAAGTTGCGTTGCTGACGAAGGAGAAAGAGAATCTTATTAGGGTTAGTGTACATGTCGTTCTTTCTCTATAGAATTGTACTTCTCCGCATTTTTCTAAAATTTCAGGTTTATCATTTCGTGACCGTTTGTTCTATGCCAATGGCACGTCAGTTTAGCTTTTTATTTTTTATTTTTTTAAACGTTAGTTTGTTCTCTTCGCTAATTCGGGATATAGCTCTTTTTGCAATAAATTAGGAAACTTTCGAGCTGCAGGAGAAATATAGGAGTCTAAAGGCAATGAACTTTCATTTGAAAGATAAAAAATCCGAGGTAAATTATCTTGCATTCTCAAAATTTTGTTTCTAATATTCCCACAAGTTCTCGAATAATTACTTATCGAGATGCCTTCTGAACAGCTTTCAGCTCTAAACCAGCTCAAACCGGAGGACATTAGCAAGCCGACAGTCGGGGGATCTCTGAATTTTATTATAAAATTGGTCCCATCTTCACAGCCTCCGGTAGTTCAACCGGCTATTGAAAAGGCAAAAGGGGAGCTCAACCTAAATGCAGTGGCAACACCATTGACGTGTGATCAGCTCTATCGAGAAGAGAAGGCTGCCAAGGCAGCACAGGCCAGGAAGCGGCGTCTGGAGATAATGCAGGGGAAGAGGACATCACCTGCCCACAAGCGGCCGCGTGTCCAGTGATCAGGACAAGTAGGGGTATATCGCATATGGTGATGTATTAGGGTTTTTTCCCCTTTTTTCAATTCTGTGCATTTAATTGACTGGATATTGGACGATATTTTTTTTTCTTTAAGTGATTTTAGATTTTTAGGGCGGGGTATTTTATTTAGTAACATATTTGTTTATCAGTGAGGACTAATAAATGATTAATTGGCAAGATAATTACACTTTTTATTGTCCAAGCATGTGGATGATATTGAAGAAGACAAAGTTAATACTAAAAATATATTAATTCAGGCATGTTGAGTCTCTTTCTTCAAAACGCAGAATATTAATTCAGGTATGTACTCAACTATTAATATATATATATATATAGAGTTAGGCTGGGGTGCTATGGATAGCATAGTGACCACCCGTATTACGGCTTAATATTTAAGTTTTCAAAATTTAAACGGTCGATCCGAACCGTTCATTGTTTAATTCATATTGAAATGTGCTTGGAGACCAAATTTTACATTTTTTGGAATTTTTTTTGCTATTTATTAAGATAGTTTCAAAATCGCTGTTTTTATTAAAATTTTGCACCACTGGAAAACAACGGTTTCAAAAATGCTTAATAAATAGTAAAAAAATTCCAAAAAATATAAAATTTGGTCTCCAAGCACATTTCAATATGGATTAAATAATGAACGGTTCGGATCGACCGTTTGGATTTTAAAAACTTGAATATTGAGCCGTAGCATGAGAGGTCACTATGCTATCCATAGCACCCCAGCCTAACTCTATATATATGTATATATATAGGAATAAGCTAGCATGCTATGCATAGCATAGAACCCTTCCGTGCAACGGCTCGTATTTCGAGTTTTCAAAATTCTAACGGTCGATCCAAACCGTTCATCTTGTTCTCCATATTAATATGTGTTTGGAGACCAAATTTTACATTTTTTGGAATTTTTTTACTATTTTTTTAGATTTATTGAAAATCACTGTTTTCAGCAAATCTGGACCATAACAAAAACAGCGATTTTCAATAAATCTAGAAAGATAGTAAAAAAATTTCAAAAAATGTAAAATTTGGTCTCCAAACATATATTAATATGGAGAACAAGATGAACGGTTCGGATCGATCGTTAGGGCTTTGAAAACTCGAAATCCGAGCCATTGCACGGAGGGGTTCTATGCTATGCATAGCACGCTAGCATGTTCCTATATATATATATTTGCATAACTTATTTTTCAATACAACGCTGTACGTTCTTGAAGAGTATGGTTCAAATATTTTATGTCTTTCATGTCTCAATTGCATTCATATTTAGTCCAGGGATGCTAAAGCCACCCCCATAATTTTGAAACTTTTAATCACATAGGTTGAAATTTTATTTTCTTAAAGTTTTTATACAATTCAGCTCTTCTCATAAAATACTAGATATATGCTTGTATCTAGTAGTTAAGACTATATTTTATATTTGGAAGATGTTGGATTCAAATCCCACTAACCACAAATTAATAATTATGCATTTTAAATTTTAACCTCTAGCCTCTAACTAAATTTTCTAGTTCCACCCATCATGATTTCTATATTGAAGTGTATTTAGAAACTAAATTTTTTATATTTTTAAATTATTTACTATTTTTTTAATATAGATATCAAATCACTCTTTCTGGATGGTCCACAGTCTTATAAAATAAAATTATTTTGTACCTATTAAAAAAACAGTAAAATATTAAAAAAAATATATAAAAAAATTTAATCTCCAAGCACGTTCTAACAAAAATGAAATGAATTATGTGTGCATAGGACATGCATGTTTACAATAAAAATAGTAAAAAGAAACAAATGAATAATTATTTCTTTAAAGAGAAACGTACTACAAACAAATTTGAAAGCATCGACGAAATATTTCAATTAATTTAAACGTTACTCCATTACAAACAATCGAATGGATAGGTTATCACTTTTGTTTGGAGAGTGCTATATTGAGAGCGTCAATTGTGATTTTGAGAGCTGAGAAAAATTTTTCTCTCAAAATACCTATTTTATCCTTATATTCTCTCTTCATTATTTGTTCTATTTTACTCTTATATTATTTCTTCCTTATTTGTTCCAATTAATAATGTCATAATTAATTCACAAGTTAATAAAGAAAAAAATTGTACACAAGCTGCAATTAGAACGAGTTGAGGAGCTCAGACAGCTGAACACACTGGAATTCAGACTGAGAATTAGACTTAGGGAACATATCTTCACCCTAGCGCGAAACAAGGAGCTGAGGTGGAAACAAAGATCGGGGTGTTCATGGCTCAAATCAGGTGATAAGAATACGAAATATTTTCATGCGGTAGCCAATGGAAGAAAAAACAGGAACTCGTTGATCTCGGTTAATGACGATAGTGGGACAACAATGCCTCAGACAGAGATACCTCAGTTTATCAAAAATCACTTTGCAAACTTATTTGCCAAGAGAAATATGAGCAGGCGACCATTTAATCTAACAGGTAAAGTTGGAGCAAACCTCTCAAGTGATCTATTATGTCTTGACAATCAAATATCTGAGGATGAGGTACTGACTGCTATCAAGGAAATGCCAACGGGCAAAGCAAGCGGGCCCGATGGGCTTCCAATTGAATTCTATAGAACATTCTGGAATATAATCAGGATAGACCTCATGAACCTGATACGGGACTTTCACAACTCTGGTCGCAGCATCAAACCTATCAACAAAGCAACCATAACACTTATACCAAAGATAAGGGCGCCCATAGCAATCTCAGACTACCGTCCTATCAGTGTAATCAACACGATAGTCAAAATAATAACAAAAATTTTGGCTAATAGACTACAAGCACATCTCCCGAATCTAATTGCGCCGAGCCAAACGGCATTTGTTAAAGGAAGATCAATGGTGGAATCCTTCCTAACGGTGCGTGAGTTCCTGGCATTCTGTAAGGCGAGGAGGCTACCGGCAGTTTTGTACAAGGTTGATTTTGAAAAGGCCTTTGACACGGTCGATTGGTGCTTTCTCACCAATCTCCTAATTGAAAGGGGATTCCCACCAAAATGGATAGGCTGTGTGTTAGCGCTCCTAAAGTCCTCAACCTCAGCGATTAGGATTAATGGTGAAACCACGGAGTTTTTCCCACACGGGAGGGGACTCAGGCAAGGTGACCCGTTATCTCCCATGCTTTTCATCATTGTGGCAGATTCGCTAAACAGCTTTATGCGAAAGGCGGAACAGGCCATGCCTTCGGTTGTATACATGTACCCGAAAACAATTCAATTCGCGGACGATACGGTCATTATTACGGAAGCAAACCCGGAGACCCTAAAGATCATAACTCAAATTCTCATATTATATGAGGAGCTCACAGGGCTCAGGGTGAACAGATCGAAGAGTACATTTGTCCCGATATCAATTCCACAGAACCTGTTTCAAACGGTGCAGAATATCCTATTGTCACCAGCAGTGTCACTTCCAATCACCTACCTAGGCCTACCACTCGCGATTAAAAAATTGCGCATAGTGGACTTCCATCCAATGGTACAGGCGGTACGAAGAAGAATGGAAGGTTGGAAATCAAATTTCTTGTCATATGGAGGTAGGGTAACGTTGGTAAAAGCAGTGCTATCGGCAATACCAATCCACTATATGCAAGCAACAAGGTTACCAAAAGGAGTCGTGCGGCAACTTGATAAAATGAGAAGACAATTCTTGTGGCGAGGGAATTCACCGTGCAAAGGCATAAACTGCTTGATTAATTGGGAGACAATATGCACGCTCAAATGCAACGGTGGAATGGGGGTCATATCCCTAGATGGCCAAAACCAGGCACTGCTAACCAAATGGCTATGGAGATTGCAAACTGACCAGGAAGGACTCTGGGGATCCACGCTCCGACAATTGTACAACATCACTGATTGCACTCAGCTAGGTGCATCCAGGGATAGTACCAGGTTTCTAAAGGAATTGGCATTGCTACGGCCTTTCTTTGACTCCTCGGTAAAAATAGATGCTAATTCGCAAACATTACAATGGAGATGGACGGCATCCAAATCTTTCACTTGTTCTTCAGCGTACAGGATGATGTGTGACTCGGGGGTTCGATCGGTTCACCATCGGGTCCTTTGGAAAATGCAGGTGCCAATGAAAGTTCGCGTTTTTCTATGGCTGCTCATGAAGGACAAAATCCTAACTCAGGATGTCCTTGCCATGAGGGGATGCACGATAACACAGGGATGCGCATTGTGTAATAATGGGCTGAGCGAGACGTCAGATCACTTAATGAGAACATGTCCATATGCAGAGCAGTTCTGGAGGGGTCTATGTGCACAACAAAACCTACCGATAATAGTGGGTACCTGTCACACGGATAACTGGTGGGATGGAAGAGTCCACTTGACGGGTCAGAGCAAAAAAAGATGGGACGTGGCATGGGCGGCAGGCTCATGGGCCCTATGGAAGGAAAGGAACAGAAGGACCTTCACCCAAAAAAGAAAGACAGAGGCTATTCTGATTAATGAGTCATCAATGGACATACATAATTGGCTGTTATTTAGCTAGATGTAAGAGCGTGAGGAGAGGCATGGACATTTTGGGAGCTTTTTTGATTTTACTATCTGGGCTGTTTAGTAGTTAAGGTGATTGTAAGTAATTTTTCGGCATCATGGATTACTTGATCCGTGTAGCTACAATGTACGATTTTTCTTAGCATCAATCAATCTTAGTGGATCAATTATCCACTAACCCTCAAAAAAAAAGCTGCAATTAGAATGATGAAACAAATAAGGTGAAAATATAAATAACAAATATACCCTTCTAAATCCAATACATCACTGATAAATATTTTAAATATACCCCTCTAAATCCAATACATCACATATTCTTAAAGATGAAGTCCATAGACTATAAAATCATAACAAAACACAAAGTTTCGAGTACATAGCAAATCCTCTCTCCCTAAGCAATATATACCAGTTTATCCTTAAATTCAATGAGTTATAATCTCTTCCTCTAGCTACTTCGTGTTGGTACCACATCATTCAATGGTATCAAACGACTAGAAAGTTAATGGATTTAAGTGTGTATCAAGGTCACACAAGCAGTAAGCACATCAGCCGTCCTGAAAATGACAGTGTTTTCGATTTTTTTTGCAAAATTTAAGAATTATCTTAGAATTAGCATAATATATCCATACAATCACAAGTTCACCAAAAAAAAAAAAAATTATGCATGACTTAACGAT
This sequence comes from Carex pumila, assembly GCA_033356055.1. Taxonomy (NCBI): domain Eukaryota; kingdom Viridiplantae; phylum Streptophyta; class Magnoliopsida; order Poales; family Cyperaceae; genus Carex; species Carex pumila. Next base: position 82,611 of record JARJHM010000081.1, on the reverse strand, counting down.
CCGCTAGTTATCTTTGCGATTTTTTTTTTCTTTTGCATTGTAAATATATAGTTTTTGAGATTGCTTTAGAATTATATATCGAAAATTGTGGTTCTTAAGTACCAGTGAAGGAAGAAAAATAATGTAAGGTATCATAAAATCTTGTACATGAAAATTAGCAACCATAGTATATTTAAATATACTTAATTTTGATAATTTCGGTGCTCATGTATAATTTGACCAAGAAACTCTGGTTACTTATTTCAACGGTCCTTAAATTTTGCAGCGCGAGATTTGTTTATGTTGCATGATATAGTCAATTACTTATGTTGCAATATCTTCTACTAAAAAATATTTTGTAAATAATTTGTCATTCAGCCTTAATACCATATTTTCTGCCCAATACTCATTTACTTCAGCTATGTCTAGGCAGAAGTAAACAAATGGGAATATAAACCCAATTTTCTCATTGTTATGCAAGGAAATATATATGTGATGTAATAATGAATTTAGAGGGGTATATTTATTTTTTTGCATCAGTGATAGTTGGATTTGGAAGGGCCTATTTGTGAATTGGATTTTCATCTTATTTGTTTCATCATCCCAATTGCAAGTTGTGGGTAAATTTTTTCCTTTATTAACTTGTGAATTAATTATGACAGAATTAATTGGAACAAATATGAAAGAGAAAATATAAGGGTAAAATAGACATTTAGAAAGAAAAACTTCTCTTAGCTCTCAAAATCGCAATTGATGCCCTCAATATAGCACTCCCCCTTTTGTTTTCTTCATACATGCATAATTGAGGATTTATCGTTGAACAATAAATAGCTGCAAGTTGTCCCACAAGCATTTTATTCAATATTAATCAGTTGACTTATCATTCATTTATACAACTAGCCGGTCCCCCATAATAAAATTTATGTTTATCAGTCTCGCCGTCAAGAACTACAGCAGGCAACGATCTGTACGTAGCAACCTGGTTTATCGTCCCCTTTAATTAAATCATGAATTTTAGGACTATCAGCATTTCCTATCTTGTCAAAAAGTTTGAGATCTATCATATATGCTGCTTTGTTTTTACCTTCATTTGGATAATGACCGCTTCCCATGGTTGGACCAGTGTCATTATTTTCATATGTCACAAAAGCTAACCATTGAACACTAGTTGCATTGATATCCAAATCTCCGAGAAAACCTTTTTTCCACCATCCTAATTTTGAGCTTGTAGCAAGATCTTCTCGATATACAGTCCAAAATTCTGTAACTGGATCCTATACAAATATTAATAAAAGACATAAATTATTAAAAAAAGAAGATCATAGGCAACAACATGTAGAAGTATACTAATAAACACCAATTATAATTTTTTTGAAACCACCATAAAGCAAGCATTCATGAAAGATTGCAATAAATTTTGTGATACCTTTTTTATGCTAAGTGTGACATAGCGATCTTCTCCATTGTATTGAGAAAGTGGAGTTACAGCTTGATCCGGATAAAGTACTGATGAATTAGCAACAACAAAACCTGGACAATCTAAGTTGTAGCATGCATCCTTTCTATTAACATCATCCTAGAAAATAACAAAACAAAAATTCTGATTTAAATTTCTCCCTACATATATAAAGAAAGTAAAAGAACTGGTGATAAGTTAATAAAAAAAAAACTGATAATAAACTTACATTTCCCAAAATAAAGAACCGCAAATCACTGTTATGATATAATTGTGGATATACCTGCACCAACAAAATGTTAGAACAACTCAAGATCCAACTTAGAGAAAAAAAATTGTGGATCTCTTGGACGACCTAACATGTTAAAACATTAGTTATTTTTGATATATAAGACTGTGATATATTGAGAACAAATTCATAAATTAAATTTGACAAAATTAACGAAAATTTACAATAGAAAACAGTAAAAAATTGGAGGGTGGATTTTCATCCTAAATAATAAATACTATGCGAATTATATGACTTGATTGTCAATATAATGCTGGCTCGTCTTTCGAACCCAGGTTAACATATTTGTAGGTGAAACTTCTCAAAAGCATTTAGTTTGTTGAATAAATATATATTGTACCGATTAAAATATATTCTACAATTAGTAATTGAAATTTGACCCTTAGAGGAAATGATACTAATATTTGTGACAGTTCTAAATGGAGATGAGTGGAGTTAGTAAAAAAAAAATATTCTACTCCAACAGAACAACCTTAGTTTATTTTCTTATCTAATTGCATTAGAACTTTAAATATATAGAATAACTAGGGGATAGTTTTTTCCTAAGTAACAAAAATTCAATCAAATGTTATCACAGACAAATTAAGTGATAAAAGTTAAGGAGAAATTTTTAGTATCTCTTTCTATCTTTGGTATAGTTAAATTATTAAACATAATTCTATTGAGGGCCTTTCTCCTCTTCTTTGGCCATATAGTTTATATTTCATGTTCAATAAAGCCTTTCTTCACAATAGTGATAGTAAATGCATGCAACCTGTGGGCACAAATATAGCAAACATGTGGACACTTTGGTGTTGTTCCAGTGTTAACATGAGAAATTATATATATACAAGAATGAGACAGTATCCGCGAGGGATACTGTCAGTATACCATCGCAGATACTACCGTTACTAATAAAAAAAAAAACTTTTATGTCGGTATAGCCTTGCAAATACTGTCCCATTCTTGTATATATATATATATATATAGGTATGATATTTTGATATACAGTGATAGTGTGATATTCAAGTGACTGATGATATATATCCAGGGGCAGAGCTACTGTGTATCAGGGCTAGGCAGCTGCCTACCCCTGGGAAAAAAAAAAATTTTGGACCAGATTTTCTAATGGGCCTTGAAAGGTTTGCCTACCCCTGAATTTAAGTCTGCCTACCCCTGGCCCAAGTTGTTTCCCAACTCCTAGCCCAATAGAACCCACGTGAGTGAAGAGATGTCATGCCTAGCTCCTGGCTCCCACTCCGTTAGGTCTGGAGATTGAAATCGTGCCTCTGAACTAAACCCTCCTCCGCTCCTGGCTCCTCTGAACCATGCCTCTCCTCCGCGGCTCTGCCTAACTTTCGCTCCTGCCCTTGAACCATGCCTCTCCTCGCTCTTGGCTCTGACCCCGCCTCATCCCCTACAACAGCTTCTCTCTTTCGTCTCTCTCCTTCAACAAACTGAGTTTCAGTTCTCCAATTTGAGTCAACAGGTTGGTTCTCTCAATTTTATATATGTCAGTGACAGTACTGGTTTTGATATTGGCCTTAATTAATTGATTTATTTGAAATGGGTATTGGGGGTTTCTTAATTGATTGATTGATTTATTTGTACATTTTAATATTCAAAGGAATTGATTGCTAGGCACTAATCAGAATTGACCAGCTGTAATATCTAGAACTGCTGAATATAAATTGAAAACAAAATTTAGTTGTTATATTAAGTTTTCATCAAATTTCTAGGCACTAATAAAATTGACCAGCTATTATATTAAGCTCTCGTCAAATTGCTAGGCCCTTTTAATTCTAATTCAAACCTTCTTTATTTCACAGAGTGATATACAACTTCTGGTCACACCCGAACCGTGCCAGTATGAGAAATAGTTAATTGACATCACCTGAAACCCAAAAGGAAATAGTTAATTCTGCTGCAGAGGAGACGATATTGGAGATACTTGCAGAGCTTGACAATGAATTGTTTTCTGTCTTGATTGATGAGTCAAGAGATGTCTCAGTCAAAGAGCAAATGGCAGTTGTGATTCGGTTTGTAAACAAAAGCGATTCTGTTGTCGAACGGTTTCTTGGTATCGTTCATGTTCCTGATACTGCAGCGTTGTCTTTGAAGGTGGCACTTGCAGGGTTATTTGTTAGAGCATCTACATCCCTGAAACTCTTGGAGTTTCTAAATAACTGTTAACTAATTTTTAGAAACTTTATCTCTGAAAGTTTCTAAACCCTCACATCCCTAAAACTCAAAATTAGAGTTTCTTAATTGCCACATCAGCAAATAAATTACAAGATAAAAGAATTTCAGCCAATTATTTGGCCATGTCATAGTTTATAAATGGTTTCTTATTAAGAAACTTTGGAGCAAAGTTGCCAAATAAGAAACCCATCTACATCCCTAAAACTGGTTTAAAAACTGCCACATCAGATTAGAAACTCAAAGAGTTTCAGGGATGTAGATGCTCTTAAGCATGGTCTAACTTTTTCTAGGTTACGCGGCCAAGGTTACGATGGAGCTAGTAATATGAGCGGGGAGTTCAATAGTCTCCAAAAATTGATCATGAAGGAGAACGAGTCCGCATACTACGTGCATTGTTGGGCTCATCAACTTCAATTAACTCTTGTTCATGTTGCCAAGAATCATCACAAAATTGGCTTGTTTTTTCAAATGGTTTCTTGTGTTGTCAATGTTGCGAGTGCATCTTGTAAAAGACGTGATCAATTACGTGAGAAACAAAGAATTCGAATTGTGGAAGCTGTTTCAAATGAGGAGATAGAAACCAGAAGTGGTTTGAACCAAGAAATGGGTCTTGCACGTCCATCTAACACTTGATGGAGTTCTCATTTCAAGACATTAAATAGTGTGATTACACTATTTTCAGAAATGATAGGTGTACTTGAAGAAATTGAAAATGATGCGATTCTGAAAGAACAACGATATGAGGCGACTGGTATTTTATTTAACATCCAATCTTTTGATTTTGCTTTCAATTGTCATCTCATGAGAACTTCATTACTCATTATGCATGATCTGTCGCAAGCCTTGCAACAGAAAGATCAAGATATGGTGAATGCTATGCGTTTAGTGAAATTTGCTAAATCTCGCTTGCAAGACATGCGGGATGATGGTTGAAAATCATTATTCAAAGAAGTGTGTGCATTTTGTGTGAAACACGATTTAGATATTCCAAATATGGAGGATAAGTATGCCAGTAAGCCAAAGAGACAAGCAACAAACACAACTAATCTACATTATTATCGGCTTGAACTGTTTTATACAGTTATTGATATGCAATTGCAAGAGCTTAATGACAGATTTACAAAAACCAATACCGAGCTACTTATTTGCATTTCATGTTTAGACCCGAGTAACTCTTTTTCATCTTTTGATAAAGATAGGTTGGTTCAGTTAGCTCGATTTTATCCCCTTGATTTCAATCAATATGAACTTACTGTCCTAGATGGTCAGTTAGAGAATTATCGCATGGACATGCAAAGTGATGATGATTTTTTAGAGTTAAAAGGCATAGTTGAACTTTCTCAAAAAATGGTGGAAAAGAGGAGGCACAATATTTATCCATTAGTTTACAATTTAGTAAAATTAGCATTGATATTGCCAGTGGCTACGGCTAGTGTTGAAAGGGTATATTCGGCGATGAATTATGTGAAAAACCGAGTAAGGAATTCAATGGGAGATCAATTCTTGAATGATTGTTTAGTGACCTATATTGAGAAAGATTTGTTTGATGAGGTATGTGATGAACGAATTATGCAACGATGACAAAATATGAAGGGTCGTAAAGGAGTGCTCCCTCTATTCGCTTGACTATGTAACATTAATTTTTTTTTGTTATATATAAACGAATATGTTATAAATTTTTGACTTAGTTGAAACTTTTGATGTTCAATTATATATATTGACTTCTTGTTTATTAATTTTGATTGATATTGTAATTTTTGTTATGTTGAATTTTTTTTTTGCAATTATATATATTCGCCTACCTCTGACAAAATTCTTGGCTACGCCACTGTATATATCACTTTTATTTTCAAGCATCTTAGTAAGCAAATATATTACTTTCATGCAAAAAATAAAGAAAAATATCAATCCAGAATTATTTTACGTACATGAAGTCCCGCTCTTGCCACACTTATACGGTCACCATTAAAGTTTAAGAGAATTACAGAGACTTCATAGCTAGAATTTGAATTCATATAAGGAACACCCCATGCACTAATTTTAGCTTGAATGCCGTAATATTCTCAATGATGTGATACATATCCGGCCATCTAGAGAATTGCAGCAAAAAAAAAAAAGTAAGATAAAATAAATGACGAAAAAAATAAGTAGTACACTTGACCAATAAAATAAAAAATTTCTCCTTACATGCGTGATATATCCGGTTGCAATTTTGCAGAACAATAACAACAAAACAAAAATTCTATTGAAAGCCATAGAAAAGCAAATCGACTGCCTCAAAACCAAATGCTTTAACCAAAGAATTAGGTTAGGTTTTTATAAGGAAAAATAATAATATTTTTGTGGATAGATTATATGGCTCTAATTCTGATTTATTGCTATTTCCTAATTTACACAAAACACAGCTATGCAAAAAGATACAGTGATAATTAAAAGATCATCTCTCAGGAAAAAAAAAATACACTGATAAATATATAGCAGGTGGTAATAATACAAGTTAAGATGTCTCCTAACGTACCTTATTATTTGTACACATAATTTTACTGATGTTATTGACTGTCAATTTTGTGTTTATCTTATTCAGAGAAATAAAGCCTATCTTATTTTAGTAATTAAAATAGAGCCAATAATCGCATGCCACTTCAGCTGTTGGTCCCATCAGCCTCCTTTTATGATCCGTATCCTCCCAGGTACCTGACTCATCAAAACAATTGAAACAGATGATCCAGATTTACTCTCAGCCGATTCTTGTTCGGGATGACAGATGGGGCAGTATTATTTGTGCTTTGAGATTTGTACCAAGTTAGAATAATTATAGACTGTCTGATTCAATTGTACTGAGTCCGGTAGGGGATGTGAATTATATAATAAAAATGACGGCGTGAATTGGACTACAGAGGATACAGTAGCCTTAATTGTTCCTTTATTTTTTTTTTATATATATATTTGTTGATTCTTTTAAATATTATCTGTGAACATATACAGGGGTGTTCATTAGGTCTGGTTTAGTCGGTTTTGAACCGAACTAAATTAGTTTGAATGAAATGGTTCAGTTTTTTCAATTTAATAGTTTGGTTCGGTTTAGAAATTTTTAAAACCGAAATAATCGAACCGATCAAACTTTTATATATTATGAATTTAGTCTGGACTATTCCGGTTTATTTCTTAATCAATTGATTTAAATACTTTGGTTTATTTCTTAATATACTTCGGTTTATTATAAATCAATTGCTTTAAATAAAAAAAATAATATATTTTGGTTTGAACCGAATAAACCGAAATGAAACTTTTGGTTCGGTTTAATTTGGTTGCAAATGCTAAATCGGTTCGGTTCGATTCTATTTTTGAAACCAAATTATAACTTTGATTTGCCTAGTTCGATTCTGTTTCAATCGAACCGAACCGATGAAAACCCTATACCAACAACAATGAGACAGTATTCGTGAGAATAAAAAGTGTCTTTTCGCCACGGAGTACTGTTATTGTTGTGTTTTTTCTATTAGTGACGGTACTTTTTGTGAGAGAGTACCGTTATAAATGTATTTTTTTCCCTCGCGAATACTATCTACTTTCTTGTTATCTAGTCAAGCCATCTATAGATGTTTTTTTTCATTAAGGTAATTTTATTGCTTAGATAATACTTTTTCAAATATTATCAAAACCGGTACTTGCATATTACACTCATCTCTTCCGATGCAGTGGTACACTGGTACTAGTTGCCTATTTGACTTATCAAAAACTACCTCCAGTGACTTAAATTTTATATACCGGTGCCTACGTACCTTACTACTACATAATAGACTATTACGTACACGGGCGAAAATGATAATGAAACACAGATTTGCTACCGCGCGTATATCGTGTGTGAAAGTACGTGTCGACAAATCACACACAGATCAAGATCCGTATAATCTAGATATGAGACATGAACGAATCAAGAAAGATATGAGGCATGAACCCTGCCCATTCTGTTCTTGAATTAGACTATTTAGGAAAAATGAATATTTCCTAATTTTAGTGGTATTAACATAATTTTGAGCAAAATAAGGAATACTAAATGTGGATATGTAATCCGTATCTTCTCAGGGATCTGACTAAGTACAATTAATTATCACTAAATCTCAATTGAGCGATTGAAATATATTTGTTGATGTCTATATATTTAGATGTAGCGGTCTGTTTTTAGATTCTTGTCAAGTTAAAACTACCGACTCAGATCTAATTGTACTCAATCACGTAATGCACTGGATCTGAATTCGTGGATCTGTCACCAACAATTAATGAGAAGCAGTTGTTAATTAAATGCACATAAAAATATGTTCAAAGACGAATTCCAATGCCATAAAAAGACAAACTAAAGATAGATGCACAAAGAAAGGTAAAATCTACCTTTAGGGCCTGTTCGGGGGTAGGCATATCGACACTACACACGTTTATATTAACACAACAATTTTACAAAAATTTAATATATAGACAATTTTAACCTTCATTAAATGTTTCTCTAACTACCATTTTATTCATAATGTAATTAATATAGTGATCATTAAATTATTTAGTTTCCATAATTACTAGATTTTTTTTCCTTTTTTTATATTTTGCATTCATGTAAAATCAAAAGCTACATAAATTTGTTGATCTTTCCTTTTTCTCATGACTCATGGTACGTATTTAACTTTTTTTGTAAATTTATTTATTTTTATATTAAGATATACTTGCTTTAATATATGATATATTCCAACTCAAATATTTTTTTTATTTTTTTTCTTCTTTATTTTGATACTTATAATCTATTAGTCTATTTTAATTAAAATTATTAGCAATTTTTTTATTGATGTTTTTGTAATTAATTTATATTTGTTAATTGAATATATTTATCAATCCCCTAACTTATCAGAAGAAAACCTTGAAAATTAAGTTTTGAATTATGCAAATGAAAACAATCAACTTCTTAATTTGAAGTTTGAAAATCGTGATGATATACTTCATGTTGTTCGTAATTTATATGGTGCTAAAAGCTATGTATGCTAACAATTTGCGGATTGTGACCAAATAAATTTGTTAGTTTGTAGTCTTTTGTTGTACTTTTAATTTATTATTTTAATTATAAGTTGAATGTCAAATTATTCATGATAATTTGCATTCAATATGTTTTTTATATAAATAATCATGTTATTTTCTTAGTGTTATTGCGTAAAAAAAGAAGATAAAATGTTAATAGATAATTTTTTTATAGTAGATTGTTAAATATTTTTTTGTGAATTCATACAAAATAAATCGATATATACAATATTTATAAATTTTAATAATATAATAAAATCAATTCACTGTTGTAATTTTCTCAAAAAATCTTAAACATTTGATTAAAATAAATAATGAATACTTATTATACGATAACATAAAGTTTATACACATATTTTATTGTAACTTTTAAGGAACATATTTTGAAATAATATATGATAAAAAAAAAAACATATTTTTTATGAAGTAACATACCTTATAAAACATAACTTTTAAGAAAAAACAATTATATGCTAATATATGAGAGAGAACTGCTTTTTAAAGGAAACACTTAATGAAAGCTAAAATTGTCTATATAGTAAAATATTTTGATGATGTTGTGTCAATATAAAATTAAGTTGTTTTAATATCATCACCCCCTGTTCGGCGCCTTCAATTTCCTTGGTTTTTCTAGACAAATTACAATTTTTCTTAAAATTTCCCATGCACCGTTTGGAGGCTCATTTTATTTTCTATTTTAATACCCAAGGAAACTTTATTGGTATTCTTTGTGTTGATATTTTGTAGGAAATTTACTATCTAGTCGGACCTCCGTTTTTTTTCCCAAGAACTAAAAGCTAAAACATACAAGAGTCAAAATTGACAACAAGCTAGCTAGTAGTTGTTTAATAGTTGATGAAATAGAAATTAAAAATAATTCAAAGAGAAATTATACTAATCAATACTTGTTTAATTAATTAAAATAAAATTAACTTGTACAATCAAGCACTTAATTAAACAAACACAATTTAATAGTACAAATGCTAAAATTAATTAAACAAGCACAATTTAATAATACAAGAAATGATTAAACAAGCATAATTAAACTAGCAACACTTAATTTTAATATATTAAACTAGTCAATTCACTCATTTAAACTTTTTTAGAATTTGATATATACAATTATATTAATAATAATCAATGAATAGTATTAACACACTTAATAGAGTTTAATATTATTATTATTACATCTATAAAAAGAAAAACAAACAAACACCCTAACAAATTTCTCATGCATTTGCCGAACATCTACATTAATTAATTTTCTATGGGTTAAATAACTTTAGTTTTGACAAATTGAAATTTCCATTACCACAAAATTCCCATGTTGCCGAACAGGCCCTAACAAATTACAAAAGTTGATCAAGAATAATTAGGTAAAATCATAGAACGTCTGTTAATCCAGTGCATGCATCTAGCGCACTTTCGTTTCACATTTTGCAATAAGAGCAGCTAATTATACATTCGTCTAGAGATTTTTTTTTCCTTGTATATATCTAGAGAGGGCTATGAGAAAACTATCTAAATTGGGCATAAAAGAACCGGAAATAAATATGCTGTTATTCCGATCCTACCCGTTAATTTTCATTGAGATTTGTGTGTGCAAATAACAGCAGATTTATATATATACAAAAGAACTGCCTAAATTGGAAAGTATTAACTATTAAGGATAAAATTAAAGATTAAGAAAATAATGACCCAAAATATAAAATAACTACCGAGAAATCTGTAGGTTAATTGGAACGTGTGTGAGAGAATCCTATTATTTCTCATCGTTCGACACGTGCCATTTCCTCATTTTTCCTTGTGTTTTTATCTCTGTTTATTTGCACGCTCTCTTTCATTCACTTAACATAATTAACACAATACAACATTCTGATTTATCCCTAAAACTTAAACCCCTCTGAGTCTCTTCCTCTCCTCTCTCATTCGATACTGCACCTCTCTCTCCATCTCTCTCTCTCTCTTATGGCGACACAAATAACTACTGGTTTTATTACGGACAGAGAAAGGGAGGTTGCCTCCATCCTCTACGAGCTTCCCAATCTCTTTATGAGCCGAAAGCAGACTGAGGCGACTGATCCAAGAGAGCCAACATCCCCTGTTTCACAACACAAGAAGAAAGCAGGATCGCCGAGCCCTGTTACACCTCTCTGTCCTCCAAACAGCAGCAGGGAAGAGCAGCTCGTTGTTCCACCCGCCAAGCCTGTCAAAAAGACAAAATCTAAGAAAGAGGTAATTATTTCGTTCTTGTTTTAAAATTAAAATTTTGTTTCTTTGTTGGCAAATTGGTGGTTAAATGATGTTATGTTCTGTTTCGTTTCTTTCAATTGCAGCGATTAATGGAAAAGAAAGAGGAAGTTACGTTGCTATCTAAGGAGAAAGAAGATCTAACAAAGGTTAGTGTACATGTTATTTCTATATATATATCTATAATTTCCGCATTTTTCTGAAATTTTCAGGTATAACATTTTGTGACCGTTTGTTCTATGCCACGTTAGCTTACCTCTTTTTTACTTCAGTTAGCTCTCTTCGCTAATTCAGGAAATAATTATTTTTGCAATAATGCAGGAATTTCTCGACCTGCAGGAGAAATGCAGGAGTCTAAAAGCGATGAATTTTTATTTGAAAGATATAAGATCCAAGGTAAATTATGTTGTATTCTCACAATTTAGTTTCTAATAATCCCACGAGTTCTTGCATAATTACTTATCGAGATGCCTACTCAACAGCTCAAACCAATGGGCATCAAAATGTCGACGAACAAGAGTTCACTTAATTTTAAAATAAAGTTGGCTCTAGTGCCAAAGCCTCCGCTCAATCTAACTGCGATTGAAAAACCGAAAGGGGAGTTCAACCTATATGCAGTGGTGGCACCATTTACATGTGATCAGTTCTATCGAGAAGAGAAGGCTGCCAAGGCAGCACAGGCCAGGAAGCGGCGTCTGGAGATAATGCAGGGGAAGAGGACATCATCTGCCCGCAACCGGCCACGTGTCCAGTGATTAGGTCATGGCAATGTACTAGGATTTTTTTTTTCTTCCCTTCTTTCAGTTCTGTTTATTCTGTTAGCCGGTTATTTAGCGATATTTTTTATTTTAGTGATTTTAGGGCGGGGTATTTTATTTAATGGCATTTTTTTATCAGTATAGACTAATTAAAGATTAATTGGCAAAAGAGTACATTTCTTTTATTATTCAAGCATGTGGATGTAGAAGACACAAGTTAATACACTTGATTGTTAATTTGTTATCGTAAAATATTAATTCAGGCATGTCGAGTTTCTTTCTCCAAAACACAAATTAATACATGCTACAATCACATTCCCAGTTTTTCCTTCTTTGATTGCCTCATTCACCTGAGCTCACCTTCTTCTCTCCGGTTAACATCTTGGTACCGACCTCCTCCCTTACAAACCGGTACACCCGATACGTCTTGCACCTTTTTCTCATCCCCTACATCACAATCACCTTTTGCAAACCTCTCCTCGACTTCCTCCAATCTCTCTCTTAGCTCCTGTTAAAATTTTGCTACCATTTTAGTTAAGCACCTCGATGCCATCTCTGCTACCTTCCTGTGCCTTCTGTACCATAACATCTCTCAGTTGTGATACTAGTTTGTTGCCCGGGTTAGCCAGTTCATCAATGTAGGAAAGCACCGGTTGTCTTTTTTTTTGAGAAATTGGTAGTGGCTACCAATATTAAAATTAGATGCAATTACAACAACATATTCCTACATTATTACACTATTCATACTCCTCTTCCTTACTGTGCCCGAACACCCCTAAACAAAAATCTGTTTTTCCCACAAAACTGCCCCCACAGTGAGGCATCTTCCACACCACGATTTGCCACAATCCAAGTTGGTAACTTTCTCCCCCGAAAAATGACCTCGTTTCTTTGCCTCCATATAGACCAAAGCACTGCCATAAATTGAGTAGTCCAAATATGCTTGTGCTGCCCAGTTTGCTGACAATATCGTTGTCTCGATGCCACCCATGTTGATTCCACCGAGTGTCTATATTGTACCAGTACTTGCAGCTGCCCCCAAACTTGCCGTGCATTAATGCAATCAAAGAACAAATGTTGAGCTGTTTCTAACGGACACTCATCACACATGACACATCGCATCTCACAATTCATGTCCCTTCTTTGCATCACTTCGTGTGTCAGAATACGATCTTGTAGCAACAAATAGCTGAAAATCTTCACTTTTGACGGAGCTACCGCAACCCACACCTCTTTGTATGGCCAAATTATCTTCCCTGCTGATGAAATCAAGCTATAGAATGAAGAGGCTGTGTACTCACCACTTGCAGACCATCACCAAATTAGCATATCATCATATTCTGTCAGAACCGGAATTGCTCCAGAATAAAATGAAAGAATCAGGGAATCATCAGAAATCGCATCATGGAGAGAGATGAGTTGCAATTGCGGTCTTCTTTGTCTATCCCTAATTGATCTGATAGAGTCAGACCCCCAATGATCATACCAATAGGAAATAGACTTACCACTGCCTACCTCCCATCTTGTACACCACTGAAATCGTTTCTGTATTTTGATGAGCTGCTTCCAAAAAAATGACCCATTGACAAGCCAAATCTTAGGTCCTTTTCTGTTTGGCCTGTGTGTTCTTATAGTGGTAATGATCGAGCACCATAAGGAACCCGACTGATTTGTCTTCCACCACCATCGAAGGAGTAGAGACTCATTACGTATATGCAAATTAGGAACCCCCATACCACCAAATTTTTTTGGTGTGCAGATAATACCCCAATTAATCAGAGGCACCCCTCTTCCATCACCTTGTGATTTGCCCCAAAGAAAATTTCTACAAACACTTTCAATCCTTTTTATCACCCATTTAGGCAATGAGAAGCATGTCATTAGGTAGGTAGGTATGCTACACAGTACCGAATTAATTAACTGTAACCGGCCACCCTTAGAAAGCAGCTTCCCTTGCCAACCTTCAACTCTGCTCTCTATCTTCTCTATCAGGGGTAAAAAATCTGGTCTACATGGAGCTTTAATAGAGAGAGGCATGCCTAAGTAAGACACAGGCATACAGGTCTGTGCACAACCCATAACACTAGCAACAATCCAAGTTTTGTGATGGTTTAAATTTATAGGACAGAATGAGCTTTTAGCAAAATTAATTTGCAAGCCCGAAACCTTCGAAAATAATCTAAGCACCAGTTTCAAAGTAATCATAGTTGTCAGGTCTGCATGAGCTACAATGGCTGTATCGTCGGCATATTAGAAAGCCATGATAGAATCAGATAGCTTTGCCGAAATGGGAGTATCTAGTGTTACATTCACACGAGAAATCATTTTCTGCAATACATCAACAGCTACTAGAAATAACATAGGTGACAAAGGATCACCTTGACGGAGCCCCCTTTTGTGATTAAAATATGCTGATGGTTCTCCATTTATAACCACTCTAGAATTTGATGTGGTTAGTAACATCTCAATCCATCGCATCCACTTACTTGGAAACCCCCTTGCATGCATGATTCGTATTAAAAATTCCCAATTAACTGTATCAAAGGCCTTTGCGAAATCTATTTTAAAAAAAGCCGCCTCCTGTCGAGCATAAGAAACATGCTGCAACACCTCTCTAACTACCACAAAGTTTTCAGATATTTGCCTCCCTCTTACAAACGCTGTTTGATTGGTTGAAATCAGTTCGGGTAAAACCCGAGACAATCGCATAGCTAACAGCTTAGAAATAATTTTGGGTATTAAGCTGATAATACTTATAGGCCGAAAATCTTTTAAATCCATAGCTTCATTTTTCTTTGGTATCATGACTATATTGGCTGTGTTCAATTGCCTCAAATCAATTTTCTCATCAAAGAAATCAATTACCAGTTGCATCACCTCAGTTTTAATCTCGGCCCAATAAACCTTGGCAAATTCACTTGGTAGTCCGTCATGCCCTGAGGCCCGATTATTGGCCAAAGCAAACACTGTTTTCTCTATCTCATCTTCACTTATCGGGTCCTGTAGCACTGTTAGATCTGGCCCGCTATCATATAAGGCAGAGGGGTCAAAGCTATCTACCTGACATGTAGTGCCTAGAATAGATTGCATGTGGTTATAGAAGAGGTGTCGGATGCATGCTATGTCAGTAACAGATTGACCTTGAACCATCAGGGATTTCACAGTATTGGTGCGCAACCTAGAAGAAGCAAAAGAGTGGAAGAACCTCGTATTGTTATCACCCTCCGCAAGCCATCTACACCTTGCTCTTTGCTGCCACCGCATTTCGAGGACTGTGGAAAGGTGGTATGCTTTTTCTCGCCACATCTGTCTATGTGAAAACTCGGCCTGACTTAGCCGCCGCACCTCCTCCAATTGATCTAATTGCAAAATGGCCTGCTTACTAGAATTTAGTTCCTTTTCCAAGTGAGTTTGTGATTGTAAATGCCACTGCCTCAGTTGTCGGTGGAGATTCTCAATTTTGTGAATGAAACCTTCCCCCGATGGTTGTGAAGATTGCTGCCATACCCCTCGCACCATGTCTCTTACCTGATTGTAAGAAAACCAAAATTTTTCAAACCTGAATTGCTTGTGGCATGATTGCGGTTGTTTGCACGAGAGTAGTAGTGGAGCATGATCAGAGATGACTACTTCCAAGGCAGAGAGGACCATCGAGGGGAAATTGACTGACCACTCATGGGTTGTGAAAATTCTGTCAATTTTCGAAAAGGTCGGATCTGGCCTTTTATTGGACCAAGTAAAACTTCTATTTCGCAATGGGACATCAATCAAAGATAAGTCCATAATTAAATCATTGAACTCACTCATCAATCCAAAGCTCCGCATATCTCCTGATCGATCGATTAACCAACGCACAAGATTAAAATCTCCGAGCAATATCCACGGATGTGAAATATACTCAGAGAGACTTCTTAGCTCATTAATAAAATCCCTCTTCTCCTCGTCACGACTAGGGCCATAAACATTTGTTATTAGCACCATCCTCCCTGATCCAACTTGCAAGAGCAAAACTGAAATTGTGTGTGCTGTAGACCAAGATGAAATAAGATTGTAGTTCCACTTCCATGCAATTAGGCATCCCCCAGAAGTGCCTCTCGCATCAATGAAAGCACATTGTTTATTAAAGAAAGAAGGAAGAAAAGATGATATATGAGAGCATGTCATATCATTTATTTTTGTCTCTTGTAAACAAACGATATCACATCTCGAAGACCGAATGACATTCCGGATTACTAAACATTTCTCCAAATCCCCCAAACCTCTACAATTCCAAGAAAGAATTTTAATTTTTTTATAATTCATTGGAAAAAAATACCCAATCAGCAGCTACTGCAGAAAACCTAGACCCGATTAATCCAGGTCGGATCCCGCCTCATCTTCGGAATCCATCTCAAAAATGAAGTCGTCCACCTCAGGATCGTATCCCTCCACGTGGTCATCAGGTTGTCGCTGAATTCGTTGAGCATTATCCTCC
This sequence comes from Carex pumila, assembly GCA_033356055.1. Classification (NCBI taxonomy): domain Eukaryota; kingdom Viridiplantae; phylum Streptophyta; class Magnoliopsida; order Poales; family Cyperaceae; genus Carex; species Carex pumila. The sequence continues at coordinate 66,166 of JARJHM010000081.1, read as the reverse complement.
TTCAAAACAGCAAGAACTTGCTCATCGTTAAAACCTGTTACTTCTGCAATTCTGGAGCAGTGTTCAAACGCCACCTCTACTTCTATTAATCCATTTTGTTTTACCAGCTGGGCCTTCTTTTTATTTCTAGAGATTTTCTTGGGCTCCTTAGTCCTCCTCTTTTGGGCTTCCTCTCTTATTTTCCTTTTCTGCCTAGTGGACTCCCTTAAATTCATTAGGCATTGGGCCCGCTCTCCTCTTGGCTGCCGTGTATCTCTAGGAGAGTGCAAGTCAGGAATGGAATTACTACCTCCTTGAGTTATGCCTTTAACATTCCCTTTTTTCAAAATACCAGGTTTATTTTTCGAAGTTTCCTTCCCTGATTTTGGCGCAGATATGGCAGTGATGGGGACAGATTGGATTGGGATTATTACTTCTTGAATTGGGGTTTTACTTGGGATCCTCTCTGGCATTCGCTTAAGGACTGGTATTGTAGTGTTAGGCGAGTCATGTGCAATTAGATCCGTTGCATTTGCCTCCTCTTCATTAGTCTGACCTGCTACATGAAGACCCTCCATTTCTGCCATCACCGAATCAGAAGTATCCATTGTGTAACGCGATCCATCCAGAGATGCTGGAATTGAATCAATTTCGAAATCAACACCCAGATTTTCTGTGTCCTGCACTTCTATTCGCTGATTTTCTTGATTTGATGTGACCATATCATGTTGCCTCCTATCATGTTGGCTCCTTTCTGTGATTGTCCTCGGCCGGTCATGCATTGACCTAGCACCCCTGAGCACTGCCTGAACTCCCACCGGCAATGTCTCAATTTGAATGCCATTGCACAATTCCTCAAGAACCTTTCGAGATCCGATGAAATGATCCTCATTCTCATCATTAGAACTTGTTTCCATCGATGTGGTTGAATTGCTAGGTGGGTTGAATTGCTCCCTTGGCTGCTCCATATCCTCTGGTTTGTATACGTCACAATGTGCCCATGTCTTTGGAAAGACATCCACTAAGGTTTCCCGACCACCAACTCGAAATCCCAATTTGTGTGGAATTAGGGCTAGGTCAGTTGTTGCTATAGCTACTGTCCAACACGCTAGATCACCTTCCATGGACTGTGCAACAGAGCCAAGATATGTACCAATAGAACTCACTGCTTGCTTGACATACTTGTCTCTGAACAGATCCAAAGGTATGTTAATAAGGTCTAGTATGACCTTGAAATGTGGCATTATCAAGGTGGCATTCATCAGTGGACTCCATTGGCTAAATGAGAACCCTTTCTGCCACACCTCAAGTGGGATAGCCTTGATAAATGTCACTGAATCAATTTTTTCCGGCAGAGAGATGATGTATCGTGATTTGCTCATGATGCCCACCTTAACATCTTCCATCTTAACGAGTCCAGAACTAGCAGCATACTCTGCTATTTCATCCACAATGAGGTCTATCTCCAGATCCGGATTGTACATCACAACCGCCTTATCCAGTCTGGCCTTCTCCTCATAATACTCCTCATCTCTTTCAAGGAAGCAGATTATTTTTTGTGGTCTGTTTTCCGGCAAATCCCTGTTGATTGGGCTATGCAGAAGATCAGAGAAAGAAGGTTCCCTAATACCTCCTTTGCTTATGGCCGGCGTAGAAGCCGGTAACAGTGACAGTGAATCCGGATGTATTCCTTTTTCCTTGCACAATGGTCCAATGTGTCCGTCTTCCCAACAACGACCACATTTTTTAGGATTTCTGCATTGTACCGCATTGTGTCCCATACGGCAACAGCGGAAGCAACGGCCCTTCCACTCTGGGTAACGAGGCGACGGTGGGAAGCGTAGTTGTGCTGAGCTATGAGGTGAGATGTAATATGGTGTTGGTTTTGGTTGTTGAATGTTGGCTTTGAGAGGTTGAGTTCTGGTGCGGGCTGGAGGAGATGCATTCCGACGAACTGCATCGGCATAAGAAGTAGGGTAGGGTGTGTACATGTTAACCTTGGTGGTTACCGGTGGTGAGGGACCTCGACGCCGAGTAACTAGCGTCCAACCTCCTGACTCCTTGGTAGTCGCCTGTGTTTTCGCCTCTGTCATCCTTGTGTAGTCTTCTTGTTCTTTCAATGTAGAGACCGGTCGAAAGCACCGGTTGTCTATCCACCATTTGTACCAACTCTTCCTTACAAAGCTTAAAAGTGGATCCTGCTTTTTCAGCAGTCTTAAGAACAACTTGATTTACCACCTTATCCGAGTTCTCTTCTGACTGTACATGCGATGATCGAAAGGAACATGGAGAGTTGCATAAACGTTAGTGACTTTAACAACTGCGTCACCTGAAATTATTAAAGGGGTTAATTGCAAATTTGCAATATTGTTATAACTTTTTTTACTAAAGACTTAAGTGAGAACAACCAAACACAAGCAACATTTTAGTGTGCTCAATACCATGCCAAGAAAAGAACTTCTCTAACTTGCCAGTATTCATACATAATCAACTATTAAAAGAGTACCTTCATTATGTAAGCCAATGAGCAGGTCGGTTTCCTCACCAGCAGTCGCCACTATTTCAACCTTAAAATTAATTACATATATAATCCTTAGTAAGTTATATAACCAGACGTCGTTTAAGGCAAAAGATACTTACACTTGCTGGGATTTTTCGGGAAAAGACAAATTGTACTTATAACGGGAGCAGAAAAATGATCTGCATCACCAACTAGACTGAGATCGGCTACTTCAATAACATCTGACACACTCGCCTCTTCGTCAGATTGGCATCTTATTACTGTTAGAATTCAATTGTTGTGGTGAACAATACAAATATTCGCAGTAATATTAATATTAAGCTCCGAATTGGATAAAGAAGAAAAGTGAAGAACCATTCAATTCAACTAACAAATATAGAACACAGCCCAACCTTTACTGAGTTGCTGAAAGACTTGGGAAAAATTAGCCTAAACCAACTAACGCACGAAATACACGACTACACGAGATAAACAAATAGAATCAATCATGAATATAGAAACGAAATTGATCAAAATAGAAGATAAAAAAAGGATTAAGAGAACAACTAGTACCTCGAATGGCTGGAGAAGAAAGGAGGAGTGCTAGAAAAGCAGAGAAGACTCTGTCTATTGCCATGGCTTTTGGCGGAGAACGCGAGTGAAACTCATAGATTTGATTTGAAGATGAAAGAAGAACATTACATAACGGTTCTTCAGTAGCGACTAGCAGCGGAACTTCCAATTGTACCTCGAGTTCTGCATTCTTGATCCACTAAGAACATCTACATCTCTGAAACTCTTGGAGTTTCTAATCTGATGTGGCAGTTTCTAAACCAGTTTCAGGAATGCAGATGGGTTTCTTATTTAGCAATTTTGCTCCAAAGTTTCTTAATAAGAAACTGTTTATAAACTCTGATATGGTCAAATAATTGGCTGAAATTCTTTTCTCTTGTAATTTATTTGCTGATGTGGCAATTAAGAAACTCTAATTTTGAGTTTCAGGGATGTGAGGATTTAGAAACTTTCAAAGATAAAATTTCTAAAATTTAGTTGACAGTTATTTAGAAACTCCAAGAATTTCAGAGATGTAGATGCTCTAAGGAAGGAGCATGCACAAAAAAATGTGGCAGGTCAACTACTTTAGACTTTAGAGTTTAGACGATTCATCTTCTTTCCACAGATTGTTTATTTTCTTTGGGTCCACTAATCAGTTAGTATCTTACGTATATATACCCCAGGAAGGCAGGAAGTCTCAAGTAATCTCACAAACAGGAATTCAAATCCTTTGTTGCGGCCGGCGGGTTCATCCGTTACAAACGAATCCCATTAAAAAATGAAAAAGAAACTGTCCCTTGTTAAGTTTTATAGCTGACTAACAGCCACAGTAGGAATTATCAGTATCGGGATCGGGATCGGTTCCGGCCAATATTGATATGGAATCGGGGTATCGGATCGGTATCGGCTTAGGATCAGCTTAGGATCGGAGTTTTTTTTTCCTTTTCTTTATAATTTGCTACGTGAGGATCGGCTCAAGATCGGATCCGGATAGGCCGATACCGATACGTATTAGCAGATCCGTATTGGTATCGACCGATATTTCCTACTATGCTAGCAGCACACAATATGAGAACAGACTTTGAGAAAAGCAGGATCATGTTTTTTCAATTCTAACCATTCAAATTTGTTGAGATTTGTGCATAAATTTTTTTTTTATAAAGATACATAAATGAAAAAATTTGAATAGTTGGAATTAGAAAAACAGGACCCTGCTTTTATATAAAAAAAGCAGTAGAGTCAGATCTCACAATATGGCCTAGAAAATCTATATGAGAATGATACCTTGATAACAAGTTTATTTGGAAAATAAATCTGTTGCAATCCTAAAGAATTGCAGAGTCCTGCTATTTTAAATCAAACCGTTAATCTTTTGGAATGTATGAATCTCAAAAGCAGTTGATTTGTATGCACAAATCTCAAAACAAATGAAAAGTTTGATTTGGAATAAGCATCTCTTTTTCCCACCTAACTTTCACCCAGATGTCGATCAAATTTGGGGATCCAAATCTGCACCCTCCTATTTTTCAATCTCAACCGTTCAAAATCAATCAAACAACTTCAATTATTTTTTTTCTTAATTTCAATATAATATATTAAATCAAATCAGATGTAATTGAAACCGTTTGATCACTTTTAGACTGTTGGGATTGAACAATAGGAGATGCTCTTTTTCTCAAAAAAAAGAGCAGATTTGGATCCCAAATTTGGGACTGATTTAAGTTTGCTTAAAAGCACTTCATATCTCGGAGTACAAGAGTCGAACACCTAGTTAAATAATAATTTCCAACAACCACAGATTAAAATATTACGTCTTATTCTGGATAGCATGAAGTACTTGACGTTTTATTTTAAAAAATTTGGGACTAACCTCACTAATGAAGAAGAAAGAGTAAAACATAACTAACAGAAAGCTCATCTCATGAACTAAAGAGAGAACATTAGGTCTAGAACAAATTTATGCAGATTACATGGAAACAAATAACATGATTCCAGAATTAATAAAAATTCCATCAGAATATCTCTAATGACAAGACGTGCACACAGCCTCTCCTAATTAAGCTCCTCTCAGCTTATCTACAGACAGAGACAGTAGCCTCTGTTTTTCCTGAGAGAAAAGAATTTGACAGTAATCTATGTACCAAATGATCTGATAAGTTCGAACTAAAAATTAGGGTCATTTAAGGCCATAAACTTAAACTGCTCATTCATCGCAACAAGTTGTGACTCTTTCTGATCTAATTGGGCTCTTAGTCGCACATTCTCTTCAAACAGCTTCTGCGCCTCAGCCTCTTTCTGAGCTTTCTCATTCTCCAGTTGAGAATTCTTAGCCATCATCCTGTATTCATTAACATATCACATGAAAAATATAAGAATTGTGAATCTACATTTCAGTAGGTATGTTACTGGCATATAACTTGTGACCAAAGATCTTGCAAGTTGAACACTCTTTGTTTCTGAACCTAAAGCTAAATGTAATTCTTAAAGCTCAGTTAAAAGTTAATATGAGTGTTAACAAAGCAAAGCTGCATTAATATTAACTCAGAGAATAATTCTAGAATCAATCTATCAAATACTGATTTAATAAAATATAACTAAAAAATGCCCATCATTATTATAAAAACAATCAAATTCTGGGTCACAATTGATATGTAAATGTAAGGGTATTATTTTGCAAAATATTGTCATTTTTTTCTGGCTTAGCATCAAGTAGAAGTTTTTCAGAGATATCAGCCACGTGGAAAATAACTAAAAAGCCTATGAAAGGTACAGTGCTACTCTATTTTATGTTAAAGCTACAAGTCAGGACCAATACTTCTCAAACTACCCAAACACCCTTTGTAAAGGGTGGCAATGATGACCTGACCTGACCCATTTTTTGTTTGACCAATAGTTTAAGGTCAGGTTCCACCTCATCTAATCTACTGTGTATTGAGTTGGGTCAGGCCATGACTCATTTAACCCGATAGGTCACGTCACAAATCTAAACACTAGATGTGGTCCGATCAGGTTGAGCTAGGTTGGGTTGAAGTGACAAAAGAATTTAAAATACATCCCATGTCAGACAAGTCAGATACGGGTCTAGTCAGATCTGGCCGGGTCTGACCCGTTTATTAAAAAAAGAAATCTATGATGCAACCCATAATAAAATTTTGCCACCCCTACTTGGATCACTCAGATACTAGCATAGTTCAATAATGTTCTTTTTAACCTTTACCTTTTTTAAAGATTAACTTAGATTTAAGCCTGGATCAGAGGTCCCCTTGGGTTATGCATCAAAATTTCAACCATCTACTCATGAAAAGAAAAGAATAATTGAAGAAACCTGTCAAAAAGTTTCTCAGCAGTCTGAAGCTGCTTCTCAGATGACAGGATGCTCTCCCTGGCACTGATCAGTGTGCCGACATATGACCGCAGAGACTCGAAATCCTGTTTAACTCGCGACAGTTCAGCCTCATTCTCGGCTGCACGCTGTCTCTGACGCGAAGTCTCCAACACCATCTCCTCCACCCTGCTCCGCATCTCATTTAACAGGGTATTTGTCCCAACAGCAAACCTTTTATGTTTTTTTTTTTTTGCGAAACAAAAGAAGTTATACTGAAATAAATCCCAGAGGTAAAATGTAATGTGTGTAAAGAGAAACAAATCCCCCCCCCCCCCCCCCCCCCCCCACACCAAAAGAAAATTTGAGTTCAGTGTATTTGCTTAAATGGGCTCATGCTAAGTGTCTGTTTATAAGCTGAAAAAGGGGTATCAGGGACAGAATTTAGCTCTGGAATAACTTATTAGTCTAAACATAGAATAATATAAACAAACACCTCTCTTAACCAGCCTTAATTCTTTTATAGCTGCGTCAGTTCACATATCAGAGTAGCAGGTGCTAACTTGGAATATTACCAGGCCATGATTATCAACTAATTTGCTCCCATTAATCTGTTGCACATAATAGGGATTGTTTCATAGTAAAAAAAAGAACAATTGTTAACAAACCTCTCCATCTCCTCAACCCGAGCTGACATGCACTCAATCTGTACTGTCTTTGTCTTTATCTCTTCTAACCCTAACCTCACTTTTTCCTTCTCTGTCCTAGTCTCAGACTCTGCAATAACAACCCGCTCCACCAGTGTCTCCATAACATCAGTTACAATACGCACTGATTTCAAAATATCGTCCATGGCTCCATCATTACTACTGCTCATTCCTAGGGTATTTTCTTCGTCAAGAGATGCAAATTTTTTTGACAAATCAGACAAGGGGATACCATTTTTATCAACTAGGCCAATGCCTTGGTGTTTAATCTCACATGATGTGCGTGCAAAATGTGGAATTTCTATTATTCTAGCCTTAGATTTTAGACAGTTTAAAAGAGTGGCTATGGTCTTCACCCGGCACCGAAGGTGCTCAAGTTCCCTTTTTGAATTTTCATCAGAGGTTGCCACGGTGGCGAGCTTTTCATGCAATATGTTGACTTGACATTGTTGGTTCTCCAATTGACCTATCCATTCAGTATGATTTAATTTGTTCTCCATTAACCCTATTGTTGACAAAGTTAACTGTTAATTCAAAGAAAAGATACAAGTTGAGAGCATGATAGGACGAGCATTTCTTATATCAAAGAAAGAAAAAAGTTGTGATTGAATCTAAATTATGGAGCTTTTCAGTAATGCTTTCCGATACAGAAAGACACGATAGTACAGCGCAAGAGCAGTAATCTATGTGGTGCTTAAATGAGCTCTCCTATTTTGTCAATGTAGTACAACTGGTACAGAAATGTTTCGTACGACATACTGTACCAGAAGAAGAATGCTGAGCACAAGAAATTGGTATGTACAAAGACATGAGTACCTGCCAGGACAGCGCAATAGCTAGAAATTGTATATCTCACATGAGTTCCCTACTTTATATTCATGTGAAAGGATAATTGATAAATCAAAATGTTTTAACAATAAAAAATATTCCAGTAAGTAGATGCACCTACCTACAAAGTTGGAGAAGTACTAGGGTACTGAAATGATAGTATGCAACTATAATTTAATATATTGCATACTATAATTTAATATATGATTAACTTCAATTCTTTAAACCGTTACGCGGTAATTAATCGTTCTTAAGAACTGCCAACTAGTTCAATTTGAATTTGGCTAAACTAATCCTAACAAAGCAATACTTCTGTTGAGAAGAATTTAACCTATGACAAAATTTTACATATATGTTCTCCAAATTACAGTAAGAACTTGAAGAACTACACAGCAGATAATGGAGACTCAAAATAAAAAATTCTTCCGTTACAAAAGTTCAATTAAACTCTCTCCAATTGAAATGAACCGCATGACTAACATCCTCACAATTAAATCAAAGGAAAAAAAAAAAAAATGCACAAGTAGATTGAAACAAACCTTATTATTCGATCTGCGACGCGGAGATCGATCGATTATTAGGGTTTGTCTATTGGGTGCCTTCGATTTTAATGAAGATAGAAGAAAAGCCGCCTTGGTCCACCCATCTCCATCTCCCTTTGCTTTCTCGTTTATTTTATTTGCTTTTCTACCTTTTCTATTTCTCCCTCGTCGCTTTTGATTGATTTTACGTCCTCGACCTTTTGATATTTGCTTCTGTTTTAATCAGGTTTGGTGATTGGTCCCGCAGAGGATAGACCAGTCCCTGTGGGAACCGCATTGTCCCCCGAATTCATGTAACCTAAGGTACCTCAAGTTTTGATTTGAATCCGATCCATTCGATACTAGCACGCATTTTAAAGGATCTGTGCATCATAGGTTCGGCTCGGATTTGTCCGGATTCTGATCGGACGGATATTATTGCATTTAATGCATTATTTCAGAGGATCCGGACTCATTTCTTTAGATTTTAGTCGATCAGGTGGTCCCGAATTGACACAACTTCTCCATTTCATACATCTCATCATCTCCAGTCTACTGAACACTGGATGCGAGAAGACGGCCCATAAACACATCAAATGCGTTTTATTACAGTTCCATTTAATTTTGTGGTACACATAGGCCCAATATCAAGCCCAATAAATAAACCCGCCTTTTAATGAAATGGTCCAGGCACCAGGGCTCCAGGCAATGGTTTTTTCGTTTCATTGTGCAAATTAGAAAGAAGAAAATAATATTAAAAAAAAATGATGTCGGCTCCTCTTGCTTGCAAGTTTAACCAAATCATAAATAATGCAACTTCTTCTTCAGAGAAATAAACTATGCACGTCGAATTCCATTGTTTTGGAACCAATGTACTTTTATTTTTATTCAAATACACATTCCTCCAGTTCAGTCGTCTCCGTATTTTTTTTAAATGCAAATGTATTGGAGCATGTTGTATACTTTTTATTCACAATAACAATTTTTTCGAATAAAATCCGTATTATAATTTTAGAATTTGATGATTGTACGAATAACACAATACTTTATACTTATCTCATATGAAATCAAATTTATAAAGCATAGATAGACTATTGTTTTCGTGAAGAATGGAGAGGAACCGAAATCAGCAACCAAAAACCGAAATTTTTATTTATATCATATTAAAAAAATAAAAGAAACCACGTTTTCTAGAGAATTAAAAACAAAAAAAATGCATTCTAATATATTGACATTTAGATTTTTTTTTTTTTTTTTTTGGGGGGGGGGGGGGGGGGCGCCTCCAATTTAATCTACTACTCTCTAAGAATGGAGCTGCTAATTAAATTGACGACCCTGGTATTTTTGAAATTCTCCAATTTCAATGGTGTTTTGATTTTTTTTTTTCTTGAAATGATATTAATAAAAAAAATTCGGCCGAAAATTATGATATGAAGTGTATAATAGCTGTACCCACGCCCACGGTGGTTGATTTTTTAATTCAATTCTGTTTAGTTGACATGGTAAATAGTGTGTTTAGTTCACTTGATGTACATGCTAAATCAGATTAATTTGGAACTTGATATAATCTAAGCGATTAGTTTCTTTGCTGTGATACATGGCCATATTTTGTCATGCTTTCGGACTTTCGGTGGATTAATTAAATAAAATGAAAACAAATTTGGGATACACGTTCTATTATTTTCCATATGCACCAGCTGATAAATTTTTATATATGAGCTGCTTGTCCAGAACTAATTTGGGTTCAAAACTGACTTGAAAAAATCCGTTGTTGTTCCTAATTGTTCCGGGTCAATTTGTGTTGAAAATTCAAAAATTAGATAAAAGCAAATGTTTTATATTGAAGACTTGAAGTTATAGCGATTAACAAGGAGTTATAACAAATTGTATCTTACATGTAATTGCAATAATATGTAGAAATATGACATTTTTTTTTGGAAAAATATATTACTTCCATTGAATTAGTTGACAACCTATTTAACTATGAAATTTTTCATTATTTTTGAAATAAAATTTGCAAAGGCCAAATTAGAATTTCAGTCTTGGCTCATGAAACAAATAAAAGATATCTTTACAAACATTGAAATTATATAAAGTATTTAAATAATATCATATAGTATTTTAATGTGTTAGTTAGATTAATATTGATACAAGGCAAAAACGAACCTAATAAAATTAATTCATTGAACCCTGATTTTTTGGGTTCAAACGTCCGATTAAAACGAACATAATAAAATTAATTCATTGAAATCTCACATATAAGAATTTAGCTTAAAAAACCGTGTCATCAATTTAACATGTAGTCCATCTGAATCACAGAATGTTGGACATATTGGAAGAACTGAAATGGGAGAGTTGTTTTCAATAATTTAGAAAGTATTACATTCGTTGTAAATCATGTGATTCTGGAGGCAAGGAAGTGGTTAATCTCATATAACCGCTTAGAAGAGAGGCTTATATCCTATCAAGTTATCTTTTACAATTTCAAAATTTAAATAATCAATCTAAAAAACTTAATATATTTTCTATATTAAAATATGCTTAATATGCTTGTATTATTAGATTTTTAGGAGGCTTCCAATTCAATCTACGCCCCCAAAGATGAAGTTGCAAATTGAATTGGCGGCTCTGGTATTTTTGAAATTTTTCAGAAAATGTGATTTTGTGGTTTTTTTGGTTTTAGAATATTATATAAATAAAAATTTCGGTGACATCAGCTGATCGATCTAACATTTTCATTTTAGATCAGACGGTTCGCAGAAAAAATAAAGCTGTAATGTTTTCAATCTTTAATATTGGAAAGCAGCTAACAATCCCCCAACTCCAGTCCCTCAAAAATCTCCGGATATTTTCAACTAATTCTGTAAACATCAATACTAAATCCTGTAAACTAATTCAACAAATCCTGTAAACATAAAAACGCATGAAAGCTGTTAAAAACGCATGACAGCTGTTGGGTACCACTTTCTGTGAATATATACATAATATTCTGTAAATATACACATATAATTCTGTAAACATACACACATAATTCTGTAAACATATATATTGTACTTAAAATTATAGCAGTTGTGACAGTTAAAAAACGTGTCAGAACTAAGCTAAAAAGAAAATGCTTTTATATACAGAAATTTTTGAGGGACTGTAGCCCGGAGAACATTACCTTTTCTCTTAATATTGTTCTAATGTTTTCAAAACCAAATTTGTGTTATAATATAGCAGATACGAATTCCTCTGCTTCAACCTAAAATTTATTGTAGTTTTCTGGACATATACATTCAACCTTCCCTAGCTATCATCAATTCTCACAATAGCAAAAAATAAGAAAGAAATAATACAAAAGAATAGAATATAATTGTTTGCTTCAGTTATAAATTAATCATGCCCCCATGCCTGAGAAATTGCATTTTGGCAACTACGTGCTTAAAAGATACACACACTTCAAAAAATGCAGGTGTTAATTAATGCATAAGCTTTATATCATATGCCGCATCATAGGTTCTATTAAACTGGAGAAGATGCAAACCACAAATATATATATATCCGTACGATGTCAACCCCAATTTATTCCAAGTTTCTGACATTTTCAATTGAACTAGGGGCATTTCCGTAATTTCACGAGTTGTTCCTCAGATGTGCTGGCCAATATCAAAACTGTACCGTCTACTGGATTCATGCCATACCACTAACCAGGTATATATCTACACCAGATGATCAACCTCTCATATATTATTTTTTCAAAGGAAGCCTGATTTTGTTTTAAAACAGCATCATACACACCAGAGACAGACTCTTCCAGATTAATGGGGGCAGCATCGAGGGGATGCTTTTGCCGGTTGATCGTGCTGCCGGTGGTGCTTGTGTTGATTGCGGCCGCAATAGTTTTCTTCATAAAGAACAAGGTGCATCCGTCGTCGGCACCGTCTATACCGTCTACACCTGACGTGGACAGATATGGGACTGCGCTATCTGCTTCTCTTCAGTTCTTACAAATCCAAAAAGGTACCTATAATCCATGTTTTTGTATCGTCTTTGTTTATATATGTTCTAAAAGTCTTAACTTATGTCTCTGTTTACTGGCATTGTTCATAACCTTTTTTCCTTTTTACAAGTAAGATTTATGTTTTTTAAGTTTATAAAATTCCTACCCAAAATATTGATGGCCGCCTCCAAATTTCTGTGTATGGTTATGTTTAACATGTATGAGAAAAAGGAGAGATTAGATACATGCTAATTACTTTACGAGAAATCGTTGGTCATCGTTCTCAATCGATTCGCGTATAAATATACTTATGGAAGGCAGAAAAAAAAAAAAAAAAAAAGCCAAGAGATTTGTACATGTATTTCCCATCCATGAAAAGTTACAAATCAAAAGCAGGAAAAAGCAAAACCCATTGAAAAATTCAACCGTGTCTTTGCATATTTAATACTCTTTGACAAAATGTAAACCCATAGAAAAATTCAGAATTTTTTTTAGAAACCATTAATAAAAAAATTGATTTTACCGAACCAACTTGATTGTTTTTTTTTTCACAAAAATCATAAGAATCGAAATGTCATTTTAGTCGTTTTTTTTCTGAGACCGAATTGTCATTTTAATCCCAACTGTTTTTACATATTTCAAGAAAAATACGTTGAAAAATTGTGAAAATACTTCGGAGTTAATTGTCATTTCGGTTCCAAAAAAAAAAAAATTCGGACCAAAATAGCATTTCAATTCTTATGTTTTTTGTAAAAAAGAAAAGTAATCATGGTGGTTTCATAAAAATCTTTTTTTTTAATTATGGTTTATAAGAAAAATTCAAAAATTCAGCTGTACGTGTTTGTGCATATTCAAAATCTTTGCTGAACTGTAAATTGATAATTTAAATTAAAGAATCTCGAGATTTTATCATGCCTATGTAGCCATTACTCAGCTTTTAAAACTAAAGTATTGTTCAAGTGATTCTGGTATTGGGTGTCAGCTTTGTGCAATACTATCAATATAAATTGTGCTTTGTTGTTTCTTTTTGTAGTGAACATTAATCATTGATTGGTATTTACATCTACTATTTATCAATTAATCATACACCATTTTAATTAATTCTCAACATGAAAAGGTATGATAAATTAAAAGCACCTAACCAATGTTTCCATTGTTTTCAATGTTTAAGCGGGAAGATTGGTGAACAACCAAATACCATGGAGAGGCGACTCGGCATGGGAGGATGGAAAAGAAGGAGGTCTCGACTTGTCGAGGGGTTTGTATGATGCTGGGGACCACATGAAATTCGGGTTACCGATGGCCTTCACTGCTACAATTTTGTCGTGGACTATCCTAGAGTACGATGACGAGCTGGTCAGAGATGCGAAGCGCAATCTTGCTGCTGACGGCCTCCGCTGGATCACTGATTATCTTGTCAATGCACATTCGGCTGATAATGTGCTCTGTATTCAGGTACAATTTGAGGCTCGACTTCTTATTTCTTTTTATCCTTTCAACTTCCTGTTGGTTTTTTTTTTGGTGTTGTTGTTTTTGACTGATAGAAAGAGATTACAAGTCCCATCTCATGTTTGCACAAATGGAGGTTGAACTCATGAAGAACTTAATAGGGGTATAAATGGATCGGATATTATCCGATTTCGTTCAAATTCAAATCCGGAGAATTGATCTGTATTTGTATCCAAGACTATTTGTATCCAAAAAAATATAACGGATAAGGATACGATAAATTTTTTAACTATTTGTATCCGACTGTTTACACCCTTAAACGGTTAAACCGCAACAAATGTACTCTATATTCTTAAATGATTTATTAAATTGTATATTCATACTAATAATTTATTAAACTGAATATACATATATATTTTGATAAACAATATAATACTATAACATTATTAGTGACTAATGTTTTGATAATATGATATATGTTTTGTAACCACCAAACTTATTATGAAAATGATTAAATCTAATTTATGAATGAAAAATTATATTTAGATGTTATTCTTTACTAGAATATACATTAGTAATTTATCTTTAATTATTTGAATTATATTCATATACAATACGTATCCATCCGATATCCGATTCGTATTTGTAGCATTCAATATCTGATCTATATCCGTATTCGAGACTATCCATATTCGTATCCGTATCCAAAAAATTATAATGGATAAAGATATAATTTGACCACTATCAAATCTCTATCCAACTGTTTACACCCCTACAAAGCTACTGAGAAACTTGGAATGAATTGAGACTAGAATTAAAAAAGCCTTCTTTGAAGTAAAAAGCATAACTCAATGAATTTAAGCAAAATTGGGTTTTGTAGAAGCTGCATTAATTGCACAACTTTTTTTTTTTTTGGATTTTTCCAGGTAGGTGATCCAAAGATAGACCACAGTTGCTGGAACAGACCTGAGTCAATGGCAGAGCCACGGCCTCTCCTCTTCATCAACAAGACAAGTCCAGGATCTGATGTGGCCGGTGAAACAGCGGCCGCTCTTGCAGCTGCCTCACTCGTCTTCAAATCATCTGACCCCACCTACTCCGACTCCCTCCTTAAGCATGCAAAACAACTGTTTGAGTTTGCTGACAATTATACTGGCATTTATAGTGTTACTTTTCCTGACCTTGCAAAATACTATAACTCCAGTGATTACCACGATGAGTTATTGTGGGCTGCTGCTTGGCTGTACCATGCGACTGGAGACCTAAAATATCTGAATTATGCCATAGATAATGGACAGAAATTTAAGGGTTATGGGGACCCCACCTACTTCAGCTGGGATGACAAGCGCGCTGGCACACAGGTATGTTACAGAGATTACGGTTTTTGTCATTCTGTACTGGTACTGGTGTTATACTTGTACACCAGTATTGGTACAAGAGCACCCAAAGGTACAAATCAACCACAGAAGTACAAAATGATTGGTCGGTTTCCTTTTCTTTTGTTGAATATACCATTGTCCAAGACAACGCCAGGCCAGAACCATAACGCATTGTCTATACAAATTTTATATTAAAAATGACTGGTATCACATCACTTGTTACCTACAACTACTTATCTGTACAAAATAATCCGATTTATCTCAATTCATTTCATATTTTCCCGTTTAGATAGACAATTTATGAATACAGAAGGATGAAAATCCTTGTGGGGAGGGGGGGCTTTGGCATATATATATTGTGACTGAAGTACAAGTTGTGATGTTTTCTGGACTAGATAACAAATACAATTCTTTTTCGCAGGTTCTTTTATCAAGGGTACGCTACTTTTCTTCAGGCTCATTACCAAATGATATAAACACAGTTCTTGATAGTTATCGAACTGCCGCTGAACGTGTCATGTGCGTTCTTGTGCCGGGGTCCCCCTATTCTACTACTGATAGAACACCAGGTACTTCCAAAAAAAATACAAAAGGAGAAATGTAAGTCTATAGAGCCAACAATCTATAGGTTTAAGCCTCTGAATCGAAAGTTCTCAAGTTCCACCACAGCTTACACACGAAACAAAAACCACATAAAACCAGAAAGCGAAAAATGATACAAACCTCATTTCTGAAAATACCATATTTATAATTTATAATAAACACTATCCTATATATCTTAGCTAAAATAGAATGCCATTTTTATTCAGGGGGTTTGGTTTGGATTCAAGAATGGAATTCACTTCAGCACCCGGTGGCTGGTTCATTTCTAGCAACAATCTACAGCAATTACATGGCCACAACACAAAAAACTGATATTTCATGCGATCAGAAGACATTTACGGCAGCTGATTTACGTAATTTCGCAAAATCTCAGGTAAGAACCCACAAAATATCAGAGGTTACCCAGCAACCTGTTTCTGTGTTTCTGGTACATGCCATTAGTATATCTAGGACCAGTCTGATCATTATACAATATAAAATAGATATTGTGCAAAAGAGCCCTGCACAGGACTGATCAGCATATAACAAAATAGTAATGATCGCACTGTGGAACCTGACACGTACAGCAAGCCTGTGGCGAAACAAGTGCTTAAGCCTTAAGGCAAGCCTTAAAACAAAATTATATTTAGTTGTTCAAGTAAACAACAGATAAACAGAGACTCCATGTAAATCCTTCACAGGTTTAGCCATTTAGGGTACTTGCTAGATGGTACTCATCAATATACTGAAAATTATTACATTATCATAACTCTGTTTATTTTCCACTAGGCTGACTACATATTAGGTAACAATCCAATAAAGATGAGCTACCTAGTTGGGTATGGGTCCTCATACCCACAAAAAGTGCACCACAGAGGGGCATCTATCCCAGCCGATGAAAATCCTGACTGCTCTGACGACACCTGGCTCAACTCACCTAATCGCAACCCAAATGTAGCCATTGGAGCACTGGTCGGTGGACCCTTCTTCAACGATACATATATCGATAAGAGAGACAATGCATTGCAAGGAGAGCCCACCACGACTAGCAGTGCACTTTTCACTGGGTTGTTGTCTGGGTTGGTTTCTTCTTCTACTGCTGTAAAAACCTTTAATTAAATACATTTGTTTGTTCTTCTTAACTATTTACGTAAATATATATTTGTTGTTTCAACTTTTGGATCAATAGGCGGGATGAATTTTGTTTATTTATTTTTGTATGATTGCAACTTGATCTTTAATTTAATACTATTGTATCAAAGTAGTTAAGATCTAGAATTTTTAAGTTCTGGTATAATTCAGATTTATTGCTTGAATCTCTTTGCATTTATCTCCCATTCGGGGAAATAGCTACAGTATTAGTTGTTTGTATTGCTTGAAGTTCTTGACCCGTGTTCACATGCACTCAACCTTCACCCTCTTTTTTTTTGTTTTATTTATATAAATATATCTCCTTTAACCATAGCATCCTGTTCTCCATCTCTGTCTTGGCCTCCAGTTCCAAGTAAGAACCTGCTTCCTTAATCACCGTTACATAGGCATCAATATGCACCAATTCCAGCATATCAATCAAAGCTCTCCTCACAAATATAGATTTCTGGGTTGATAAACATTTATTTTTCACCGAAAGGAATACAATTTTTATCAACGAGAAATGCTGCATGAACATAGTGCCTGCCACTAACAATTATTTGAGGACTCTTAACCCTCATCTCATGCTAAAACATAGTTGCATGGCTTCTCTATCTGGCGCAAGAGATACTTGATTTCCTTTTTATTTTTTGGTCCATCATCAACAGTTGTTGTGCTGGTCAGCTTTTTGGGGAGAGAAATTTTATATACCAAAATATTCTCAGATCTTTCATATGCTAACTAAACTACTGAAAGATACTGATCCCATTGAAACTCAACAACACATCCAGCATATACACCATTTACTGCAAAATTCCAATTTAAAAAGAGAAGAAAATAATGGCTGAAGGATGCAACCTGCATACACATCTTTGGAGATGTGTAAATGTTTGCTCATGTTTGCACCCCATTTAGGAACTCATTTCCATCTTGCAAGATGTGGCTACTGGCTACAGATTGGGTCCTTCGGCTTCAATTATTTTATTCTTTTTGCAGGAATTTTTTTTATTTCAAAATTACTTATTCCCCCCTCTAAAATTGCATACTTCATATTTGTCGTTCAAAACACAGAAATCTCATATTTGCCCTTCTAAAAACCACAGATTTTCTCCTCCAAACCCATAAATTACCTTTTTAACCTCATTCTAAATAAATGAAAGAAAGTTCTCTCTCTCTCATTCCCTCCCTCTCCTTCTCATCAAGGAATGCTAAATGCATAATATAATTTCGAAAACAAAAGAGTAAACAAGTTAAAATATGATCCAAAAATTACCTTTTGGCAATATTTGTGCTTGGAAAGGATAAAAGAGTAAATAAGAATGCATTTTTCAGAAGGAAATAAGTTTGAAGTTCTAGAAGGGTTACTAAATTCGACCTACTATTTTTTATCTCAATCAACCTTCTCGTATTGACAGTTGGAATTAGAAGGGCTAAACATATTTCAGTTATAAAAAGAAGGGTCCCTTGGGTTGATTAGGCTTCTCTTTCTCCACTTCCCCTTAATTTAGTGTAGCTCAGGATTTTATTCATTATATATGTTTTGTTAGTACACAAAGCCGCCAGTGCATGTAGATACTACTAATATTTATTATATTAGAACGAAGCAAGTTGCAATTTTGAATCTGAATTATAAGTCATGCCCTCAAAGCATAACAAGGGCCCCTGGTCGGTATGGTAGAATAAATAAAAAAACTGGACGTCTTTGTTTTTTTTTTTTTTTTTTACCATTTTCAATTTTAGCATTTGAAAGACCAACCCATTTAATGATATGCTTCATGCAGCATCATACCATACTAATTAGTAAATATCGGATCTGATAGTGCTATGTACAAAAGGCCCCATAAAACCATTATGAGCTTAGTATCAAGTCCACTCAGCAAGCCCATTCGGGATGTCTGTACGAGATCACAACCGACTTACCGGCCTGCGTGACAAGCCCATTCAGGACGTCCGTACAAGATCACAACCGACTTACCAGCCTATAAATACCCCCGAGTTCACTGAGCTCGGGGTCCACGATCCAGCAATACGAGGTACATAGAGGATAGAGTTACGTACCTACGAGATCCGCACTCTGTTTTACTAAGACCCGCTTTTAAGACTAACCGAACTCGCATGGACTAACCTCTCTCGAGTTAGGACGTGTCATGACATATTGCAGCTTAATCTCTCTGGAGTTAGGCCGTATCAGGACCTAATAAAACAAAAAAATATATATAATCCTGTACAATAAAATGCATTTGAACTACTAGCATAATTTCAAACGAAGTAAATTATATGAATATCTAATTTTTCATTTCTAGAATTGTAAAAAACTAGTGATATTAAACATATAAATCATAACTAAACTAACCACCATTTCCCTAAATGCTAAATATCCTCAGAATCACAGTAGATGTGTAAGAAATTCCAGTAGATTGCGAAGCATAACCTCTCAATCTGAAATCGCCCCTCTCATAGTCAAATTAAACTCTCTTTGTGACTTTGCAGATCAAATCACGGCAATATTAATTATCAAAATCACCATCACTCCCATTATTCACAGCAGAATAATTAAATCAATTGCCAGAATAGATAGAACCAAACCTTGTTCTCGGATTTCCGGTGCTTTCGAATTCAGCGAACGACAAAAGAAAAGCCACCTTGCTCCTCCCTCCATCTCCATCTCACTATATGTTTCATTTCGCTGCTGTCCATTTTCGTTGTTTTCCATTGTCCTTTCTGGTTGTATGATTTAGCCTATATAAGTCCGCGCGATGGCCGATGGAGATACAGAGGATTGGGCCCCACAGCTGATGAAATCTGTGGGCTAGGGTCTATTCCAATGGATCAAAAGGTCCGCGAATTAAATCCAATTAATATTTTTTTTTTAATGCCAAATTAAATATCGACGGTTGATCAAATTTTGATTGAATTAAATTTGAATAATTTGTAAATTTTACAAATATTTTTCGAATTTTTCGAATTATTTGCAAAAAATTTCCAAAACATTTTTTTTTTTACTCTGTTATAGGATTGAAAGTTCTAATTCAGATAATTCTGAATCATTTCTGAATTTTATCTAAATTATTCTCGAGTCACGAATTTTTAATTTCACTAAATCAAATTTGAATAATTCATTTGTCACTATGCAAGTGTACACAGTATTATATCTTAGCACCGCTTCAATAGAAGATTGGACTGTTTGAAGTGCGTCAAGGTTCGCGCTTCTAATCATTTCATCGCATGAATCTTGGACGTTTGCTTACCTGACAACGGAAGCAAAGGGAGAAAGGGTCCGATGTCCGGTCTGTTGAAGGGATCTAAATCTGTGATTAGTTATGTAGTGTCTTGTGTTAGGATGAATGTTTTGTGCATATTAAATTTAGAAGGATAGTCACGATATGTTAGTCACACAATGATCAAAATATATTGTGATCATACGTGATATACTCAAATGTGACTAATTAAGTTTGTCATGTTTGATCACATTTTTTTTTTTAATTTTATAATTTAGTTGGTTTTTCTAAAATTTACCATTCGATTAAGATTTAACGGACTTAATTACACATGACTCGTATGGCCACGTACCATGTCGTAATTTAATATTTCGCTTAATGTGTTGTGTTGCGTTGAGTCAAATTTTCAAAAAATGATTACATCATACAAATAATCACGGCACAAGATACACGAATCACAATATGTAACTAACACACGTGCTGTGACATATATGATCATGCCATTCCTTTTTTAGATCTCTAATTTGAACCATTCAATCTGTATGAAAAGTTGAAAACTCATACATGTGTTTATTTTAGATTCATTGGTGTGCCAATTGAAAGTAAAAATATTTGAAAATTAAGAAGTAAACATTGTTTTTTTTTTAAAACGAAGATTATTAACCATAATTATTTGATAACTTATAAATTATCAAATGACATTTAAATAGAGTAGTTATGAATTTTATATTCGTTAAAATTTATACAATGCATCAGTACTTTGTCAAATGTAAACCGTTAAAGAATTGGGACTGTTCAATTAAAAATAAATCATGCACTAAATCTAACTTTTTTAAACGCACTATACAACATATAGATCAACATATTGTGTTTCTAATTAAGTAAAGTTAACTAATTATCACTAATCATAACATTTTAACCATGTACCCCAAGTCCCCAAGAAAGCCTCTCTGCTTTCTACCAAAGTATCTCCAAATTATTATTTTTTTCAAAAAAAAAAAATCAAGCACGTTGAATTTAATTTTTATGAAAAATAGTTCCACCGATCCTGTGGATCGGTGGAGGCACAATTTTTTTACTCCATCACACTTGCTGCTGGCATATTAAACTGCCTCCACTGATCATGTGGATCAATGGAGTTGTTTTCCTAAAAAAAAATTTAATATACTTATTTTATTGAAATATTTATATTTGATTCTATTTATAAAAAAAAATCCTCTACATAGGAGTTCGGCTTCGGGTAATTGAAGTAGGCTTATCTATTTGTGGTCCATATAACTTAAATTAATTTAAAGTTAATTTTAAAAACACTACACTCATATAATTAATTTTGATTGTTTTCTATGATCAGAAATTGAAAACAATTAAATCAGATATCTCAGAAATTAATTTATGAGATGGATGAACTTGACGTGTTGAATGCAATTTCATCATAAAAGAATCTTTTAATTTATGATATTATTGTACATTCCTGAAATTGCAAATGATATTGCCACATAATTCGAAATTGAAATGAAATTATAAATGTCTTTTAGATATTCATTGCCCCCACTTAATAAATTTATATAGAATTTGAAATTACAATGAAATTATCAATGTCTCTCAGATATCCATTACTCCTAATTAATTAGTTTATACATAAATTGTTGCTCAAATATAATTCTTATCACATGTTGTAAGACAACTATCTAGTAATGTTTAACTCGGTTTGAAAATTTAATTAGATCAACCAAAAAATTAATGTTTTTGGTCGAAGTTAAGATCCCACGTTCATTGGTCATGTTTGATTGTGGATAAAATTAATCCGGATTAAAAGCTAAAATAGATTAAAATAATCATATTTGGTTGGAGTTCAATGAAGTTCATAAAAAAAGAGAAAATTATAACATGGTGTTACTCTAACTGCAAAATTCACAAGTGAAATAAGTTTCTTCACCTAAAGATGTGAAATAACTTAATCTAAATTAATTCAAATGTCATTTCATCTTACTTTTTCAAATTTACCTCTAATTGATGAATAAAAAATTTACTCCACTACTTACTCCACAGTCAAACATAACTATTAAGTCTAAGCCCAAATAAAACCTTGTTTGAACCATCTGTTATAAATTTATAAATTTTCTGGCACAATCATCATCATTATTATAATTATTATTATTATAAACGACTAACGATTTCAAATAACGGTTTGTGCGCAACATTCCAACTTTTTTTTTTCCCGAGTTTGAACAAGAAAATAAATTGAAATGGGGAAGAATAACAGTGCACGTTGTTCGTTGGATGTATCCAATATCTCTCCAGCTCTAACCTCTCCATTTGTTGCAGAAACGAAACGATACCTGGTTTTGGAAGTATGTTGGAGATTCTCTTGTTTCAAAAAATGAATAGGAGGAATGGACAGATAAATTATGTTGGCAAACCTTAAGCACGATCTTAACTCTATAAAAGCTGTACTAATAACTAATGTTGCACATTATGTGATTTGAATATTCCCCACTCCCCAGTCCCCACATTAATTAATTAATTAATTTTATTACTCGTGCTAAAGCTTTAATCATCTTTCTTTCTTTCTTTTTTGACAAAATCGTGCTAAAGACTAAGCTTGTTCTAATTTTTTTTTTTTTTGGCAAATGGTTTTGTTGTTTTGACGACCTTTTTTTGCAATTATTTTCTTCCTACTTTTAATGATAAAAGTACTTTTAATGATAAAAGTAAAAGTAAAAGTTTAAATGGTGACATCGGATTATATTTTATATTTTCTTTTTACTTGTAATTCGGTTCACAAGTCTCTCCGGTCCATAGGTCCGTACAGTTCGAATTAGACGGTTTAAATTTGGAGGGGATGACCCAAACCCGTGCTAAGGACCATGGTCCAGACCCACACAGGTTGGTACTATTCATGGTCTGGTCCACGAGTCTAACCGTTTTTTTTTTATTTTGAACATTAAAATTTGGATTTATCAATCTCCAAAATAACCAGCAGTTTTGACCATGGTTTTGCTCTGGTTTAGCATGATTAAGCACGGTTTTGACTACGAGTTAGCACGATTTGATCATGGATTAGCATGGTTTGACCATGGGTTAGCACGATTTTGCATGATTTTTACCACAAGTTAGCACGGTTTAGGCACGATCCGGTCTGGGTTTAGTCCGGTTATGGTTCGGTCACATCCATGAGTTTAGAACCACCAGGGTTAGTCCGGATCTAGTAGAAAAAACACACCAAAAACCATGCTAAGACCCTCTTTATTCTCAATCCAGACCGGTTCAAATTTTGACCACGGTCTAGATTGATACAGGTTGGTTCCACAGTTGGTCCAGTCCTGTCCTAGACCGACCGGTTTTTTTCAAACACCAAGTCAAAATACATTTTGACAATTTTCTAATTAGAATTTTGAATTTACTTTCTGAATAATTAATTGTCAGTTATACCATACACATTTTATTGAGACTGAATCCTTTGCTCTCCGGGGGGTAGGAATTTCCTGTCCCCAAAGTCTCTGCAGGTGAAACCCATTTAAAAACAGTAACAATAATTAAACCCTTAAACAGTAACCGGTTCTACTCCGCAGAGACTCTGGGGGTAAAGGATTTGGTTTCCATTTTATTACTGTGAAATTAATAGACAGTTATCTATTTATTTATTTTTCCAAAAAGTTGGTCAAAGATATTTAAGAAGTGCTTAGTTAGCGACAACTAAGAGATGGGTATAATATTCCATTAGTTTATATATTTTTCATATTGAAATTGCCATCCATCGACCTAGTTATTAGTTGCGAAGGCTAAAAAATTGATCCCATATTATGCATGCTTGGGAAGGAACCAATATAGTTTGATTACTATATTTGTTAAGCTATTTATAAGTTGGGTCCATAAAACATGCATGCAATGCATATGCTCGAAACACCGAACACATTTTTTTAAAGAACATTTATTAACAACAATGAGATCGTGATCGAATTCCAAGAAAAAAGTGAGATATCTCAGAGGATAAAACTAGTGTTTTGCTATACCCGAAACGGGTTAAATCCGTTTTACCCGGCCCTTACCCGTTACCCGTTTGACCCGTACCTGTTGCCCGGGTCAAACGGGTAGACGGTAGACGGGTACGGGTAATATACGGGCCGGACAGGATATTTGAAAAAAAAATCCGTTGTACCCGTACCCGTTTACCCGCCTACCCGTACCCGTCTACCCGTACCCGTCTATCCGTACACGTACCCGTACCCGTTACCCGTACCCGACCCGTTACAAAATTTGAATTTCAAATTTTTTTTGGCAACCTCCTTTTAAAATTCAGATCCAGTGCAATCCCTCACTGAGTACAAATAAATCTGTTACAATCCTAAGGGATTGTAGGGTCCCTCCAATTCCAAATCAACCTTTTATTTAAATCTGCTACAATCCTAAGTAAATCTGGGCTGTTCGTTTCTATTAAACAGAAAAAAAAAATCCGCCCGGACCGGACCCGTACCCGTGGTACCCGTATCCGTCAACCCGCAATGGGTACGGGTAATAAACGGACCGGATAGAGATTTTGAAAAAATTACCCATCTACCCGTCACGGATTTTACCCGTACCCAGCCTACCCCTTTATCCGTCCTACTCGTTACCCCTAACGGGTTACTCGGAACGGATCACGGATAACCCGTTAGCAAACCACTAAATAAAACTGCGGACATGAATTTCAAGAAAAGAAAAATGTCATATGCTTTTGATTTCTCTGAAATATTTTAGAAGACACAAATTCCAATAAATGATTTTGAAAATAGAGACAAAAAAAATAACCAAACTTAATACTCGTCTCCATTTAATATAAAAGAAGGGTTCAAATGTCTTTATTTTTGTGCCTCCACTATATTTTTATTTTTTTAAATTATAATAATTTAAAATTTAAAACTTAAAAGTCAAAATAAAACTATTGGATATGATCTATATCGTTTTATTTATGCATGTGTAAAAAATTATGACATTTCAATTTTATTTTGATTGTCATCAAGAACTTGTAGAAAACACAATAATGTGAATGATTTCTAGACATTGATTTTTGAACTTATTGATTTACATAAAAACAAAATTAAAATGTGATAATTTTGTATGAGCATATAGAGAAAATAATATAGATCACATCTAACGGTTCCATTTTGAGTTTTAAGTTTAAATTTTGAATCATTAAAATTAAAAAAATAAAAGTACAATAAAAATATAAAAAATAGAGACATTTGAATCCACCTCTTAATATAAAACAAACATTTCATTGGATCCATGATAGAGAAGAAACAAAAATCATTTCTTGGAGAACGTGAATTCCAAGTAAGAAAACTGAGATATCGGGACACGAATTTCAAAAAAAAAATGTCATATGTTTTGGTTTAATATCTCAAAGGACAAAAAAAAAAATGGGGCTGGAGATTAGATTTGCAAAATGTTGTATGTTTCTGATTTAGATATCTTAAAGGACACAAATTTAAAAAAAAAAATGGGACAACAGATTGAATCTGTGAACTTCAGTCTGAGATCACAGATTGGCTCTGCGACCTGAGTATTGATGAAATTATCTCAAAACAGAAGTGTTTTGATTTTTTCTATTTTTTATTATGGTATTTAAAAAATTTCGGCTCGAAACACGACTATCTATTCGCTGTTATTTCAAGTTGGGATCGAATGATTGGCATTAATGTATCAAATTTAATTGTTTTTTAGATAAAAATGAGGATACAATTTTTTGATCTCTGTATATTTATAAGAAATATATCAGTCAAATTTTAAATTTACGAAAGATTACCTGCATCCATCAAATTAATTTGTTGACATAATTTAAAATTTAACAGCATCAAATTCATTTTAGATCGAATGGTCTTGACAATTTATTTTTCTGCAATTTGTGTCGAAACAACAGGAAAAAAAAAAAGAAATCTCAAATACAATTAAGTACGTAAATAAGAAGTAATAAGAACACAAATGTGAGAAGAAAAAAACACATCTCTTCGAGCAAGAAAATGTTCATAAATGTCTAATTATATAATGTATGTCCACTCAGGGGCAGACCTAGAGTGTTCTAAAGGGAACAACAGTCTGCTAAATTTTGAGTTTTAATAGAGATTGGAATGTTCCGATTAACTTTGCCTCCCTTGAAAAATTTTTTGCCCCCTTTTGGATGTTTGAATTGTCATTCGGATTAAATTTAGAGTTAAAATTAAACTAATTTTTTTGAGTTATGATTGATATTTAGAATTATAAGTTAAAATTAAACTAATTTTTAAGAAATTATAAGTCAGAGTATTAAAAAATATAAATTAAAGCAATATTTTTTTATCGAGTACCTAATTAGTTAATGAATTTAAATATGGTTCGATATCCCCCCTCCTCTTGACGAAAATCCTGAGTCCGTCCAATCCACTAGACTTCAATAATACGGTTAACAAAAAATATATAAAGAAGATGAGAAATTAAGTTCTGATTAGAAACTAAATAATTTAATTAACTCGACATTATATTGTCCATCATGCATCATCTATATATCTAGGTGATATGAGTACTACCAGCAACTCAATTGTGTCCCCATCAAAGGAAAAGTGTCTAATGATTTCCGAAATTTTTAAAAATACTATTTTTCCAAAAATGATAAACTAAAAGATCATGATTTTGTAAAATTTCGAAAAATAGCATGGCCGCATTTAGAAAATGCGGCCACTTTTCTAGTAGCCGCATCTAGAGTATGTGACCACTTTTTTTTTTTTACCTTCTCGTGCAGCAATTCAACCTGAAGAAAAAAAAAAAAAAAAAAAAAAGGTGGCTGCACCAAGGAGATGCGGTCATGCTATTTTTCAAAATTTTACAGAATCATGGTCTTTTGATTTATCATTTTTAGGAAAATGATATTTTTAAAAATTACGGAATGCTTCCAAATCAGTTAAGAGATCCTTTGGTGAAAATTAACCGAAAAAAAAAAGATTGTGTGATTTATTTAATTTAATCCGGTACCATATGACGTGATCGGCTAGTCAAATAAATATTATGGTTAGAAAATATGTTTTTTTTGTTTGTTAATTTAATTAGAAGTTCTCAGTCGTTTCCACGTTATCTTCTTATTAGTTGGATTTAATTTGTTTGAATGTTAATTTCAAACGGCTACTTGGTAGAACAAATGAAGGGGTCTTAATTAATTTGCCAAGGAAGAACAAAGGGGTCTCAAAAAACAAATTAAAGAGTAAAGATCATGCCATACTTTGATCCGTAAAAAAATAATAATCCCCCACATTAAACAACAAAACAAAAAGATTTGCAACTAAAGCCGTTCTAATAAGTAATAACAATATATAAAAGATATAATTAATTAATTAGAGCAAAGCAACTAACCAATCATTATGTGGTGCGCAAGTATTTGCTTCCAACTTTGGCACTACGTGATACAATAAAGAAATCCCGTTAAGAGAAACACACTACAAAATAATACTAGGTTTGCAGCCGTACTTACCAGAATACAAAAAAGAAAGAAAGAAAGAAACACATGTTCTATACTCTTCTCCAGTTCATTCATAACTACAGACTACCTCCTCAAAACTCTAACAGGAAAACCTCAAGTCCCTTTACAATATTGCTCAGAGCAACTGGACAGAGGATTCAACACTAAAAACCTTCCTCGGTCCTAGTTGATTTAATATGATTTATCACGAAACCCAGAGCATTTTAGTAGTTTCCAAAAACAAAAAAAAAATTATTTTTATTTGTTGTGCCAGTAAAGCCCGCTAACGTGAGCACAACTCTTAACTGGCATAACATAACTACGACATGTGCTAGCAGTATTAAACCGTACCATTTGCTGATCATTAGAGACCAACAAATCAATTCCTGTGTGCAGTTTAGACTTCCATTGTTTTCATTAGATATAGATATATAAGAGAGAAATACGCTGATACTCCTAATTAAGATTCAAAGAACAAAATGGTAGAGGCGAGTAATAAGAGGTTCTCTTACTGCCGGTTTGTGGTGCTGCCGGTGGTGTTGGTGTTGATCGTGGCTGGGGCCATCTTTTTTATAAAAAACAAGGTGCATCCATCTCCGATACCAGCTATACCGTCTGTCTCACCAACAGCGGGGACGCCTCCCACGGGGCCCACGCTTGAGAATGGCACCTATGGTGCTGCACTTACCACCTCTCTCGTGTTCCTCCAAATCCAGAAAGGTATTCATGCAGATGCAGCTCACTTCTTCTCATGATTAAAGCAAATTCTCCAGTATATATTGTTATCAATCATCTTCTTCTCATGCAATATATATTGTTATATGTTGCATGCACATGATGTACACCATGATAGTATCTCACAATCTCCTCTGATCCTTATCAGCTTTTCTGTAAATATAATATATCATATTTTTGTTGTTGTTTATAGTACAATATTTGTGCTACTCATATCTTTGCAAGTTATCATGTTTTGATTAATTCTCATCAAGTTCAGAAAATATATTATGCTTTTTTAATTAATATTCGACTTATGTATGGATACAGAAGACTATGCTGCTGATTAATTAGTATATGTCTTGAGAGAGTAGCAAGAATCACATGGTAGTTATTTAACCCTTTACGATCATCATTAATTTATTTAAACTTGAAAACTGACACTTGGGACATGATATTAGAATTTAATATCCTTTAATGAAATGCAGAAAATTAAGTATTTCTAATTGACAGAATCTAAACAGATTTTTTTTTTTTCTGAAATATTTAGCGGGAAAGTTGGTGAACAACCCAATACCATGGAGAGCTGACTCGGCACTCAATGATGGCAAAGAGGCAAAGCTTGACTTGTCGAAGGGGTTGTATGATGCTGGGGACCACATGAAATTCGGGTTCCCAATGGCCTTTACTGCCACGGTGTTGTCATGGACTATTCTCGAGTACAGAGAGCAGCTGATTGGACTTGGGAGGTTCAATTTTGCACTGGATAGCCTCCGATGGATTACCGATTATCTCGCTAATGCCCATTCAGCAGATAATGTGCTCTGCATCCAGGTAAGGTTTCAACTAATTGTTTGTAATTCAACTGCAGAACTTGGAGGTAATTTGAACTAAATGTGATGGTGCTCATTGAAGAACATTGCACAATTCAACTTTAGTTTGAGCAAAATCAGGTCACAACTGCACAGTAGTAGGTATATGAGGCTTGATTGCATAAATGATGCACAATTAGGAGGGTAATTTGAGCTATTATGAAGAACAATTATGACAAATAGAGCCAAATGGAGTGTCACAACTGACAAGTTATCAAGTACTGCACAACTTGAATGATAATTTAAGGTCTAAGAAAACCTATGTTTGATAGAAACTTGATTGCAATTTGCACAATTGAAGAATAAATGGGGTTTAATAGCATAAGAGATGCTAAGTTTTAGTACCACTGCAGAAAGCAAAATGGTGCCCTACCATACCATGCCAATTCAGTAAGTACTAATAATACCGTCGGAGGATGTTTGTGCTCCCAGTTGGACAGGAGATCACTGGTTTTAACTCACATCATACAGCAAAGGCACTCTAATCGTACATTTGTACCTGTACCAGGCAACATACTGAGTTTTACTTTTCTTCCTTTCATTTTTCCAGGTAGGTGATCCAAAAGTTGACCACCTTTGCTGGGACAGACCCGAGACCATGAGCGAGGCACGGCCCCTTCTCTTTATCAACAAGACAAGTCCGGGATCTGATGTGGCAGGTGAAACTGCAGCTGCTCTTGCGGCTGCCTCACTCGTCTTCAAATCCACTGACCCCACATATTCATCCTCCCTCCTTAAACATGCAAAACAGCTGTTCGACTTTGCTGACAAGTACATCGGCATTTATAGTGTTACCTTTCCTGACCTTGCAAAGTACTACAAATCCAGTGACTATCACGATGAGTTGTTGTGGGCTGCTGCTTGGCTGTACCATGCCACTGGAGACCTGACGTATCTCCAATATACAGTTGATAATGGGCAGAAGTTTAAAGGTTATGGTGACCCCACATACTTCAGTTGGGATGATAAACGTGCTGGGACCCAGGTACAATCAGGGATTATTTGTCTGCGTAATTGTGTTGAGTACCAGTACAGAATACCCAGAGTTATAAACTGAACCAAAAAAGTACAGAAAAATAAAAGAAATCACTGGCCATTTCCTTTTTCAGTACCAGGAAGTAAAATTCCAGAGCAGTACCAGAATTGTCTGTTTTTAGAAGAAATTCTACAGAAATTCATCAAGAAAAACAAAACGAAATGAAATTAATTCTATATAGGATATTATTTATAAGTGCAAAAGTGACTTTGCATTAGATTTTTCAGTCTTTTCTTTCTGATAACCAAATAATACTTTATCAGAATTGAAGGACCAAAACCCAATTCAATAATTAAGTCAGACAAAATTGACTTTTTAATTCATGTTTAATGGAACGTAATTGAATAGGCAACCACAGTAGGTATAAGGACTGCACATTTTATTCGCTTTATCTTCTGGACTTGAATAGACTTGTAAAGCTTCCATAACAGGTGCTTTTATCAAGGGTGCACCTACTTTCTTCAGACTCATTACCAAATGACATAAACAAGGTGCTGGGAAATTACAGGATGACGGCTGAAAGCATCATGTGTGTTCTTGTGCCTGGTACCGCAATATCTACTACTGACAGAACAGAAGGTACTTTCAGCCAAAAGAAATGAAAGAGAAAAATTACTAAAAATTATAAAAACATAAAATGTAATATGACTCTTTTAAGAATTTCTATCTTTTTGGTGGTATATGTGATCATTATTACCCAACTTTAGTCTAAATTTTTTGACCAAAAGGAAAAGAAATGAAGAAGGAAAGAAAGACTGAGTTAAAGTCGACCAAGACTAAAATTAATCTGACATCCTTCCCTCGATTAATATTAAATCATTCCAATTTACTTTGTGAAGCCTTTGTTTATCTTTAATTCAAAATTTTTTTTGCAATGGTACAATGTAGTACTAAAAAATGATGAATATAACAACACAATGTCCAGTAATACGTTGTGTATTTTGATGTACATAAATATTCTAGCTTGAGTTAAATTAATGATACTTTCATATTCAGGGGGGTTGCTTTGGATTCAAGAATGGAATTCACTACAACATTCACTGGGTGCTTCATTTCTAGCCACACTCTATAGCCACTATATGGACGCAACACAAAAAACCCAAATTTCATGTAATGCCACAAGAATAACAGCTAATGACCTGCGTAAATTCGCTGCATCGCAGGTTGGCTCCACTAACTATGAATTACCTATATACCCTGTATACACGCGTGCTGTTAACATATCAAATATCCGACCGAACTGGTATGTAGTGATAGTAAGAACCAAAATCCTGCATGAGATCTGATCAGCAAACCAATGGTATGAGATTGAATCTGACAGCATTGCTGTTGTGCGCCTGAGGTTAACAGCATTATCCTCAGATAAGCCTAAACAAATAATTAATTTGTTCAACTAAACAATAAATAAACTCTAGCTTTTCACAGGAGCTATATGCCTCTTTAATCATAACTATACTCATTTTACTTTCTACTAGGCTGATTATACATTGAAATTAAGAAATGGTTAAGTTAACCTTAAAAAAAAAAGGATTAAGTTATCATAACTATATTCATTTTAATTTCTACTAGGCTGACTATATATTAGGCAGCAACCCAGTGAAGATGAGCTACCTCATCGGGTACGGTTCCGTATATCCACAAAAAGTTCACCACAGGGGTGCTTCTATCCCAGCCGACCAAAACCCTAGCTGCACTGACAAAACCTGGCTCGAGTCACCTGATCCAAACCCGAATGTAGTCATTGGGGCACTGGTCGGTGGGCCCGGCTTTGATGATACATATAAAGATGACAGACTTAATGCTGTACAGGGAGAACCTACCACAACTAGCAGTGCACTTTTTACCGGTTTGTTGTCTGGGTTGGCCTCTAACATTACTGCTATAAGGAACCTTACGGAAATACAGTGATATTTTTTTTATAAACAATATATGAGTTTGCTTGTTAGATAGTTGGAATGCCCATGTGAACTTCCTTTTTAGAAGATTCATCTTTTGGATAATGTATTGAAGGTATATAGTCAAGTGGATTATTTCGCATGAGATCTAGACATCTAGGAGAGCTTGAAATTTTTTTGTAGTTGTAATTGCATATGTTTTTGCTTCCCTCCCTATTATTTAATACAATTGATTCATTAATTGTTTGTGAAAATAGTAATTTGTCGATTAATTATTTTTTGTTTATAATTGACTTCATTGATAGATATAGCCAATGCATATTTAGATTCTACCAGGTTCCTCGATTATTATCTGAACCTCCACGTGACTTTTTTTTGTTCTCCACGTTCCCAACTGTTATTTGCTGGCCGATTGATACCTCTTTTTGTATTTTTTTTTTCCCAATGATGAACAGGCCTGGTAATTTAATTCCTGGAAAAATATTGTACAGAGGCCGTTTGACTGGAGTGGCCCATTTACTATGACAAGGTCCAAAAATAATCCTGCCAACCTGAACGACCAAAAATTTATTTTCCATTAACATGAGATAAATGACTGAATACGTGGCCTACATTTCTTCTATGTAATGAGCTACAAAAGAATAACAAATCTATATGCTTGATGGAGCTGCTGTTCAGAGTTTGGATCACCTGTTATGCTGCACAAGGATCATGCGAAGAAGAACCTTTCAAAATTCATGCGCTCCATCATAAAAAATCCCATCTAAGCTTCAACGGGCCCATAGTCCCGCACTGCATAACACGTTGTTAAGTGCTTAAATGGAAAAAAGAAGAAGTTTCATTCACCAGGAATTTTGAACACATCTTATTTATTTGGCACATGTCCTTCCAAGAGTTCATGACCTTGCGTCCTTGCCCAATATTAAGATCTCTATGGGATGTGTGTATGTATATATTTTGGATGCCAATGTCTTTATGTTTTTGAAGATTTTAAACATAAGAAGCATATATAGGCTTTAAAAAAAATACCAGAGATTAACTTTATTTCTACGGAGTTCTATGCTAATTATTCACCCTAGATTAAAAAAAGCGAGAAAAGTCGTTATTATTTGTTTTAACTTTGCATTAAGAAGTCTACAACGAATAAATGAGAGATTATGAGGTAGTGAGGTAGACTCGCTTTTTACAAAGAAACGATTTACATAGTAGGACCAACTAATTAATAACACTTTACCACTTGAAAGAACATTAGAACCGATTTCAACCAATAGGAAAAAGGTAAAATTTACAAGTTGAGTTAATGTAACTTGTCATTTTGATAGGCTTCTAATGTCAGAATTTGCCCTGGATCAATTTCCTAGATAGCAAGTTACTATAAAGTAATTATCTTCTGAAGAAAGAAGCATCTCAGAAGCTGTTCAATAAACAACTAGCAATTTCCATTCAGAAGCAGTTAGTAGGTTTTTATTTCTCAGTGGGGTCATGTTGCCCCCACAATCAGACAAATGCCTCCGGCCCTCCACCTCTACAGGGTGATTGGGAAGATCATTCAAAAAGATTGCCTTCACAAAAACTACCACGGAAAAATAATGAAATACCATATATATACCTGTGTCCATATAATGATCCTTGCAGCAATTCACTGCACCATGCTAACAATATCATGTCTACTTTGCAACATGCACGAGTCACCAACAAAACAACTAACAATATGAACTATATAGTCAGAAGTCAGAACTACAACCTCAGATGGATATCTAGCATTTAACTTCACCTCATTCTGGGAGTCAACTTATTAGCTCCAATTTAATTTTTATATAAATAACCTTAATATTCATTACAAAAAATTAACATATATATTACACAAAATTGAGAATACACTAGAA
This sequence comes from Carex pumila, assembly GCA_033356055.1. Classification (NCBI taxonomy): domain Eukaryota; kingdom Viridiplantae; phylum Streptophyta; class Magnoliopsida; order Poales; family Cyperaceae; genus Carex; species Carex pumila. The sequence continues at coordinate 32,145 of JARJHM010000081.1, read as the reverse complement.
TAAGTTACAAAACCAGGTAGGCCAACAACAGATGCCTGATTCCTAATTTGCTTTATTCTGACGATGTATAGGGATCAAAATCAATTCTATTTAGTCCTCTTACGGTAGGGGAACAAGATATCATCAACAGTTTCTTTTACATAATTCCCACTATTTATTACAAATTAATGCAAGAAAGCATGCTACATTGCTACACTTGTATTTAAGTTTCAAATTTATTTCCCTTCTGACCTGTTCTACAATCCAGAGCATAATAATAAAAGAAAAAGTTTACTAACAGATTAATCATCAACAATTTCACTTCCCGAACAAATCTGAAGGTGCTAGAGGCGCTGAATCGAGCTGGTACAGTCCCAGTGATGGGCCCACAAAACGAAACAAAATCCAGGCTCCAATGATAATGTAAATTGAAGCATACGCGAATTTGTTCAACCAAAAGAGCATCCCTTTTTCCCCCACATACAACTCAATAGCTTTCTCTGCAAATGTCATCTCCTCCCATCGTTTCTTCTTCGTCTCCTTCTCCATTCGTCCGGGACTGGAGGAGGCCATTTCTAGGAGCCTATCTTCTTTTTCATCTCTCCGCCTACGGCGCACTTTCACTTTGAGCTTTCTCTTTTGTTGCTTTTTTGTGGTGGTGCTTGTGTCAGGAGGTGATGTCTCTTCTGGATTGGTAGTGGTATTGTTCTCTCCATTTGAGGCGACCACCACGGTGCGGCACAGACGGTTGCGGCTGCACAGTGAGGGTTTGGGAAGGAAGGAGCAATGGAGGGGTGGTAGTCTGACGAGGTTCATCTCTTTTTGTGAGGCTGCCTCTTCATATTCTTTGATTGATCTTAAGAGATGAGATTTGTCATCTACTCATCTGTTATCAGTTATAGGAAATTAATTATGTTACTCTTTATATGTAGTAGTTTGTGTGGCAGATCACTGTATAACTAAAAATAACCTTTTGGGCCATATTGGATTCTTTGGGCCTTTACCCATTGCATCTCTTTCTTACTTTCTTTCTTTCTTTGTTTTTTCTTCTTTCAGTGGCAAAAAAATGTAAGGATAAATTTTTTACTCCAAAGTTTTATTTTATTTGGTAACATCTTATGGTGGATAATAAAGGACAAACTTTCTATCGAAATAAGAATTTAAATTTTCGTAATATGACTGTAATAAAAGTTATTGACCATCTTCTCGCGAAATTTTTTTAAATTGAGGAAATATTTCTGACTGGGCAGTTGAGCTCAATCACTTAAATTATCACCAAAAGCAATCTCAATTATAATTATCTTTTTTTTTGTTTTAGATATTGACACTTGACAGTAGCTATCAATTAGAATTATTATTTATTAATCATGAAATATGAAAGTCAATGAACCAACTAGAGACATTTACAAAAGACAAAGTTTAACGAATAAGACCGGTCCATTTGATTAATTATATCCGGATCCAACCAAATGGACGGTTCCATTTTCATGGATCTGGCGATTATTCCTGACACAATCGGACAACTAACTAATCTAGCCCGTTAATTTGCATACACGAGTCGGGATTTCGAGCTTTTCCCCCGCGTTGTAAATTAATGTACGATGACTGGACTCCTCCGTTTACACAAATAGGAGAGAAACTGGAAGTCACCGATTTCTCAAAATTCCGACTGAATTAATAAAAAATTTAAAAAGAAAAGAAAAAATCCAACCTATTCTGAAAAAAAAAAAAAAAAAATTCCCAGACAAACTCTCTCTCTCTCTTGCTTCCTGTCGTGTCTCCAACAAGATCTACCTCTGTATCCTTCAAAGAAAAACAGCGTGTTATGGGATTTTGAAAATGTGGGGGTGATACCTGGCATTTTTGGAGAAAATTTCGATTCGGTAGGGAGCTGATACTTGCGGTGCTTCAGCCTTGATTTGGAGGTTGCAAGCGCCAATTTCCGAGTTTTGTTCGTATGATTTGGTAGTATTAGCATTCTATTTTGTATAAAGTAGGAGGTTGAGAAATTTTCCCGTGGCAAGATGGATTTGTCAGGGATTAATGAGGAGTTAGCGGAGATCGAGGGACAGATCAATGATATTCTTCGCGCATTATCGTAAGGATTCGACTCTCTTATAATTATTGTTTTCTTTTATCGCTATGCTTATTTTTGGGGAAAATTGAAGAGATTTATGCTTCCAATGATTTCAAATTAGTGGCAAATGTACGAGCGTAATCAGCTGAAATTATGCTCCATCAAGTAGAATTTTAATGTAATTCTTCTGAAGTCAATAATCTGTCATTAATAGGTGATATAACTTTTGTGTTCATTTACGATCCAGAGACCGAATTTATTTAGGAATGTACTTTAGGATTTCCAAATTTAACAGTGCGCTTGTGTCAGGAATGTCCTTATTTCTACCATGTATTGAAGAATTCATTCAATCTGTATGCTATTTTCAATCAATTTAGGATTCTTTTTCCCCTTCCGGGTTGTGTGTGTGGGGGGTAGTACTGTTACAATTTAATTAACATGAATATATACTTGGCAGAAATGGGTTTCAAAAATTGGAGAAGATTAAGGATGCTAACAGGAGAAGTCGGCAGCTTGAAGAACTCACTGACAAAATGCGAGATTGTAAGAGGTACTTGCTTTTAGATATTTTTCAACTCCATGTCTAAATGAAATTCCAACTTCTATTGGTACACTATCATTTTTACCCCATGGAGTGTGGATATGTGCCATAATGTAGAGACCAAATTAACTTGTTGTTTAATCTGATAGGCATTCAATTATAACTTTTCAATTAAGCAATGCTGTGAGACCCACAAATTCAATAGTAATTACATGTGATGTCTATGTAGGCTAATAAAGGATTTTGAGAGATTGGTGAAGGAAGAGGAGGCCACAAATTCACGCGATACCATCAAAATGCTTAATGATAGAAAACAATCTATGGTATGCTCAATTGGGCTTCTTTTTGGGCACTACAAATCAATCTCAGTCCACGGTGTTTCAAATATAATGTGTAACTAATGAAAAGAACTCGTGATTTTCTTTTTTTTAGATCAAGGAACTAAACTCATATGTTGCTCTGAAGAAGCAGTAAGTCTTCTCTTCCTAGTAAATTAGCAATTTTAATTTCTTCTCTCTTAATCTTCATTTTCTTCTTCTTCAAAGCCTTTATTCCCAAACAAGTTGGGATAGGCTAGAAATGAAACCCAACCGGAATCAACAACACAGGGACTTTCCAGGAGGTCACCCATCCTAGTACTACTACTGCTGAATTAGTGAGGGTTTCATTTCCATAAAGAGGCTGTTTTTTTACCGCTGGCTCGCCAATCGTATCACTAACCCTCCTCCTTTTTCCTGACTTGGGACAAGATGTGTAGAAACTACCAGAAAAAAGTTTAATCGGGAATGACATTATCTTTTGATTTTATTACATCAAATGGTTATAATATGGTGGTTCTTATTTTAATAAATGACAGACAGCAAAGTGAAAACAAACGAATTGACCTGTTTGAAGGGGCTAATGCTGAAAATGATTATGATGAGAACGTAGTGTTAGCATCATGTAAGTTATTCTCTTCTAGCTTGCATATTTCTGTTTTATTTCAGTTTGCTGTGGATTTTGGTGCCCTAGTCACATGTAGTACCGGTAAAACTGTAAAAGTATAGCAACTAGCTCAGAATATTTGTTACAGGAGAAGTATATAGTTGCTACTGAGTCTTTTCTTTATATTAGGTTGTGTTTTCTACTCTCTTTTTTTAATTTGTTTTTGCTTTGGAGATATTTGGTGGGATTATAGATTCTCTAAATGACAATCACTTATCTCAAACTTTAGTCTGTTCAAATTATTTTTTCTTGAATTCACTTCTGTTTACCTATTGCAGCTATGACAAACCAACAACTAGTGGACCAGGGAAATAGTCTGATGGATGAGACAGATCAGTCCATTGAAAGGTCTAAACAGGTTAAAATCCTTTGTTCTTTATATGTTTAACTCCAAGCTACATTACTAATTGCAAAAATGGTCCCTAATACCGTACTCTCAGTAACACTCATTTTGAGTAGCCATATGCATTGTGACCTAAGATAAAATATTATAATACCTTTGTCTTTGATTTAATAATCTTTAGTACCTCATCAACTCTTTTTTCTCCCCTTGGCATTCTTGCCAAATCTCTTAAAACTATTTGACTAGCAAGATATCATTTGTATTCCCATTTGATTAAACTTGTTCATTTCTCTTCCTAATTGTACTTGACTAGACTGTGCAAAGTACTATCAATGTTGGAGCCGAGACAGCAGCCGCTCTTAAAGCGCAGGTTAGGAAGTTACCCCACTTCTTTTTACATAATTATCAATTTTTTCAATAACATTTATTGTTGGTAACACATTATTATTTTCAGACTGAACAAATGAGTAGAGTTGTAAATGAGCTCGACTCGATCCATTTCTCCATTAAAAAGGCTTCCAAGTTAGTTAAAGAAATCGGTCGACAGGTTATTTTATTTTCTCCCACTTTGCATTTCTCAAAAATTATGTTTATAATATTCTGTCCTTGTTGAATTTATTATTATTATTTTCTGAACTCAGGTTGCAACTGACAAGTGCATAATGGCCTTGCTCTGTCTCATCGTGATTGGTGTGATAGCCATAATAATTGTGAAGGTGACTATATCTATATCTCTTGGCAAGCATTTGAATGCTTAATGCGAACATCAAAAACCTTGTACATGAGAAATCCGAGCTACTATTACTATATGGTATTGTGCTGGTACAACTTGGTACCAGGCTAAACACATGCTAATCCTCCCTTAACCCTTTTTCATTGTGCTATTTCTAAAATTGTTTGTACAATTTCAGATTGTCAACCCACATAACAAGGATATAGCAGATATACCAGGCCTGGCCCCGCCAGCTAACAGAAGACTCCTCTGGATCCCAGATTGAACAAGATTCATTTTCACGTATAAAAAATATATAAATATCTGATTCAGAATCCACAAGTTTCAATTTTCCACTTCACATTTGTTCAAAATTTTAAAGTCACTTTGATTGTTAAAGAATCGGATGTCGCTTTTAGTGACCTCTGTACGAGGAATGTTTCTTTGAATTATCATAACAGGTTGTACTTATTTTCTCTATGATGACCACACAATATTGACATTGAAATCAAATGCCCTGTATCTTTTTCCCCCTTTATTTTTGGTAAAATTGGTTCAGATTCTATTGCCTTATTCCTATGCATCTTTCTAATTTTTATCCAGAATAACAGGATTAAGATGTTAGACAAGACAAGGTAATGACTGAGTCATTATTTATTTTTATTTTTTGAATAGTGGATATTCCATCGATTTCATTTAGAAATCATAAATGCCTCTATAATGGAGAGTAGAACTAGGGTGTTCTTAAGTTCATCAAGTTCTTTGGTGAACTAAAGTCTAAAATTTATCAAATCGGTTTTAAACGACCAATTTGAACCGTTGAAATTCGTCTATTTTATGAGTGATGTGTCTACATGTAAAAAAAAAAAAATAATAATTCTGTATAGAGTCAAGTGGTCAGAAAAGATTCAAAAAATAAATGCATTAAAATTAATTTATTAATCTTTTAATTTTGACCTCTTAACTTTATACTAAATTAATTCGAATGTTTAAAATTTTTACATATAGGCGTATCACCCGTAAAGTATGCGGGTTGTAACAGTCCGAATTTGTTATTTGAAACTGATTTTATGAATTTTAGACTTGAGTTCACCAAGTAAACTTGGTGAACTTAAAGAAAACCCTAGTTATACTCCTAAAATGGAATCCAAAGTGGATCCCAAATATAGAGACAAACAAGTCTTACTTTATTAATGGGCTAGAAAAGAGAAGGTGCGTATTGCCTACCATTTGCTTACTTTATTAAAACAGATGGATTAAAATTACCATTTAACCAAGACTAGTCAATTCTACATTTGTATTTTAATCTGCTTCCTATTATAACTCCATGGTTGGTACTTTGTAGACATCAATTAGCGTTCTTCACTCAGAACCATTAGATTGAGTTAAAATTTGCAAACAATTCAAATTGAAAGTTTCAGCAGTTCAATCCATGTGCTTGAATTACTAGATGTTCGTTACTTCTTTATTTAAAGTCCTTTTATTATGATCTCGATTATTTATAAACTCTTCACTAGATGATGATGGCCAAGCAGAAAATTTCGATCCACTATCACATATTAACCTCACTATAATGATCATGTCAAATACATAATAATTATGAGAATTAATAATTGAATGATTCTCACATTTTTAATGGAGTATAATTATATTTTTTAAGAAAAATACTTGTATATCATAAAAACACACACACACACACACACACTACATGCGTATATAGTCTACAAAATTGAATGGGGAATATTAACTCTCATTCTCTATGCTTAAATCCACCTATGCTAAATAACCTAATAATTAAAAGATGCTGAATTGTGAAGACATGATTTGGCACATCATATGATATTAACGAAGATCCAATTTCTCTGCAAATATTCCTAGCTACACTCCTCGAGTTATTAAGGTTGTTGTGTATTTGTTAAGTATTTCAACTTGCTTCCTATGTTAACCGATCTCAAAAATATATAAAATAGAAAAACAAATTATTAATCTTATTAGGCAGGAAGACAAGATCCGAAGATCTCTCATTGCCACGCTGGAGAAAATATTTTCATCTAAATTAAAGTTGGTATCGCCACCACATTTCGAATCTGAGACGATTATTAGGACGACTCTGTTAAAAGGGAGAATTGTTCGCATATTATTGAAACATTCTAAATTGTTTATTTCTCATTTAAAATATTCCAAAATTTATTTTGTATTCTAAATTAAAATATTTTTCTATTTTTCCGCAAAAACTCTCAAATCTGTTATTTCCTTGTTTTAAATTAAAATATTTCTCTATTTTTCTATATTTTTCTAATGTTCATTAAATCGAAAAAAATAAATATAATTAATCAATTGTTTGTACATTATACTTCTGTTTTAAATATAATTAAAATGTTTTCCTATTTGTTTGTACATAATACTTTCATCATTTTGAATATTTTGAATATAATTATTTAAAATTTTCAGATTTAATGAACGGGAAACAGAAAAATATTTAATTTAAAATGGAAAATAAGATATTTAGTGTTTTGATGGGAAATAGAGATTGAGGGAAATTTTTTATTTAGAGAAATTATTAAATTCATACATGCGGAAATAGAAAGAGTGCCTCATTTCCAATAAATATAGAAAGATCGGACTCAATGAGTCTAATTCAAATATATGGATCAGACTCAATGGTCCAGATCCATCGATATATTTTATTTAAAAAAAGTAGACGTTGATGGGGAATCTGGAATATAGATGCCACAGAAAATTAGATTAAAAATAGATCGATCTCAATGATGAAATATAATTCTAAATTGATTAAATGTACAGCTACCGATTCTTCCTTTTTACCGAATTAAAAAAATATATATATTTGAATCGGACTCAATCTATTTAGGATATGATGAAATGTGGCACTTGCATTTCTCCTTTTCAACCATCCAAATATATATATATATATATATATATATATAGAGAGAGAGAGAGAGAGAGAGAGACGAGCTACAGTGAGTTGCGAAGTAAAGTGACTATTTTACTTCACACTCATATTTTGCGATTTTAAAGTTCAAAACGTCGATCCGAACCGTTCATCTTGTTCTCCATATTGAATTGTGCTTGGAGATCAAATTTTACATTTTTGGAAAAATTATTTTACTATTTATTAAGCTACTTTGAAAATTGCCGATCCAGTGGTCCAGAAATTTTTACTGTTTTTACTGTTCACCCGGATTTAGCGATTTTCAAAGTGGCTTAATAAATAGCAAAAAAATTCCAAAAAATATAAAATTTGGTCTCCAAGCAGATATTAATATGAAGAACAAGATGAACGGTTCGGATCGACCATTTAAATTTTAAAAAATCGAAAATGGGGTGGCAGCACTTCGGCCGAAGTGCTGCCAAAAGCGTATTAGCCTGTCTCTCTCTAAATATATATATATATATATATATATATATATATATATATATATATATATATATATATATTTCTATATTTGTTGGAAACAATATACTTTACAAAATCTTCTCTTCACTTTTGATGTTATATTTGAGTAAGGCTATGGTGCTATGGGTTGCATAGAGGGCCTTTATGCAACGACTCAATATTCGAGTTTTTAAAATTCTAAGGGTCGATCTGAATCATTCAACATAATCTCCATATGAATATGTACTTGCAAACCAAATTTTATATTTTTTTTAAAAAATTTACTTTTTTTTAGAAAGGTAGAAAATTAAATATCTGAATGGTGTAGAATTTTTTAGATCAAGTAATTTTCTATGTATCTAAAAAGAATAGTAAAAAAATTCTAAAAAATGTAAATTTTGAATTGCAAGTATACATATTTATATGAAGACTATGTTAAACAGTTCAAATCGACCGTTAGAATTTTAAAAACTCAAATATAAAACTATTACATAAAAACCCTCATGCAACCCATAGCATCTTAGTCTTGTTATATTTTACTACAGCGCAGCCCTGATGTGGCTTAGTGGTTATATCCTTTGATGCCTGTTTTGGTTACGTCAGGCATGGACTTGTTGGACTTGACTTACTTTTTTTTCTCTTTTTTTCGTTTCTTGGTTTTTACCTTTTTGGGTGGTTGTAAGACTGGAAGTTTTATTATCTAATGAAACAGACTTTACTGTCTTTTCTCTTTTTTTGAAAGATATTTGTTGGAAACGAGACATTTTCTTTGTACGTATGAATGTAATAATTTTTATAGATAAAAAGTTTATGAGATTGAGTGTTTTGATGAAAAATAGGAAATTCTTTTAATTGAGAATGAAAAATAAGAAATCTGAGTATTTTGATGGAGAAATAAACAATTAGAATGTTTCAGCAGGTATACCAACAATTCTCTCTTATTAACAAAAAAAAAAAAAGTGCTGCCTCCAAAAGAGATTGCAGACACTCCTGAATTGGTTTTGAAACCGGGGACCCGCTATACCTTGTCAGGTCTGTGTCTGCCACATGAGATCCATTCCTTTGGAGAGAAGAATGCACCGCATGAGCCAAGAATTCGTATCCTCTGAGATATCTCAAACTTTGCGTGACTTTATGGAAAATCCCAACCGTTTAAATACGCTCTGCACGAATCGCAAAGCACACATAATACTGACTCTACATCACCCCCGAATAGGCACCGGACACGTCGGTCACGTAAAAGTTGAGATATCTCAGAGGATACGTACTCTTGAGCCATGACGTGACGCCTACCTTTCCAAGAGCAAAGACTTCGAGTCAAACCACTTGCACAAGTCACCATCTTAATTAATGTCTTTGATTGATTCTTTGGTCAAAAATTTATTTAGTTCCTTATTAAGTCTTACCAAACAACTTGCTCCATTAATTGCAGTCAGAAGAAACTTGTAGAAAAAGTTTTTATAAACACAAATATTTAAATCGAGGAGAAGGTGTGATGCCACGTATACATAAATATTAATCAAATATTGGAGAAAAACCACGGTGTTTAGAACACAGTACGAACTTAGCTCCATAATCAATCTAATTCAAGAGTGATGTATTTACATTTAAAATTTATAATTTTTTTATTTAATTTAATATAAAATTAAGTGATAAAAAATTATAAATTAATTTTAATATATTTATTTTCATAATTTTTTACCGCTTAACTATATACTAAATTCATAGGCTACATATGTATAGAATGAGGTTGAATTGATTCCTTTTTTTCAAATACAAATAATAAAATATGATTTTGTTCTATAATTTACCAAAAAATTGTACCTTATATATATATTTTTAAAATAATTTTATACTATTAACTGCCATTTCTTTAAAAAAACAAATAATTTATGCATAATTTGAGACTTCTAAAATTAGAAGACTCATCAATTCTTATTTGATCTTCATTCAGTAACCGACTGCCTCCACCTCTGACTAAACTAATTCAAAAATTTATAAATTTTGTATGTAAACGAATCATTCATAAATTAAATAAATTTTAATAGTTTAAATTCATCATTTGAAATTAATAATTTTTTAACATAAGACTAAGCACACTGAGAAGCTCGATCGATGAACTCAACAAACTCATAGTCCTACACAAAATATAAAATACTGCAAACAAGAATAACTTGACCATAAGGAGTTTTATCCAAGACAGATTAATATTATTACACTGACTTTCTTTATCATGTATTCATGTCTGTGACTAATAATTAAAGAAATTAAAGAAATTCGGTGATAAGTTAATAAAAAAAAATTGCCAATGACGAAAATTCTAAGAAAAATGCAGATGTATCGGGAAATTTTTTTAGAAATCATAACTAAAAATTTCTTTATTATTATTATTTTTTTAAAAGTAATTTCATAAAAATCTTTTTTTTTAATTATCGTTTATGAAAAAAAAGAAGAAATCACGTATCGGCCCTTAACAAAACTCCATAAATAGATTTCCAGGTTTCGCTCAGTGCGTCTTAATTTTTCATTTGCAAACGAATAAATATTTATGTGATAATTACAATTTTAATAGAAGAAGTATTAAGTAATTGTTAATTTATCAATCTTCCGTAAAGTGTTGCATCACCAGTTACGATTAAAAATAATAAATTACGAACATTTAAAAAATATTCAACTATTCAATATGTCTAAAATTTGAATGAATTGCATTTTTAAAGTTGGCAATGAGGCAAAAAAAATTATTTTTTGTTTTTGCAAAGATGGATAATTGTATCTGCTCTTAGCAACTCACAGACGTGTGGATCCTTAATACAACAATAGAAAGTGTTGAACCGCAGTTAGTACATTGGAATGTATCCAGGATGCAGGATTTTCACCGGGATAAGACAAGAAATTATTGAATTGGGTTTAAATAGCTAATCGAGTTCAAACTCATTAATAATTGATTTCAAACCCATTAGATAATTGGATATTAGAGTTCTACAACCTAGTAATTCAATATTACCATTTATCTATCCCAAATTCAATCTACCAATTATCTAAATCTAAGATCTAAAAATGAAATCTATCAATTAATTAGAATTTAAAGACCAGGGTAGAGCAATTCTCTTTTTCAGAGTAGAGCAAAGCACTAAAATTCAGTTCGTGTAAACTAAATATAAATTTCCAGCATAGGGCTACTGTACCTGTGACTAGAGCTGTCAAAAAAGCTCGCGGCTCGCCTCTAGCTCGCTCGATAATAGCTTGCTCGGTAGTGGACCAAGCTGTTAACAAGCTAGCTCGGCTCAGGCTCGGGCCAAAATAAACGAGCTGAGCCAGGGATCAGCTCGGACGGGGCCAGCTCAGCTCGTTAAGCTACAGTGGATTTAGGATTTAGTTCTATATAATTTTTTTTTTTTTTTTGAAGAAGAAGAAACATGAGGGTCAAGCCCTCAAATTCCATTAATGCTTACACAAGATGCGTAAGATAAAGTCTATTTACAAAAATGGAAACCGAAACCAGAACCAAAACAAACAAAAAAGAAAAAAACAGAAATAAAGAATACCAAAATAATGACACTAACTAAAAGGAACAGATAAAATAACTCTGAAGGGCTTTCTTGTAATGGTTTATCTCTCAGGAAACCATATCCTTACTTCATTAACGATTTCCCAAGAAATTTGTATTTCTGTTTTGCAAATGTCTTGAAAAATTCTTCTACACCTTTCTTTCCATATGATGAACACCATTGCCAACTGTATCCGCTTTGTCATTTGTGATTTGGAACTCACTATCGTATCTTGATAATTTCCTTGCATAAAACTTGCATGTTGCTCCAGCTCTGGTTTACTTCTTGCCAGCGCATCTCTTACCAGTACAGTAAAAGGGCAATGTTTAAATAGGTGGTTGACCGACTCTGCATTCCGTTTACACAAACAACATCTATTGACTAAGCACCACCCTCTGCGCACCAAGTTATCTACTGTCAAAATTTTGTTTTTTAGCATCAACCACCCAAAAATCATGACTCTAAGAGGTGCCTTGAGAAGCCATATCCTAGCCACCTCTGTACCAACATATGGCCTTTCCTCATAAGCTTTGTAGTACGATCGGACTGTGTATTTGCCTTCCTTTTCCCACTTCCACCACATTTCATCTTGCTGCACTGTTGAGTTTTGCACCTGTACCAATTCGGTCATTAACTCTTGCAGCTGCGTCAGAGCTTCCTGTGTTGCTTGAGACATGACCGGTACTCGCCAGCCTTGATCCGAGAACGCTTCACTAACCGTCATGTCCTGGTTTTCAGCATATGAGTAGATTATCGGATACCTTTCCCTTATCGGGTTCTGTACCCACGAGTCTTTCCAGAACTTTATGTGCGTTCCTGGCCCTTTCCTAAATTGCACTGATTCCATCAAGAATTGTGCCAATGGTTCCAGATTTTTCCAGAAAGGTGTTGCTGTTGCAAGCTCCCACGGCCTAATGACAGAGGTTGTAAAAGGCGTCAAAGCCATCCAAGCTGGCCTTTGCACTTGAAGCCACTGCCACATCACTTTTGTCAATAGAGCCTTGTTAACTGTTTGGAGATTTTTAATGCCTAATCCTCCCATATGTTTAGGTTTTAGAACAGTTTCCCACGATGCCAAGCACATGAATCTGGCATTCTGCTCTTTGTGACCATGCCACAGAAAGCGCCTTCTAACTTTATCAATCTGTTTTATTACCCATTTTGGCATCATAAAAGTTTGCATCATATAAATCGGCATGGCCGTAAGAGTTGCGTTAATCAACGTAACTCTACCTCCAATTGACAGTAGCGGAGCTTTCCACATGGCTAGCTTTTTTGTTACCTTCTGGATAAGAGCCAAGTAATGACTTTTTTTTTAACCTTTTGTTCGATAAAGGTAGACCAAGATACTGAATAGGGAATTGAGATGCCTTGCATTGCATGACTTGTGCCAAACTTTCTGTTTGCTGTACAGAAGCTGCTGTCATCAAAAATTCTGACTTTTGCAAATTGACCTTCAAGCCCGATAGGTCATGAAAAATCACCAATATAACCTTCAGAAATTGCATTTGCTGCCTTGTCAGTTTTAATAAAAACAATGTGTCGTCAGCAAAGAGAAGACAAGTTTTGCATCCTGTGAATGGTGATTGCAGCAATCCCGCAGTTGACAGTTTTTGTGTCCAAACCGATAGAAAGTCCATTGCTAGAATAAACAAATAGGGGGACAATGGGTCCCCCTGTCTCAGTCCCCTCCTTATTCGTATTGTCTTCCCCGCTACTGAGTTCAGAAGCACCTTAGATGAACCTCTCAAAACCGAATTTTGAACCCAATTTATCCACTTTTGTGGGAATCCCTTTGCTACCATCACTTCTTTTAGAAAGACCCATGATAGAGTGTCAAAAGCTTTGAAGATATCCGCTTTGAAGAGGCCCACTTGATTTCTTTGCCTTGTTGCCATGGTTACCAATTCTTGTGTGTATAAGAAACCTTCATTTATATTCCTACCTTGAATGAAACCAGTTTGAGTTGGTGAAACCAAGGTACTGATCATAGGCTTAAGTCGGTTGGCTAGGATTTTCGAGAATAGTTTTTGCACAGAGTTTATCAAACTAATCGGTCTATAATCATTTGTTGTTGCTGCTCCTTCCTTCTTAGGCACTAATGCTATATAAGAGTCGTTCAGTGGCCACAAACTTTTCTGCGAATCCTCGAATATTTCGTTGAATGCCCCCAATAAATCAGGAATTATTAGTAACTTGAAGCATTTAAAAAACTCCCCCGTGTACCCATCCGGTCCTGGAGCCTTATTTCGTGGCAGCTGCTCAATGGTCATTTGGACTTCTTGAGCCGTAATGGGCATGGTTAGTTGCTGCCATTCTTCGTTTTGAGAACTGAACATGCCCTCATAATCAAACTGCAGTGTACTCGAGTGGTCTGATCCTATCAATTTTACAAAATGGTCAAAGAAAGCTTTTGCCTTGTGTTGATGTTCAGTGACTGTTAATTCTTCTTGCTTGATTTCATCTATCCAATTCTTTCTCTTCCTCATCGATGACACCTGATGAAAATACCTTGTATTCTTATCTCCCTTTTGCACCCAATTGTTTTTTGCCCTCTGATACCATTTATCCTCTATTTTCAACATGATTTGACTATGCCTGTCCTGAAGAATTCGTTGCAGTATCTTCTCTACAGATGTCAGTTGCCTGAGCTCCCCTTGCGTAGTAAGCCATGTGAGGCACTGTATGCAAATCTTTTGTTGATATGAGCTTCTTCTTCTATACTCCTTCTTCCATATCGCAATCTTCTTGGTAAGATTCCCAATTTTATCACCTAAATGCCGCACTGTAGCTGCAGTTGGTGTCTCGTCCCATGCTGTTTTGACCATATCCTTGAACTGATCAAGTCTTAACCAAGCATTTTCAATTCTGAAGACATTGGTTGTTGGAAACTTGGTCTGACTAGTGCAGACCAAGGGGCAGTGATCTGAAATTGTCACCGTAACCGCTCTCTGCACCGTATTTGGATAGGATGCAGACCATTTTGATGACATTAGGAACCGATCCAACCTAACATAAGTTGGTTCTTCTCTTCCATTACTCCATGTAAATCGTCTTCCTTGCAATGACAGATCCATCAGACCCAAGTTACTGATAACTGATCTGAATCGGGTCATATGATGCATTGGATAATTTGTGTTGGATCTCTCATGCATATTCAACGTTACATTAAAGTCACCCGCAATTAACCAAGGTATGGCTATTGTAGGCTTCAACTTACTGAGCTCTCTGAAGAATTGATGCTTGTCTGTTTGGTTTGAGGGGCCGTAGACCCCCGTGAACTTGATGACCGAGTTATCCATTTTCAAGTGTAGTGTAACTGTTAAGCAATACTTCCCCTCCATGTGGTCAATTTTCTCAAAAAAATTGTCATCCCAAGCAATAATTACCCCTCCAGCTGTGCCACATGCTGGTATTGCAACATAATTAGTATATCTTGGACCCATAGCTTCTTTGACAACAGCTATACTAGCATTTGACCATTTCGTTTCCTGTAGACACAGGACTTGTGGTAGTTCTTTTTGTATCTCTTGCTTGACCAATGACCTTTTTGTTTTGTCATTCAGTCCCTTGACATTCCACGAAAAAAATTTGATTTTTCTAATTGCATTCATTGATTGCTAATCGGATACAAACAGTTGAGGTTTTGTTTTGCAAAAACCCCTGAGTTCTAAGTCCTATGTCAGACTTAATCGATACATAAAACCCTGCCACACACATCTTCTTCTTACTATAATCTATCCTCCTCCTTTCTTGACCAACTAAACTACTTTCACAACTTATATCATAAAGGCCTAAAGTATTACAAAATTTGTTGTTGTCCCAATTTCTGACAGCAACCAATACCCCATCACTTCCCAGCACATATCTCTTAAAACTAAACTCCTGATCTAATAGAACCACATAAATTCCTTGTTGCCTAATTAAACCCCCCCTCTCTAACCTTTCTTTTCTGGTCCGATTATTCATAGAGAACGGTAGCACTATCACCTTTAACAAGCGACTCAATTGCCTCCTCTGGTTCCTTTTCTTCTGGCCCGAGCTGCCCTGCCTGTGCCTCAAAGAATAGTGCTCTGATTTCTGGGGTGAGTGTTGTTCCTGCCTCTTCTATGATGCCAATGGCCAGCTCCACCTCTATTTCTTTAGTCCTTTTGTCAAAATCAATTTTTAGCCTCTCTTTCTTTGCCCGCTTTTCCTCTGTATAAACTTTCTTTGCTTTGATTCTTGGACTGCGCCTTGGTTGCTTCTTTTCTATATTCGGCTCACTGTTTGTTCCTTTGAGATACTTGGGTTCTGGAAAGCCCGGCGGGTGGTCATGGGCTTCAATAGTCTCATTCTTACTTTCGGAATTGTCATGAAAGCCCATGAAAATTGCATCATGTTTCCAATTTTCGTTTTGGGCCTCATTAGGCCCGTTGAACTCTTCTTCACCCCAAATACAATCCTCTTCCCCACTTCTTTCTTCTATTTTATTTCGGCCTTCCTGCTGCAGCCCATCAATTGCATCCATCTCATCTTTATCTTCCTCTCCATTTTGAAGGGTTAGAACCGCCCCCCCTTTTGACCTTCACCCCTTGACTCATGACAGCCTGTATTTTTGGTGCAACCAGTTGCCATACTCCCCAGACAATTTATTTTTTCAAAAAACCCCCCATAGTCCTTTCCCTGAAAAAGCTCCAAAGCTAGTACAACGCATTTAAGGTCCAGTCTCATCTTAGGGAGCAGTTGTGGAAAATTTTTTGCGTTAGCATGATTCAGCTTTTGCCTTGCCTCTCTGACACAGACGAGAAAACATCCCTCTTGCCGTTTAAAAGTCACCATCACCTCTGCTTTTGTTGTGATCACCTTGTCAGCCGAATTAACTGCTGGTATAGTGAAAACTCTAGGGCTTGCTTGCAACTTTGGTTGAGATATTATAATCTCCTTGTTTTTATGTGGCAAGGTTTCCTTTGTAGTCTTTGGTGTGGTATCCTTCTTCTTCCCTGGCAGCCAAAAACCCTTGAGTTTTGATTTAACCTTCCACAACACCAATCTTTTTTGTTGCTTTTGCTGTTTTTCCAGCATGTTGATGTTGTTTGAACCCCCACTACTTCCTCCCTGGGCACCATCACTGCCTCCTGCTTCAGTTGTGCTAGAGTGGTTTTGTGGGTTACCTTGTAGTGGTTGCTGCTGTAAAGGGAAAAGGTTTGGTGCCGATCCCCATCCTGCATGCTGCAGTGGATAGGGACTTTCTTCCCATTGCCTCGAGTGCAGTAAAATTACTCTCACCCTTGTAGCCCTTGACCCTTCATGATACTTTAAATTTTTTGGTATTTTCTGCGGGTCCTCACAGTTAATCCTAAGGGTTATGTGACGGAAGTGACCTGCCTGTCTGCCATATGGCATTACGGCCGTAATCTTACCAAGTTTTGTAGTAACCTTTCTAAGGTCATGGATGTTCCATGCTTGGTATGGTAAGTTTACTAGCCTAATCCATGCCTGAAAAGGTGGTGGATCATATGCCAAGTTCCAGTCACGGTTCCACGGTATGACCCCAAACTGAACTCCCGGCTGAACCATGTATGGGCTATTCCATACAACATTTTGGAGGGAATTCTCACCTGGACATATGAGCACAAATGGTGCATCGTCATTTGGGTTTCCCCTGTGCACTTCATAGGTCTGTGGGTTCCATCCGAAACGTCGAGCTAGCCTTCGTACTATCTGTGCCGGTTGTAGTGCTGCTGCCGGGCCTTGTGTCATGACCACCATGCCCGTACGCCTCAAATGGTCTACCTCAGGCCGTAGTCCTTGTTCATGATGCATGAAGACTTGTCTTTCCTCGGGCCTGACCTCCCAAAAGGGTTCCATTGCAGTTGGAGTTTGATTTTCTTTTTGTGGAACTACTGGTATTGCTGTGTTCTTTATGCTTGTGCTTTCTTTTTTCTTATGGACTGGTATAGATTCTTTTGTTCTCACTGCTTGTGCATACGTGTGTTTATCAACTACCTTTCTCCCAACACAGACCTTTGCTTGGACCTCTTTTATAGGCTGCTTTTCGTTTCTCCTGTTGCACCTACTAGATTTATGACCCAAGCAATTACAGTAAAAACAACGTAATGGTTCTCTACACTGAGCCCTCTTATGGTCCTTACCAAGACATCTCAAGCACCTTCTCTCCTTAAATGCTCTTTCATAGGCATGCTGTATTTCTTCTGTTAAATTCATCATTTTGCCCAGTTTAAATGGTACTTTGTTGTGCCATTTATTCCCTGAGACATTGGTTGCTTGTTTACCCTTCCATTGGTTGTCCCTTCTAGGCTCAGGTTGTCTTTCAGTCAGATTTTTCCAATTCCTTTTAGATATTACTGTCTGCCAACCACCATTTTCACCAGAAAACTTCTCACCTCCATTAATGCCTTGCTGTCTTTCTGTCTGCGACACATTTACTTCTTGCCTTTCTTCAATTTCTTTACCTTTTGGTTGGTTGACCTTCATGAGTACTGTTGTTGTGCCATCTGTGGTGTTTTGGTTGGTTTTTGGTTTCAGTATTCGTTGGAGGATGGTTTTGACACTGTTGATCTTCGGTGTTTTTTCTATTGGGTTATTTCCTGCGTATTTGGTTTTTGGATCGCCTTCAGGATCGCCGCTTGAGTCGCCTTGGTCCACCATTCGCTCCATCCCAAAACCAATCGTAGTTGTGATATTATATAATTTTAAGTCCAGTCCCATTTTCAAAGGCGCAATTATGTAAAATTGATGTATTTTCGATTTGGGAAGAAATGATATGGAATTTAGTTGCTTGAAGATATGTCTGCTGGACAATTTCTTAAATTTTTTGAATAGGATTCCTTTTTTTTATTTTTAAATTTGTATAATAGCAGCCTAATAAAGCTCAGCGAACCAGCTCATTAGCTTGCTCAGATTGACTTGTCACAAGTTGAGCCAAGAATTTTGACTCGAGTGACCTAAATCCAACTCGCTCGGTCCAAACTCAGGCCAAAATAAACGAGCCGAGCTAAGGCCTAGCTCGGTCCGAACCAGCTCGTTTACAGCCCTACCTGTGACACATTGCATTGCATCCGCTCCTGTTTACCGAAATCCCTTAATAAAAAATAAATAAATAGAAACTGTATATTCACTTAGCCGCATGGTAAGTGCAACAGAAGATCCGGGGCTCGTTATCGATTTTAATAAAATAGAGAGATGAAAAATGTGTTCCATATATTCTGTTCAGCACGCGGTTGCTTTCAGTTCAGGAATTCATATCCTCTCTGGTTACCGGACTGAGTACAATTGAATTGGACGGCCCAAATTGTTCGTTTTAGTTTGGCACGAATCTCAAAGCACAAATTTCCACGGGTCGTCAGTTCAGCCCGTTGTTTCTTCTTCCCAATGAAAAGACAAGGCACGACTAAAATTTATTGAAGAGAGAGAGAAAGTTTGGAAAGATATATAAATTGATAGAGAACGACAGAGCGTGTGCGGTGTGTTCCCCTGTTCGTATCGATCTACACTGATTCCGTCTTTGCTTTCCTTCTCTTTTCACACTGTACTGTACCTCTTATCATCTTTTTTGTTCCTTCTGAAGTTTGCCTCAAATTTCCTTTTCTTTGTTCATGCTTTTAGATTTGTGTCTGTCTAGAGTGAGGTATCCGTATCCCCTCTGTGTATAATATAGTTCTCTTTCTCCTCCTGTTCTTTTGTTTTGGTTATGGTTTCAACTCTCTCTGCTAGAGACTTCTTTCGTTTTGAGTAAAGCATGCAATTTTAAGTAATTAAGCAAGGCCTCTGTTTGCTTCCATCTCTTACACTCAGAACATATTTTCCATTTGATCTGTAATTGGGTAATTGCGCATGTTCTTATTTTGATAACCAATTGAAGACCTGTAACAGCAATAAATGGGTTGTTTCAACTTCAAAAAGGGTCTGAAATCAAAGCCGAAAAAAAGTGTGGGCTCTGAAAAATCATCCAACAAACCGTTCCAATCCAAAACCTACACTGAAAAATCAAAGAGTTTATCAAGCAGTGTGAAATCTGATCAATCCGTAACCAAAAGTGTAACATCTACACCACCTAGATGCAGTATACCAGACTTGTACGAGCAGAGAGGTCGGAAGCTGCGCGTATTTGATTTTGAAGAGCTAAGAGCTGCCACCAATGATTTCAACAGAGCTTTGAAACTTGGAGAAGGTGGATTTGGGACTGTGTTTAAAGGTTTTCTCAAGTGTCGAGATAGCAATGGAGAGAGGCTTGTGGTTGCTGTAAAACGGCTCAAACAAAGAAGCTTACAGGTACAACACTGGTACTGTCCAAATTTATATATTGGTTATGACAGGTACTGACATGAGCACTTTCCCAGTTATCTTCTGGCCATCTTGTATGTACCTGTACAACTGATGCTGGTCGGTACCGGTGCAACTGATAGAGTAGTTTTGGCCAAAATTCAATGCATCAATTGTAAAGCTCAGATTTAATCATAATCCGTCCACCACCCTTCACTAAAATACAATAAATAAGGGAGACGGGTAAATGGATTCTCCATTTCTCCTTAACAATGTTGAACAATAGGTCTTTGTTTTCTTTTTCAAATTCCTAATTCAATTTAAATCACAATAAACCACAAACTCATCCCTAAATCTCTGAAGAAGAAAAGAAAAATCCGAAAAATAAATAAAGAGACACAATTGGTGTACTAAATTGCATAAAAAACCTACCAGGGGCACAAGCAATGGCTGGCTGAAGTTTTATTCCTCGGTGTAGTCGAGCATCCAAATCTGGTAAAACTTATTGGATACTGTTCTGTGGATGGAGAGAAAGGAAACCAGCGGCTTTTGGTTTATGAATTTATGCCAAACAAAACCCTAGAAGACCATTTGTTCAGTCGGGCGTACCCGCCTCTGTCGTGGGATTTGAGATTGCAGATCATTCTAGGCTCAGCTGAAGGTTTGGTTTATCTTCATGAAGGACTTGAAGTTCAGGTCTGGTAAATAAATTTTGCAATGTTTTGTGAAACTGTTAAAAGTAGAAGAACTCAACTAATAAAGGCGATATTTTTTCATTTTTTTTTTTGTAAATTAGGGGGTATTTTTGCAAATATTTAAAACAGATTGTTCCTCTGAGACCCTTTAATCAATAGTTCTTTTGTTTAGTTTTATGTTATTCTGCATAATCAATAAGTGTAATCTGGAAATTTCCTGAATGGAGAACAGAAACAACAACATGTGATGTTGCCAAAAAGTATAAAAAAATGAAAAAGGGGATTCTTGTGTGCAAATTAATAAATGTCTTTAATTGTTTATGATATGCGCTCCTAATAAATTCTTTCTAGCAGATAATATTTCGGGATTTCAAGGCATCAAATATTTTGCTGGACAAGGAGTTTAAACCGAAATTGTCTGATTTTGGCCTGGCAAGGGAGGGACCCACTGCCAGTAAAACTCACGTTTCTACAGCTGTATGTTCATCTTTGCTTGTGCCAGTATAAGAATTCATACCAAAGTTTTGTTATCTAAGACCAATAAAGTTTTTTTTTTATTATAAATGTGAACATCCAGCAATTGGCTAATTTTTGTTACCAACCAACGCTGATGAATGCAAGCTAAATTGTTCTAAATCATATGAAAATTGACGATCTAATTAAATTTGTGCCTCCAATTTTATTATCATATCATATACTTACTGGCATTTTACCAGGTGGTAGGCACGCATGGCTACGCAGCTCCAGACTATATCCAAACCGGTCATCTCACCACAAAGAGTGATGTGTGGAGCTTTGGTGTAGTACTCTACGAGCTACTCACCGGACGGCGTTCACTGGAGCAGAATCGGCCGCGAGCAGAGCAAAAGCTTCTCAATTGGGTCAAACAATACCCGCCCGAGGCCACTAATTTTAGTGTTATAATGGACCCAAGATTGCGAAACCAGTATCCTCTCAAGGCAGCTCGGGAGGTTGCCAGGCTGGCAGACCGGTGCCTTGTCAAGGACCCGAAACAACGACCTGGCATGACTGAGATTGTACGAGTTTTGAAAGAAACCATGCAAATTAAGGTTAAAAGGTAATTAGTTGTTGTAGATTGTGCAATGCAAAAATAGAGGTAGTGGCTGTGCAAGGAGAATAACTGTATTGACTATTGAGTGAAATTTCCGAAATTTTTTCATATACCATAATAATTATAAAAATAAACCAAAACACCTCTGTTTTGGGGAAAATCAACATTTACTCAAACCGCAGAGGGTGTTTTGGGTTGTTGTAACATGCACAATGGGCTTGAGCCAATCTGTGATCTTGGTAAATGTGAAATTCCTCCAAAACGGGAGTGTTTTGGTTTATTTATTTTTTATTATGGTATTTAAAAAAATTTCTGGTGAAATTTGTTGAAAGGAATGTTTTATCTAAAAATAATGTCTTGTCATTAATATAAAAAGTAGCACAGGGCTTGGAATTTGAAAGTCTTAGAAAAATGTTTTGTTTTTGAGAAGTTCTTATACAATGACATTTGAAAATTTCTTTGCTGGTTTATGCTAGTGTTGCTGGTCTTCCTGCGCCATTAGTGAGTATTTCACTGCATGTAACTAGAATTCAGACCTGACCTAATCTAATACGAATTTTAAAGATTCCATACATCTAAAGCAGGTCCCAAGAATAGCTACTCTGTTAGAATTAACTCAGGTACGTACGGTATGAGAGAAATATTATGTAATTATGCCTAATTTATTAATGATATCACATTAATGAAATAAAAATTAACAACTAACAAGTGACAAAGGACTGAAAACACCGGAATCATTTTTAGAAACCATAAATAAAAAAATAAAAAAGCATTTTACCATAATTGGTTTGGTTTTTACAAAAACTAGAAGTAACGAAATGGTATCTCGGCAACAAACCTTTTCTTTTTTGTTGTGCAGAACAGCCAATTCGGCCCATTCAAGTTTCACAAATTTTCAATCCAACGGTCACAAAAATCAAATTTTCTTATGTAACAAATAGGCTGTTCAGCCTCATGTTTTTCCAAAATACTGGCAGCCAAAATAAATGCATAAATGTAAAAAGTTTGCAGCCGAAATAAAAAACTTCTGTGCCAAATAACCTATTCGGCATAGAGGCATTACACCAAAGCCACACTATTTCGATCGTAAATCTGTGGAATTTGAATGGGCCGAATTGGCTGTTCAGCATAGCAAAAAACTAAAAAATTTGGTGTCGAAGATGCCATCTCAATACTTATAGTTTTTTTAAAAATTAAACCACCCAAGTTGGTTTGATAATTTAATTTTTTTATTTATAGTTTCTAGAAAGTTCCAAACACCGCGGACGCGTCAAACAGGACAAATTATATAAGGTTTGGAGGCCCAGCCCAAATTAACGACACCATCTCCAACTTTTTTTTGACAGAAAAGCCCGTAGCAATTTGTTCTTACATGTTTTGTCATGTTATGCGCTCTTCGCCTTCGGTAGACTTGTGATCCAAAGCAAGAGAAATAGAATCCGGAAATGGAGAAGAAGCTGACGCTTGTTCAGACCATGGCGGCCGCTGGTGTCTTCTCCGCCATCTCTTTCTGGTTAGCTCCTTCGCACTTATCACACGTGCATTCTAGGGTTTCGATTGCTTAACCTCTCCCGACTACTCCTCTCTTCTTAGGTACGGTTTCATGTTTGGCAGAGAATCCGCTCGGAAGGAGCTTAGCGGCCTGATAGAGGATCTCAAGCGCGGCAACGCCTCTCCCCCTGACGAAGCATCTCCTAAACCCTAGTTTCTAGCGAGTTACTTGGGAAATCGATTTCATTTGTTGCTGAATTTTTCGTAATCGGAATAAAATTTTGACCTTCGGTTTGTTGATTGGAGTGCGTTTTGTTGTTTTATCTTCTGTGTGCTACCACAAACACAATTTTTGTAGAGAGGATCTATTGGCGTACAATTTTGATGCGGATTTGTGTTTCGTGGATCTATAAAAAATGTAATTGAGAATAAAATAAATGGATTTGTAGAAAGAAGTATTTTTATTAATGTTTTTCCTCAATGATACATTTACAGGAATGGCCTTTTGTAGGCAGTAGTGTAATGCTTAACAATGTTTTAATTAACTTGCTTAACAAACTAACAGACAGCATAGCTGTCATTTACCAGTGTCACTAACAGTAATAAATTGTTACTGAAGAAGGCTCACGAAAGGCCAATAGATATCCATCGTTTGAAAATTTAAGATTCATTTAAAGAAAACTGTATTACATGTATTTGTGACTAGGGGTAGCAATGAATTGAACTTATCTTAGGTTTGAGTTTGGTTTGAATTAGATTCGAACCGAATCTAGTTTGATTCGTTTCAAATCGAATCCTTTTCGAATCGAATTAATTGTGAACTACACATTTTTCGAATCAAACCCAAATCGAATCACGAACTAAATTATTTTTTAGTAGCCTCAGTTATACCGGTAGTTTATACATTAATTTTTTCACGCGGGACAAAATTCACATGGCTTTCTTTTACCGGTATAAAATAAGTGTTTTTAAGTTGAAAAATTGTTCATCAAAAAATATATCACAATAAGAAGAACATCCTACAGCCCTAGGTGGCGAAGAGTTGACATCGAGGTGCCAAACCTTCCCGTCGATGTGGTCTCTTGAGAAAGATCAGCCTGTTATCCCTAGAGTAGCTTTTATCTATTGAGCGACAACAATTAATCATAAAAAGAGAATTAAGTACAAGAACTGAAATATGCATTAAAAAAAGTAATCGTAACTCGAGTGCTCACTCGATCAAACCCTCAATCAGACCATCTAATAAAGTGAGAATTTGAAAGGTAGAGAAGGCGAAGGAGAGATGGCCGAAGAGAGAGGAGAGACAGCCATCTAGGCCGGAGAGAGGAGTGACAGCCAGAGAGACAGCCAGTCGCCGAGAGCATCGGCTAGGTTTTAGAGCGAGAGAGAGAGTGAGTTAGAGAGAAGCGGAGAGAGAACTAGGTTATTGAGATTTGAGAGCGATGGAGTGTCGGCTAAGTTAAATTATAACTCTCTATCTTGAATTTTAATTTCATCAGGTAAATGAACGGCCGATGTTATTATGAGATTTGAACCATAAAAGTTCGCGAACTCATTTCGATCAAACCAGGCTAGGTTTGAGTTTGGTTTGAATTAATTTCGAACCGAACCTGGTTAGATTCGTTTCAATTCAAACTCATTTTGAATCAAATTAAACTCGAATCAAATCCAAATCGAATCACGAACTACGAATTTTTTTGCCAGCCCTAGTTGTGACTTACCTGTAAAGGTTTTATTTTCCCAATGGAAAGTAAATAATGAGCATACTGTTTCGGATATATATATTTTTTAATTCCATTGGATGTTCTTGAATATAAATTATATAATTGAATTGGGAATTTGGGATTAGTTTGTCTCATTGTTGTAAAAAAAACATTCGTTTAGGTGGATTAGTTGTTGGCGGTAATTAAACTGTTAAGGATTTTTCTAACTAATCGGATGATTATATCCGAATATGACCGATTATTTTTTATTATTCTCAATTAATCGCTTAGCGGTACTTTGTCCGTTCAACGATCGCATATCATTATTTACAACTGGTTTGTCTTACCAATGCTTGAGCCACTTACCTTTGGTAATTATTTACTAAAATTATTAAACTCCTTTCAACCTTCAAAGAAAATAACATACTATACAGTACTTTCTTTTTTCGTTGTCTTCTAATTAATTTAAAAGTTCAACAGTATGCTTTATAATTCTGGCTGTGGCCTGTGGGTATTTATATACAGAATCACTCCCTAAAGAAGAGACGTTAACTATATTATTGTATACAAGGCCTACTGTTAAATATCATATAAAGTCATGAACTTTAATTAGCTTTCATTTCTGAAAAAAAAAACAACATCATCTGAATTTTCCTGTCATGTATCTATGTATTCTATATACTTCTATGTCACTGCAGATTTGTCTTGGTTTGCACTGGATATATGGGTAAAAGAGGAACATTATTGTAATTCGGGTCTTGGTTGCACTGACATGGGTAAAAATAGGATTTTTTTTGTAATTTGGTTACTGAGGCAATGACAAGTATCCTTTGCGGTACCGGCCCATGTAGAATACTCTCCGTAGTGACAAATAAATTATTTGGGTTTGGTTCGGAAAGGTCAAAAAATCGTGATTTGGGAATAATTTGGGAATAATTTGGAATTATCCGGATCAAATATCTCAGTCCTGCAAAAGAGCAAAAAAAAAAAACACTTGTTATGAGAAAAATTCGGAAAAAAATTGCAAATTATTCGGGTTTAAATCGGTCAAAGTTCGGTCAACTAAATAATTCGACATTCAGTTTAGCATCACAAAAAAATGAATTATTTGGATTTAATTCGTGAATCTTGTGATTCTATTGTACTCACTCCCTGTCAAGCCAAATTGCCAAAATAACTTCGGAACCTATTCGAAATATGGGGGTCCACTTTGAGATTCATGCCAGAATAAAATAGATGACTCAGATCTAGGGATGCAAACGGTTTGGATATTATTCGACCGTATCTGACTCTATATCTAAAAATTTAATACGGATATCTGATAATCGAATATCTGTGCGGATACGGATATGGTTTTGAATTTTAATTATCCGTATTCGAATAGTAGATATATATTATATAATTTAATATGAATTATGAAAAAAATTATGTTATTCACTATTATAAAAAACAGATATCTATATTCGATTAATATCCGATTCGTATCGGTATCCATCTAATATCCGATCCGTATCCGTATCTAGAAAATAAAAATGAATACGGATATGGTTTTACCACTATCTGATCCGTTTGCACCCCTACTCAGATCTCATTCTACACGGTCCTATACCTCGTTGGATCTGAATTCGTCAATGACAGGATATATGTTTAGTTGAAAAAGAGAGGGCAACTCGTACATAATATTTATTATGATAAAAGAATGGAAATAAATCTGCTGTTATTCCAAAGGAATTACAGGAACCTGTTATTCTGATTCTAAGGTAGCTCACTGTTTGAGTTTGAATCCGGTCCGTTTGTTATATATTAGCTCAAATGCTTTAATTCTGGATTGGCATGGCTGGCCCCAAACCCTAACTCTTACGAATTTGTATCCCCTCAGGTACCTGAGTGCGTATCCTGTGAGATATCTGGTATCCTGCGTCCGTTCTTCTCTCCTGCCTTCCTCTCTCATTTCTATTATTTGCCTTTGCCGCTCCCGTAAAAAGAATGTTAGAGTTTCTGCCCTACCA
Organism: Carex pumila; assembly: GCA_033356055.1. Classification (NCBI taxonomy): domain Eukaryota; kingdom Viridiplantae; phylum Streptophyta; class Magnoliopsida; order Poales; family Cyperaceae; genus Carex; species Carex pumila. The sequence continues at coordinate 5,332 of JARJHM010000081.1, read as the reverse complement.
TTTTGAGAGTCGAAGACAGCCTCTCGCCTCTGCCGCCCCCACCCCACTCCCCACCCCCCACCCACTTACTGAGCAGATGAGGTTCTCTTTTTGAGCAGCCGACAAAGTCCTCCTTTTGAGCCAAGCCGATGAGCTGATGAGATTCTCCTTTTGAATCGACGCTTCACCAACTACCACCATCTCGTGTCCGTCGAGCCGACGATTCCATTTTGGATCTAATCGTGGCTCATTCACTTCGTTTCGTTTTGCTCCGTTGTCTCGTCTCAAGTTGTGCTGCTCGATTAGTCGTGGGGTTGGTCCGCTCCCTCGTTAATATAGTCAATGGCGACAGCGAGGCAATAAGGGGGTTTGAGGTCCACCCTATTTCGGCTCCTCCACTTTGTCGCTCTTCACCTCGTCTAGATTCAATGGGTTCAGATGGGGGTGTTGTAAATTCACTCACCTCTACACTCTACAGTAGTATCTACTATCTCCATTCTATTATTAAGCACGTTGGGTGTCTAATCCGCCAACGGCTATGAATGAAAGGTGAAACTTCGGATTTAATCTCGGCCCTTCAATTACATAATTTGTCTTCTTTTGATTAAATATATCTGTTTTATGTATAGAAGTCTAAATTTAGTTAAAAACATACCCACCATGCACATGTGCTACCACATGATACGTTATAATTAAAATTGAACAAATTCTCAAATTTAGTTATGATTAATGATGAAGATTAGGGGTGCACAAAAAATTTGAGATTCGTGATTTGATTCGAGTTCGATTCGAAAAAGTTCGAAAAAAATTCGATTCGAAAGTAGTTCGATTCGAAATTAATTCAAACTAGTTCGATTCAAAATTAATTCAATTTCGAATTCAAACCAATGCAAGTTCGATTCGACGACTTCGCGAATTATTTTTGGTTCGATTCATTTGTAGCCAGTTCTGACAATAGTTTGTATTAGGTGTGGGGAGATCTTTGCTTCTTTTGCAGCCCAGATTAAAAGAAGTCCATCTCAACCTTGATGGGAACCCCAAAGCATACTCCCTAAGCATTAATAGGCATCTGATTGAGTTTGGTCCTGTTAAGATTAATCTAGATCGTCTACTTTTTTAAATTGTACCTCACGTACTGAAGGGGATACAACTCGCTTTTTCTACAATTCCTGTATGCATTAATATCAAAGCAATCCGTACGCTATTTCTCTTCGTATTCTTCGTCGTTTCGTCTAAAGAAAAGAGAAACAAGGATGGCGAAAAAGGTAGGCCGACGAGATCAAAATTGAGATCTATGAAAAAGGAAAGAAAGCTTTGGAAAAATCAGCTAAACCAGTTCGAATTGCTCTCAATTTCGAACATATTTTGAATCAAATCGAACTAGTTCAAATTATACCGAAACAAATTCAAACTAGCCTTTTAGGTTTGAAATCTATGATATCTCCATATTATATCTAATTTACAGCCCTGATTTACACTGAAACCTATGCTTTAAGACCTATAAATGTGGACTTTTAACTTGTATTTCGATGAAATGTGATACTGTTATGCTTTATTTGGTATTTTGCAGGAAAAATGGCGAAAAACTGGATCTGACAACTTTTCATACGGCCCGTATGACATTCCCTGCGGGCCGTACAAGATCTGCCCAACCACACAGAAAGTTCCACAACAGAGGTACAAAGTCTCCAAGACAAAGCATAGGCATAGGGCCCATACGGGGTCCCTTATGGCCCGTAGGACGCTAATTCGAAAAATTCAGCTGGAATCTGAAATGAGCATAATTTAAGGAGGCCGAAAAGGAAACCTCTGCAAGCACGATCTGGGGCATTAAAGGAGATATTCCACACCAAAAAAGGGGATTCTGTTAGTTTGTAATAATCTAGAAGTCAATAATACGATAAGTTAATCATAAAGCTTTGTTCATGAATTGAATGTTTATTTATATATCATTTTGTTGCCTTGAGTATTATTGCATTTGTGGATCATTTCGAGTTCATGACTGAAATTGTGAAACTCCATAATATAGATAATATATACTCTTAAAAGGTCACTGACCAACGTAATTAGCAGGAACACTAATTACCGCTATAAGGTTAGTATGTGGATTAAAAGATGGTTAAGTTTTACAAACCACCTGACACGAGATGTCATTTTAATCACATAGATACATGTTCTAGGAACATGGTATTTGACAGACCCCGAATGAAACATTAAATAGAATTGTGTTCGTGTCATTTATGTTTTCATTCAGTGTCAAAGTTCTACAGTATGAGGTATTTATCGTTCCCACTAAGAAATATATATGAGTGAGTGTTATCTAACGCTGTCCGTAAAAAGCAGCCATAATGGTAGCATTTCCATATGTATAACTTAGCTGAGGAAGTGATAGTCTACCAAGAATACTACTTGTCCCTCGTATCTCTATACGAGCTATAGCATCACTGGGCCCCTTGGTAGAGTTAGATTATCTGCATGCAATATAATTACAAGAGTAATTATATTTGATAATCTACTCAAGATCAAGAAAAGATACAGTTAACAAGGATGACACATATCTACCTTAAAACTGATCTGATAGCTCTGAGACAGAAGAACTGACACAAGAAAATTGTTTACTGGATCGTGATATTGTACAGTACAGCATCATCTATGTAATTGGATGGTCATGATGTGTTGCCAGATGCCACCCATGACTAACAGAAGTTAAAACAGTTTTAACTCTGTTTACCAACATAACACAGATCCTATTGGGTCACACCATATAGGAGCTACTCGGAGAATCTTACTAATTAATTATAAATTGATTATAATTAATATTAAGATGGTTATAATTAATTATACGTAATATAATTAAATTATAAATGTCATTAAGAATGACAAGCAGAAACAACGGTTAATTTATAAACGTACACGTTATGTTGTATAAAAATTGCCGAACAATAACCGAAAAGAAATATAATTGTACATGACAATTATATATATGTGATTTGGAATTTTAATTGTTAATTATGGGTTTGAATTATGGATTTAAAAGCCCAAAATAATCAAAGCCTTAATTAAAATTAAAGGCCCAAAGTCAAAGCCCAAAATCAAAGCCCAACACTATTCATGCCTTAATGGGCCAAGGGCAAAATGGTCTTTTTCCCTTGGTGCCGACTTCCCATGTGTTGACATGTGTCATGTGAGGTGGCAAGGGTATTTTGGTCATTTCATATGATAAAAGGATGAGGTGTCAAGGGCTTTTGGTAAATAGATTTGTTTTGAGGGGTATTTTGGTCTTTTGCAAATCTCCTCAAAAGTCTATAAATAGAGGGGTAGGGGTAGAGAGAAAGACTTACTAATTCACGTGTTAATCTGATTACTTCGTTATTCGGTTTTTCTCTCTTCCTTGATTTCGGTTATTTCGAGATTAGAAAAATAATATATTTTGCGAAATCCTGCGGTTTAGCTTTTAAGCGATACCAAGTAACCTCGGGACACAAATATATTTATTTTGTCCTTTTCTCGGTGAATAGTGTTTCTGCAGAATTCTGCGGTTTATGATATTTTTGGCAGAAGAAATAAACCGCTCTCATGTTAGTCCTGGTGGATAACCAATAGAGGTATCACACGTGTGATACTGCGAGTCGATTCCTTCCTTGGTGTAGCTCTTCTCGCTTATTTTGCATTCCAACTGTGATTTGAAAACAAGGTATAAATCATGTTATATTAATCTATTTAATTTGTAAATAGATTTAAAGTTTTTAGAAATCAATTATGGAGTAGATCTATAAATGAATTAAATGAGGTTTTGATGCCAAAAGAATACTGAAGGTGGACCGCCTTGGAAGGTTTCCTGACATACCTCGTTTAATTTTTAGCTTAACTTAACCGTAAAATTTTATTTTTACACACTTCCCCTGTTAAGCTAAATCAATGGGTTTGAACCGTCAAAACCCAACAGATTCACCACGGGGACTTGGACAAGCTTTCTTGGAGCAAAAGACAAGAGGAGGAAAAGAGAAAGAGAGGTGAAAAACGCGAGTTTGCAACGGATCTTCGGATTTTCCACTGTTTTGTCATGAACTCTTTTACTTCTTGTTATTGGTGTTATCTTATGAACATGAGTAGCTAATTCACTTTGTTTCTAGAGCTAAAATCTAGTTTCTAGTTTGGTTTTATTTGCATGCTACTTGGATTTTGTGTTGAATGCTTTGTTTTTACCTTGTTGAGTAGTATTTTGATTGCTTTATTTGTGCTTGCTTAAATTGATTAGTCATCCCGTTAGATGAATGCACATATCTAAGTGTTAGGAGCCAAGTCTATGACATTTAATCCAACCGAATAAAGTATATGAAGTAGGGTGAAACCAAGTAGTAACCGAAATGTGAAACTTTTCTTGAGGCGAAAGTCCTTGGATACTTTTAGTAAACCAACAAGTAACTTTGATAAATTAGGCCAAAATGCGAAAGTTAAGGTTTAACGCATCTAAGAGGGAAGTATTTGAGTCCGGTAATCGGGTACTAGGCCAAAATGCGAAAGTTGAGGTTAGGTATCTAGATCTGATTAATAGAAACCCTAAACATTAGCATCAACGCAGTGTTGTTCGTACAATAATCTTTTACGTCTATTTGACTAATTTGCAAAAACATACAATTATTGAATTTTACGATTTCTTCTATTTTGAGAATATGTAGGTCCAAGAAGAGTAAGAACTGTTGAATAATAAGCTTGGACTGAAGAAATCATGAAGACCTTTATCAAGAATACATATTGTAAAATCAAATGCTTGGTAAAGTATGTGTGAGGTTGATTAAATTGAGATAAAACGTTATGAACGTTTTTAAAACGTTGGTAACGTTTTTAAAACGTTGGTAACGTTTTATAATAATCAGAAGCCTCAAAAGAATCAAGTTATAACGTTATAACGTTATACAACCGTTATAACGTTTGTAAAACGTTAGAACGGTTATAAAACGTTATGTAACGTTTTCTAAGCTGTCAGAGAATTAAAATCCTAAATCGTATTTGAATAAAACGTTGGTAACGTTTGATAAAACGTTGGTAACGTTTTATGTCAAACAGCTCATTTTTGAGCTGCCACTATAAATAGACTGAAGGGATCACTTTCAAATCCATCTCAGCCGACCCTAATCATTTCAAAAGCGATTTTCTGAGAGCTTAGCCTACTCCATTGTTGTGAGAGCTTAAAACTTCAAAATCCCTCAAGCAACCTCAAACCTACTTCACTAATCTTGATCTAGATTAGGTTAGAGTGATCTATTGAGTGTTTCTCTTGTTCTTGAGTAGCTTGTGTGACTTCCCTTGTTTGTAAGGGCTTGCCGGCTCAAACCTCGAGTTGCTCGTGTGA